>WFKH01011801.1:51450750-51485726 GCA_016163765.1 Magallana hongkongensis
GCAGCCATAATATTTTGAACCCCCTCTCCAATGGCAATGAAAATTAGAGGGGGGTTCAAAATATCGTGGCCATAATATTTTGAACCTGGGGTTCAATATTTTATGGGGGGGTTCAATATATCGCAGCGATATTTTGAACCCGGGTTCAATATATCGCGGGGTTCAAGATATTATATGACACCGGTTCGAATACCGTCGCAAAATAGTTGGTAGAGCACCTGACTAGAGATTCAGGGGGCCTGGGTTCAAATCCTGGTCTGGTCTGTCATTATTTCTCCCATCTTGTTACATATGCATACTCTTTTGTAGCATATAAGGCTGCAGGCAAAACATGACGGCATCTGCATGGCCACCCACTATGAATATACTGTCTAATGTCATTAAGAGAATTCATTGAAATTTAAAGCATTATACTTGCTTATAAGGACATGGCAATTCCAACAACCACCCAAACCTCATTTGCGGGAAAGCATCTACCAGAATGTGGTCTATTTAAGGAATAAGGAATCATTCTTTGAGTATTATGACGTGATAATTTTGGTCAGGGCGTGATCAAATCCAATAAAGCCCCACTTCTGCCCCAATTTTGCGTCTTTTGAATTTATTGGACTGTATAGTACAAAATCGATACGTAGTGTTATCACATGCAACGACACTGAAAAATGTAAATATTTATGGATCATTTACATAAGCTTTATACATATGTACTTGTCTTCAGTATGTAATTTATAGTTGAACACGTCTTAAAAGGCATTTCTGTCATGTTTCTTTTTCCTACATGCTACCCCTGCAACCCCTGTTTAAGTCAATTTCTGCTAAACAGTTTTGATTATTTTGCTGTAGTTACAGGCATCACCTTTGTGGACATATTTTACATAATCATGTTACTCAGTTGCGATGGAATTAAATTATCTCCGATCTTGATTATCTAATTTGATATGCTTTTCATATTTCTCTCTTTGAAATACCCAAATATGATTTGCATGATAATTTATAATCATCGATAAAATCATAGGTATATGGGCACAGTAAAGTGAAACTTTAGAGGAGTGAGTTGAGTACAATTTCATTGTAATTTTTACTACAGTATATACTAGTCTATATATATTCATATTATCTGGTAAGAGAAAGAGAAAATAAATGTTTAAAATCAAACTGCGCATATAATCATATTTTAAGAAAAATATTACTCATGTGTTTCTTAATTCAGAAACACCAGAAAAAGATACAGATACTGGAGGAAAGACTAAAGAGACAGGAAGACTTGTTTGAAGCTAGAATATCACATGAGGAAAAGGAGAAAAAGTCCAAAGTCTGTGTGGTCATGTAGCTCCATTAATTAGTCCATTTATCGACATAAAAAAGATTTTTATGAATTACCTGTAAATAATTTTATGCTCGTTTAAATCTAAAAGGCGGCCTTATATAACCAAATTAATTGTTTACCGAAATGCAATATCAAATATGACACATTGTACCGTATTGATGGATCATTGGCCCCAAATTCACATATCCTTGAAACAGGGTTTTCACATGAATCCACAGAAAATGATTCCCACATTTATTATAATGAAACCATGGTAGATAAAATCAGGTTTAAACCATGTTACAAATTTAAAAATAATCTTACTAGTAGAAAAATCAAATTCAAAAATAAAAAGAACAAACCTTAAAGCAATTAAAGTTCATAGTAAAAAATATAAAATTCCTTAATTTTGATTTTTTTTTTTGATTTGATAAAGCAGATACCATATATTGACTTTTGATTTTGTAACAGTGATTTTGTATGCATGGACCTCATTGTCAGGTATTGGTTATCTTCATTGAACCAATATCCGACATTAAGGTCCGTATATTGTGTTACCTGCTTGTTGCATATTTAGCTCTAAGGACACATGTAGTTGCAGTGGATGTATAATAATTGAAGCTTGTCAATTAAGATATGATACAATAACCTAATTATTACTTGAAGTGTTTTTAAGCTAGCAGAGATCAATCGATTGTAGTATGTGGTTGATCAGGCCCTAAGCTAACAGAGATATATCATATGAAGACATTAAAGACACACTTTATAACATGATTAAAGCAATTCAGAAATATTTTTTTTAAGTCTATAATGATGCTGCCATTTCTTTTATCATACTTATGCACAGATTTAGGATTTTTCAAGTTTTCAAGTGGGGGAGGGATGGGGTGTGTGCCAAGTGATAATTTTGTTTGTCGAGGGGAAGGGGAGGGGGGATCCAAGGCCCATGTTGGTAGTTTTACTCTGTGAATTTAATAAATTTGAATTTAACCCCCCCCCCCCCCATTGCTTGATCCACACATGAATAGTTTGTGATGAATATGTGGAAAGATAAATTAACCGGTGCTTTTCATAATCATATGTTACATACATTTAATATGCAATATTATTATACCCTTATTTTTTTCTGTCAATGCTTTTTTTTTTTTTTTGCCTTTCCTTTGATAAGAGTCAAATATGAGGTATTTTTTTTATTCAATATTGACTATAAATACATGTAATTGTATCTTTTATATGAATGCATTCCCAAATCTTCTACCATTTTGGTTGTCATAATTACTTATAATGTTTGCTTTGATTGTTGAACATGTACATGTGGTTTTAATCATTATACAACCCTAAGTATTAGCCCATTTTTGCTGTGATACACGTGTGATGTTTTATATTAGTACATTGTATCTTGCACATTTTATTATAGACACACAAGTTTTTACAAGGCTCAATTTTGTTATGTATTTTATTGGTGACATAATATATATTTTTTTATATTTTCCAGTTATGGTGTGTTATTAAGATTAAGGGTAACATCTCCTGTTTACTGTGTAATTCGTACATTATACATTTTGTATTTGTCATTATGCTCATATTGATGAAATCAATCTTGCATTAGCAGCATTTATAGGTATTTTGTTTGATTTTTTTTCACACATCTTGAAATAAAAGACTTACTTAGTATACATTATTTTTTGTTTGTGAAAAAAAATGCTGAATATCAATTCATAATTAATAAAATTTAGTACCAGCCTGGGAGTGTCAAATGACAATGTTCCACCCTTGACCTTGGGACTTCAACAGGAATAGGAATCATCCATGCACTCCTGTTAGGATACCAATGTTGCTGTCTGTCCAGCAAAGATTTCTAATAATATCAGTATTGATTGGACAACATTTGGTCTGCTAACTGGCAGGCCCATTGTTTCAAAGTTGAATAAGATAAGGAGAAAGACTTTAAAAAATTAATTTATTATAAAATTTACATGTTAAAAGTCCTGACAGGGTGTAATATCTCAAATTAAGAACAAAATTGGATTTAAGAATGTTAAAGAATGAAATAATTTGCTCATAATTATGATTTTATATTAAATAAAACTCTCTCTCTCTCTCTCTCTCTCATTTTGTAGTAACTCGATTAACATATCAGTGCATTCAAATACATCTCAGATTAAATTCTCCAATATAAAGTGAAAGATGAATCCATCAATCAAGGAGGCATATATAATCCATGCATACACAGCCATGTAGGCAAATCTGCCCTGCTTTTCTTGACATGCATGCTAATGTTTTGATGTACATGTACGTCGTATCTTAAATAATTGCCATAGGGGGTCTTTTAATTTTAAGCTCCATTATCTATCAGGAATATTCTTCCATATGCAAGAGTTCTTCTTTGGTATGTCCCTCCGGAATGATAAAGTCAAACACAATCGGAGCGTTGGTTGGGAGATATCTCCTGGTGCATGTTGAGGCATTGATGAAGGTTGTATACCCATCAGAAGTCACACCATATCCTAAAGTGCCAAAAAAATGACGTTCGAAAGGCAGCAAAACAAGGTATCCTTGCATATTGGCAGTCATAGAAAAAATTCAATTTAGAATGAATGCAAATTATATAAAAATTGAAAAACAACTTGTTTTTAAGCAAGAAAATGACTGTTTAAAATCCCTCTCTTATAATTAAGTTGGTACATGTATGTGGGAGATTCTCCTACATAGCAGCTATGATAGGTTAACAGGCATGAAAGGAGGAGACCTTCATGAGATTTATAAATTGTGGTTTTAGATAATATTCCATTGATAGTTTTCTCTCCTCCTTAAAGATCAGCAAATAATAGTACATGTACTGCTACATGAAAGAAATGATATTAATTAAATTAAAAATTAGCTCTTGATATTTTTGATAATCACATGCAGACCCTAGCTCTCATTTTCTCAGATTACTCCCGGTACTATGAATTTCACGAGAATAATAAGATATACTGTGAGGACCTGGAGTTTATACCTTCATGAATGTGTCCAAACACATGGAATTTGGGTTTGACGCGTTTCTGTATGGTATTTAGGAGCTCCACACAGCCGACATTGTTGTTTCCTCCAGTAAGATCACCATGACCTTAAATAACATCAAAGCAAACACAAGTTACAAACTGTACCACTACAGTCCTTGCATTATATAAAGTTACTGCAAACAAACTTTAATTTGTGTGAAAGAAATTTTTGCAAGGTTTGCGAAAGCTTCGTCTTCAGGCTCTTTATAAAGGCTTGCAGGAATTCATGAATTCAAACAGGACAGTTTCAAGGACATTGTCAAGATCAAAAAGTGACATATTAATTAGAATTATAACCTAGCTGCCATTCAATTCCAGTGAGTGAGGCTCTGTGAATAATCACATTATTATGTATTATTATTATGCATGCTAATATAATCAAAACGACCTTGAGATTTTGAACAGAATGCTTGAGTACTTACTTCACAGAATCCCATCCGAAATATCTGACATTTTCCTGGCTTTTTAAACGATTTTGATTTTTACTTGCCAAGAAAGTAAAAATTAAAATCGTTAAAAAAGACAGGAGAACGTCAGATATTTTTGGACTACACAGAATGATCGATACTTATCAGAAAACTCTTAAAATATTACTTTTGAATATGACCTTGACCTAGGTAATCCCACTTGAAGTAACTCATAATACACATTTTTCCCATAAGAATGCGAGACTTAACGTACACATTATAAAACTAAGTGCAAGCTAGCTCCTTGTACTATCTTACCACAGGGAGGGGAGTGGGATATTAAAATATCAGTCTCGCTTGGTATTTTGTCCCAAACACTTTTCAGTTCCTTTCCTCTACGCAATTGCAAAGCCATCCGCCTGAAGTGCTTTGGTGACCTGCAAATTCAGGTTTTTGTAATATGCATTTTAAGTACACAATTTAATGACCATAACAGGCATGCATTCATGTACTTTCATGTGGAGGATCCTAAGATCCCAAAGTCAATCTTTAAATGACAATGAGAATTAAGATGGTACCACTGACAAAATTTTGAAATTATCATAAATATTTCATTACATATACCTTTTACATGTATTTTGCTTGGAATTTCACTTACCATATTACCTTGGTAATCATTAATCTTACCACCAGTACATGAATGCATTCTAATGGGAATTTTATACAATCAGCAAAACAAGCATTTTTTTCGGATGGCTCATGCAATTTTAAACCTTCAAATTTCAGGTAATTAAGTCAAAGATCTCAAAGTCCCAAAAGTCCGGATGATGGTAAAAATTCTACACAAATGTCGACCACCAAAACCAAAGTATACCTATGATTTAAAATCTCAGGAGCTGAGCATATATATATAATCATGCACAGTCAAAAGCAGACCCTTACCAACTGGAGGACCATGAGTCATAAGAATGTCAATATCAGTAGGAATTGTCTGCCATTTCTTTAAAATGTCCTCCCCTCTCTTGAGATTAAAGCCCCAGTCACAAAACACTGGCTGCCTGTAATAATGGTACAGTATTATATACATGAGAGAGGGATCAAAAGAGGCAAGACATACAGACAGACAGATCAACAGAGGAGACAGACAAGACTAATTTGTAATTTGCAATCAATTGCTGTTAATTCTCTTCAATCTGCTCTACTTTTAGTAACAGGGTCTTTAATCCTACTGAATTTCAAATGTTTCAAATTTCCTCTTTTTGATATAACTTTAATTCATTCCAAATCACCATTAGACCAATCTAAGCTATCATTACAGAGGAGTACATCTTAAAATTGACATGCAAATTGTTATATAATATTTTAATGGCAACACTAATTTTTCATTTAGCTTTGCTGATTGTATAGTACAGCTTGTTTCAAAATACTGTTTATTTGTGACGGAGTCTGCTGAGTGGCTGATGTAAACATTCATGATGATGACTCTGATGAAGTAAAAAAGTCAAGAGTATTTTGAAATGAGCTCTATGTTAATTCCCAAAACAAATGTAAAATACCTTAATTAATACCACAACTAGTAACAATGAACAGTTAAACATGTATAACATTTATGTCTGATAAATGAGAATTGTACAATTTTACACCTGCTCCTAATCAAACAGACTGAGAGAATGTTTCAAAACTTGCATTGTGTGTTTAGGACATACCATGGAGCACCATAGATCTTGATTCCACAGACTGTGACCAATGAATCTTCAAGGTAAATGGCACTTGTCAACATTTGCTTCACAGATTTAAGTCCCCTTTCACTCAAGTAAGACTCGACAGTAGATTTCTGAACACCAAATGTTCTGAGGGATGCTTCAGTGATGTTGTCATCAAAGGTCAAATCGTGGTTTCCAGCTATGACTACTTTTACTTTATAAGGCAGAGCACCTGTTGAATGTAAAATAGTAATAAAATGTATGTACTAATAAGTATTATATAAATATCACATCTTTCTATTTTGTAAATTATTATAAGTCATTGCTCTATTACATTATCTGGAAGAATTTTTAACATCTCATTTAAATTTGTGCATTAAACATAATTGTAAATAAAAACAATCATTTACTAACATACTGTATTCAGGGAAATTGTCGACCCTGTTTCATTTTCGCACCTTTCGCCCTCGTTGTGAGCGGCCGAATTTAAGACTGGGCAAATTCCAAAATCTCACATTATCCCTCTTTAAAAATAACTGTGTCTGGGCGAATTCAAGACGGGGCGAAACTGTTTGGCAAGCAAGTTTAGAAGGGTGAAAATACACGGGGCGAAAATAACCCTGTATACAGTAACATTATAAGCTAATAAGATGTACAAAGTTGTAAACAAAATAAAATGATTCATAGAATAACAAAAGGCCCACAGGCCTTGATGGTCACCTGAGTACCATAGCCCTTAGTTTGACATGTCAGAGTCTCATGTTTAATTTGCTTTTTTGAAGCTTCATTTTGAAGTCTAAACCCTAATCTGAGACTCCTCTGACTGTTACTCCACTTTTATTATTTGATGTTTGAAAAACATTAATTCATGAATATGTGGGGATCAAGTGGTTGCATGCATGATCAAAATGAACTAATTTTTACTCTACCGGTTCTTTTGTAAAACACTTCTTCACTTACCTAAATATGAATTAAATTTCTCTATTTCTTTCATATGTCCTTTTTGAGTAAAGTCCCCAGCATGCAACAATACATCCCCTGGAGGCATGTGTAGTTTGGACCCCTCAACCTTCCCATGGGTGTCAGAGATACAGACAAAGCGGATTTTGTCCTCAGATATGGGGGTACTCAGTGGGAAGGGATCACAACGATAGTATCTTTGGTGGACTCGGATTCTCTCCCACGCCTTTGACGGGTTCCCTGTATCCTTGTCAACCTCTATTTCCTGAGCTGCAGACATTGTGTTTATTCTTTTATTACGACTGAAGAAAGAAAATATACATGAAATATAACTACAGGTGAATCTCGATAACTCGAACTTCAGGGGACCATGTTTAAACTTCGAGAGATCAAGAGTTCGAGAGATCGAAAGTTAAAATAATCCAGAAATTTTTTTTCTGATCATTTTGGTTCTAAAATTATAGTAGCCGGAAGTTTATATTTATAACATGGAGGGATAGTCTTACATGGTTTTATTCTTATTTTCTGGTACATTACTTCAATTTAAACAATACATAACTTAGTTGTGTGTTTATTAAGGTGTTTTTTTCCCTTTAAACACTTTTAAGTATTAAATGTTTTCTTAATCACAGAATATTTTAAATAAAGAGAGGTTTAATTTACCGTAAATTTCACAAGTTGTTCAATTTAATAGATCAGTTACAAATTACCTATGTACCCTTTGAAGGAAGCAAGGGGTAGTGTCACTTACGTAATCAACCAATTAACACTACCACGCCAGCCCCAGGCGTTCACTTGACCATCCAGGTAAGGTCCAAGTCGAGGTATAATTATACGCTTGATCAGTCGCGTGTGTACACAGGCACCACTTCGAGTTATCAAGAGTCAAAAACAAAGCAATGAAATATGTAAAACGGGACCCAGGTTTCACTTCGAGAGATCAAGAACTTCGAAAGATCGGAGTTCGAGAGATCAAGAGTAAATTTGCTTAGGTATATATATAGAGAAAATAATCGGGACCGTGATTTCACTTCGAGAGATCAAGAACTTCGAGAGATCGAAGTTCGAGCCATCGAGTGTCACCTGTATTATATAATTTTTAAAATGTTTAATATGATAATAGTACCTGCATGTATATATACTCTAAAAAAATCAACCTCTACCACCGGTATATATATATTATTGCATTAACCCTCTGTTTATACCACAGCTGCTTTGATACACCAATAAGTAAGAGTGAAGGGATATGTCTGTGTACCATAAAAATACATTATCAAATACAAATATTTTATTGACACAAATTTTTAACACAATTACAGTAATAAAATGGCAAGTGTACGTATGATTCAGAAGAATTACTGTATATAGTACAAATGATTGTAAACATAGGGATCAATATATCATAAAGAAAATACTGATGCCTATATCATTCTTCAACAGGAAACATTTCATTACACGTCAGGAAATTTTTACAGTTTTGAATTTCCATAAGTTTTAGTTTCTAAATACCTATTAAAAGCTGCATAAGAAACATTAACATATCAATCAAAATGTTCTTTCTTTAATAAATGTATGCAAAGCCAAAAAGTAAGATCCTTCATGAGTTTTATGGTTATTTGGATATACACATGGTACATGTGGTCAAAGGCCTTCTACAATGTACGTAGGCCTAAAACGTAAGCAAACGGGACATCGCAACACCCTACTTACCAAATGAAGAACAACCAGTGTACGATACTCCATCCTTAAACATGTAGAGCATGTTCTTTTTATAAATATGTCATCATATTATTGTTTACGCGTTACCCGGAACCACATGACAGACGGTCGGATAATTTTTTTCCGGATTAAATTGCGAGTACGGTACATATTAACTCAATGCATTAATTATAAAATTGACAAATAAACTTCTAAAAACAAACGAAGCAAAATGAAATTGGTATGATGTAACCATGGTAACTGAGGGGGGGGGGGTTATATAATTTTTCTCAAAAAAGGTTTCACCAGCAGCTACATGTAGTTTTAAGCATGGGAGGAAAAATTGCATAATAAATGCAAGAAAATAAATGTAGGGTACTAAATTCCTATCTTGATTGTAACATTCTTGCTAGCTTAATATCAAATGTTTTTTACATTTCGTGATATCTTTGCATGGCTGCAGAAGTTTTTCTCAAGTCACTGCATGTGTGCACATAATAATGATCGAAATGACAATGATCAATATTTCATATTTTTATTTAACTAAAATAAATAAACAAAGTTAAATAAAAGATGATACAATTGCTTGTAATCAACTGACCAATTAATCACTTACAACGTATGCAACTGCAGTGCACTGCTGAAACAAAACATAAAAAACATTTTGCATTCAAGGCTGTTTCTCCTTATCATACATAAACATGTGAAAGATTTCACAATGCTGAAAATTCACGCCAACACTTTGTCTATTGTGTCCAAAGAGAATATAACATTCAATTTCGATATATTGTTAAGTCCAATTAATTCAAATTATGGTACTGTAGCAATGAGAGTAAATGGTGGAAAATAAAATTGGGGCAAATTTTCAATTTTTTTACTTTACAGCTGTGGATTTCTTTGAGGGGAATTGAAAGTTAAAAATAGCTACATGTACACAACTCAATTGTACTGATTGTTCAAAGCATAAAACATACATGATACATTGTATATCTAAAGATGATAAGGGCGGATCAGAGAGAGAGTAACTGTCCTCAGTAACAATAATAAATATTCCTATAACCGGCAACAATGTCAATAGGTGGGAAGACAATCGGAAACTTAACAATTACAAGCTTATTCTACTGCTCTGGGAGACCTAAACAAAGCGGTAAGACATCATTTAGTAACAACATGTACAAATTGAAATTCACACAACAGCAACCTCTATATAACAGTCTAAATCATCAAATACTAGTTTGTCCGAAGTGACATATCCGTTTCGAGAGTATTCGATGAATCAAATCGTAACCAGATCAATACAACAATGCTTAAACAAGCTCACACAACAAAACAAGTCCATCTACATAACTCTGACATAGTTGAGGGACATTATCTAACATTTCATTTACTGCACAGTGAATAAAAGACAATATATATACATGTACATGGCTAGGGTTAAATAATAAATGAATAGCAGCCACTGCATACATATATGTAAAAATAATAGAAATAGCACCAATAAATCGATGAACTCAACTGAGGAATGAAGATGCAGGCCAAATACAAAAACAAATGTTCTTTAATAAATACAGTTACACGTTCATGCCTTGTCAATGTATGAAATTACACTAATTAGTAATTACATGCATTAATAAATTAAAAATTACTGGCATCTATTCATAAAATATATATGCTGACAATTGGCTCAATGCAGTCAAACTTAGAGGTTAGTTTCAAATGAAAAAATTGCTCTTTCCAACAAGATCAATGCATTAATATCTTATTTGTTATGGACTAGAAAAATGAAACAAAATCCATGGTCATTGTTTATTAACACATTGATTTCATTCTGCAAATCATAAGATCCCCTTTCTTTATGGATACATTACAATAATACTCTTGTGTTTGTAATTTTTTTTTATTTGACGCTTGTTGATTAACTTTTTAAATGTACATGTAACTGATGAGCAATTGATTCCATCTATGCCATACAACTTATGCAGTTTCTTTTTTCCCTTCACTCTATATGCATTTTATAAATACAATATCTCTTGGTACACATGAATATCAAAGATCTATTTCTAAAGCTAGCGAAAGGTTAATCTCATAAAACTGAACACATACGCAAAATTATATTCAAGATATAAATATAAAATGTGAAAAATAACTGGCCATGGTTAAAGAACATGGATATTGACAAAAACCATCAAACTGATCTCTTTTTCAAGCTCATAGAAAATACAAATTAAAACAATTAAGGTATATTCAAAGATGGCACAATAAATATAATCTTTGCCAAGTACTAAAAAATGTCTTGACCTGTCAGAAAAAAAAAATCCACAAAAATATTAAAAAGGAAACAAATACAAACAGAGAACATTACGCATGATATTACATGTACTTGAAAAAGAGAGATACATGTACTGGTACGAAGGAAAATTAATGGTATATAAAAAAAAAAATTGATTCCACTATAGAAGCAACATGCACAAGATCATAAAAGCAAATGACTTATAATGTGCACACAATTCATGGCCACTGAATGTCAATGTTTTCGGGTTTCTCCAATGCTTCAAGGTATTACTTTAATGGCTCCCTAGAAACAGGGGATCTACTGATGCCAGTTTCGCAGACAAAAAAGCGTGGATGCAGAAAAGTAGAGTGTGTAGACCAGAGCACTGGATTTCCTACCAAAGAAATGTAAATGCCAGTTTATCTCATGATAGTTCATGCATGCTGCAACATTAAAAATGTAATTTTAACAAGTTATATTAAAATCCATACCAATATTACAAGACACTTACAAAAAGATACCAGTTAAATAGAATTCTTAATTTTTAATTCTATTAATATTACATAGCAATAGTACAGAAACTAATCTACATGTATTGTGAAATTTTGAACATAGTGTACAGTAATATTGCAGATTAATATCAGCAAAATTTAATCAGATTGGTCTAAAAATTGAATAATATGTATATACATGTGGAGCTCCAGATTAGTGTGACACCATTTAATAATAGATGTAAATTTATACAAAACCTGTCAATCAGTAAATATCTTACCCTAGTTTCCACATTGTTTGGATTCTCTGCACTGTGAAAATGCAGTCTCAGTTTAGATCTGTTATCATCGGATGATCCTTTCAGTTGGGAGAATTTGTATGTCCACATATAACTCTACAGCAGATAAAAATTCACACATTATTCTTGCATACATCATAAGTATAATTATATATCTGAAAAACAATTGGGAGGTGTGAGACACAAACACGAAAAAGCAAGCTGATTCTATACAAAAGGGCAATCCATTTATGACTTTCATGCAAACTTTTCAGGAACATTAACTCTGGATAGAAATTAACAACAACTCTTTAATCAGAGAAAACAAATATCTTTCAAATCAATTACCTTTGTTGTGTTATCATACAATGAAAATCCAGATTCCAGATCCAGTGTCAATCCTGATAACATCCCCCTCCAGGTACACCCAAAGGTTTTGCTCTACAAAAAGAACACACATACATGTCAGAGCTGAATAGCATTCTGAAATACCAGAAAATTTGTCAAGATATGCACATATATATGTACCAGCATAATATGGATGGCAACAAGTTACCCTTAGCTTATATTGTACTTCTCAGAATGACATATCATTTATAATGATGGGGTGATTGGGTTGTTTCCTCTTATATATCTGCTGTCATAATTCTTCCCTTCATGCTTATTGTGCTGGTGTATTGGTATATTTCTACATGTATCTGCTTTTATTTTGCTTTTTTCATGCTGGTGACACTGGTGTGATTGTACATTTTTAGTGTACATGTTTTTGTTATGCTCACTTTCATGCTGGTAATGCTGCTGTGATTGTATACTTCTACCCATATATTTGCTGTTGTTATGCTCACCTTCATGCTGGTTATGCTGGTGTGATTGGTCTTGTACCAGGCTTTCTCCAGCTGGAGGAGGTCTGAGCGGCTCTCTGCACTCAGATAAAACTTCTCCCCTGTCCCACAGTGTATCGTACAACAGTGCTGCCGATCATCCAACAGCTCTACATCCTGATTTTTCAAATAGTTTAAACCTTATGTCCTGACTGATAAAATTTACATTGACACAAATGTTTACAGAACTTCTGATTTACAAAACAAATCTTTTTTGCTTGAAAGATTTTGATATTTCTAAAACATGGATCACAGTATGTATGTGTAAATATTCAACTGAAGAGAATATCTGAGGATCTACATTTAATTAGATTACTACTGAAGAGGCTAGAATATTAATGGACTAGATGGTTAACTGAAATCATTTTTTAAATGATAAATCTAAAACTATTGCA
Source organism: Magallana hongkongensis (assembly GCA_016163765.1). Classification (NCBI taxonomy): domain Eukaryota; kingdom Metazoa; phylum Mollusca; class Bivalvia; order Ostreida; family Ostreidae; genus Magallana; species Magallana hongkongensis. Next base: position 51,464,186 of record WFKH01011801.1, read on the forward strand.
AAGATTTTCAAAGAACATGTACCTTCAGAACCTTGAACATGCACTCGTAAACCTTGAACACCGTGTCACAACGAACCCAATCTCTTGTCTGCATCTGTCAAAACATAGACATTCTTAAGTCAGTCTATAAAATAATTCTGGAAATAAATTTGCCACAAAAAGTTTAGATCAAATTCTTACTGGGGGGACATCAAATAGACATATTTCGGCTCCTTTAAGACAAAGAAATTTTGGTTTCCATGCCTGGAAATGTCGCATTGGAGATACTCTTTCCTGTGTCCATGTCATGTGTACAACCTGAAGAAATAACCAACATAGCATTCATAAAGTCATGAACTACACGAACTAGGGCATTATAAGCGGTGTCAGTCGCTAGTACACAAACTATGCCTTTTACTTTCAAAACCTACACACACACCTTGGTATGTTTATGCATTCAATAGTGTATTTCATGTTTATAGAGTAATTCATGCATTACACTCACCTGGTCTTCAGGAATCAACAACCTATTACTCATTTTGATCTGTAATGCAAATCATTAGTCCCATTTTATTGTCATGCATTTAGAAATCTCATGAAAATCCTGAAGAATATGGTCAAAATGACTTAATAATAAAAAATAAAAATCCATGAACATAATAATATTAAGGACCCTGTTGACTTTCAAACATCCAAAATAAAATCTCAATGAGGGAAAGGTAAAAGGTTAATGAATAGCAAGCAAAATTTAAAGATATCTCCTTTCCCAAGTTTTGCTGATTTATAATAAAGCTAAAAAAGTGTCTGCTTACCATGTGACTAAGTAAAGCTGAAATGTTATTGGTTATTGCTCTGATCCAATCAGCCAATGTTCTGCTGTCTTCACACAAGACAACCCCTGTTGATGCTGAGTTCACTCCAACTACTTCAAATGCATTGGTTCTGAAAAGATATTACATGCATATTGAAACATGCACCTATAAATCATGTATATTTTTTCGATAACAATTGCTATTAGTTTGAGAAAATTTAATAGATCTATAAGCTCAACAGCTAAATGTTTTTGAAGTGATTATTAGATGAAAGTTATCAAATAGACAATAGTGGAAAATACATGTATATACAAGTACATTAGTTCCTTGTATTACATCTTACCTGAGCTTGCATCACATCATACCTGAGTTTGTCTGTTCCTGGGATGAATCTGGACAGGTAAGCAAACAGCAGGGGGATGGTAACACAGACCACCCACTGTCTCTCTAGGTCAGGCAGGGACGGAGATTGGGAACTCTAGGGTCAAATACAGGAAAACATATTATCAAAGAAGGCACAGGGTTTACCATTACAGTAAAACTCGGTTATAGCGAAGTCCTAGGGACCAATGAATTTACTTCCTTATATCCGTAATTCGTTATATCCGTATAACGAATTCGTAATCATAACTATAGCGAATTCACTATATACATGTTTTCTTTCACCAGACTACAATTTTTGCTAATTGAGGCTTATAATGAAAATACATTCTTTTGATACCTTTAATAATCGGATTGTGAATTGAAAAATTTATGTGAAAAAAATTCGTTCAAACTATTATGTTAAATGGTAGTGCAAACTTTTTAAACCGTAAAGAAATTCGTTATAAAAGTGTTAATTTTCGTTATTATTCACCCCTACTGCCCTCAAAATCAGTTCGCTATATCCGTAAATTCGTTATATTCGAATTCGTTATAACCGTAAAATTTTGCAAAGTTTTGTTAAGAATTTTAACGGGGACTCTAAAAAACTTCGATATATCCGAGATTTCGCTATATCTGTGTTCGTCTTAAACGAGTTTTACTGTATTTACACATGGAGTATTTCAATTAACTTTTATGATTTTCTATGCAGAAAAAAAATGAGTTTTAAGACAGTCTGACTAAAGCCAGCCCCTACTATTTCACTTCTTTAATGGCTGGCTTTAGTCAGACTGAGTTTTAGGATATAAAACTTACTCCTGGGGAACTTGAACTGCTTTGTGACTCTAGAAAAAAGACAACCAAAAATTAAACTTTTATATCAACACATGCACTGGCTCTGAAGCTTTGTAGCAGAAATAAGAATTTATACATGTTTGACTAGGAATCAATTTATTCTTAATACAAGAACTGTATTTACCCCTTTTGAGGAAAAGTGCTGCTGGTTTGAAGTATCTGACTGTTAGATAAACTGTTTGCCCTGCAGATTTCAGTGTTTCAATGACAGCATCATGCTCCATTTTTTCACAAACTACATCATTGATCTGTAACAGCAGAAATTCTTTCTTAATTTTATTTGTATGCAAGAAATCAAATTGCTGTCAAAGCAGCAATAGTGGAATTTGAGTCTCAAGCTCTTGGTAAGTTCAAAAGATTCTGGGATTAATAAAGAAAAAATATATGAAGAGTTATTAAGCTTTGAAGATACTGTTTATGAATACCTTTAAGATGGCATCTCCTATTAGCAACTTGCCAGAGTTAGAAGCTGGTAAGTTAGGAGGCATCTTTGATATAAACACAGGCAGGCCACAGTCAGCCCCTCCCTTCAGACTCAGCCCCAAGCCTCCTGTTTCATCTCTGCACAGACACACCTCCCGAATCTAGTAAAACCAAACTGCCATCATGATTAACACATCATTTTTATTTGAGGTCTAAACCTTGTTATACAAATCAAATTGTGTGCAACTTGATGGTTTATTTTCCATTAAAACACAAAGATTTCAGGGATAGACATTAACTTTTCAATCCACTTGCCAGAAGGGCAAGTGAACTGAAATTCTGACCTGCCCGAATTTAAAAATTGATAGCCCGAAAATTACAATATGGTAAGAAAACAATAACACATTCGTTAATTCTATTTGAGTAACCCACAAATATGATGACCAAATACGTTCTATTTCGTAAGCTCAGTTGCTGGATAAAACATCGATGGACCAGAATTTTTGGCATATTAAACCTCGATCATTAACTTTTAATAACGGAGGCCTTTCCGAGTTTCCGTATGCAAAGTTGTATAGTGAAAGTTTATTTTTACGTTTTTAAATTATTATTATTAAATATTTCTTTAAAAATTTTCACTTGCCCGATCGGACAAGTAAGTTTATAGTTTCACTTTATCGAAATGACATTTTACTTGCCCCGGGCAATCGGGCAACCATTAATGTCGATCCCTGGATTTAAACCAATCAGCTAAAATACTGCAAGTTCATGTACAACAGAATTTCAGACTTCAAAAACATATGGTGCCCCATACATGTACCAGTACTAAATAACTCTGAATCAAAATATTAAGAAGCACCTGAGTAAGCATTTGATCATTTCCATTGCTGTCTGTTGACACAATTTCCTCCCTAAGGACACTCAGTGTGTCTGTAGTGAGGACAAGTTTGGCTGTTCTAGGCTTTCCAACAGGGTCAAGAATAGTAACAAGGCCAGTCTTATCCTAAATTTAAAAAAAGAACAATTTTATTATAAAATCAGATACATTGTGACTAAGCTTTAATGAAACGGTGAGCCAAGCTTGCAAGCATGAAGTTCTTGTGAGTGAAGTGAGCTCTTATGGATGGGACAAACAACAGCTAAACATTAATTTTTTTTTTACTACATTCCTTTGTTCTTAATAGTTGTTTATCAAATATGACTGATGGATCATTCTTTGAAAAACTAAAATTGAATTAGGTTGGGTGTTAGTTGGTTAAGTGTTGATTGAAAGCTAGCTGACAATGTAGCGAGTTATCCTTATGCCCTAATGACCGCATGGTAAATGATAATACATAATTAGTGTGACGGTCAGACCAGTTAGATCATCAGTGCCAGATAGTTCAGTGGGAAGAGCATCTGACTAGAGAATTCAAAGGGTTCGGGTTCGAATCTCGGTCAAGTCCATCATTATTTCTCCCATTCCGTTACATTAGTTTTCATGTGGACAGAAAATTTAGAAATAAGTGAGTGGTTAAATTATGTAAGTATATATTGTATAATACAAACATGAATAACCCAAAGTAGTGAACGGTAATATGGTTATTCTGCATCCAATACACATCTGACTTTGTTGCTTATACGGCAGCATAGTAAACATACCAACTATATTAGTGTATGTAAAAAATGTTTTACTGAGGTAATTCGGACTGCATTAAAAATGTCAAAGTATCAAATTTTAATACTGCTACTGAATCCAATGTTAATTATTTACTCAAAATTCTCCTATACTTACTTCATTCATTATTGGTCAACTTTCCTATATAAAACTCATAATCGATGTGCAGAGTGAAACAAGAACACAATTAACTGTCACTGTCAGTTTTCGGCTATCGATTACAATCCAACTCTTCCGTATGGGAGGTAACTTTGGTCAAAACTAGATCTCGCAAAATCACGCGTTGGTTCTGTTTGGTTAGCAACCACGTTGTAACTATTGTAAGGGCGACTGTGTTGTTGGGATACACACTGCAGATAAACTGAAGGAATAGAAACACGCAATGGAGGGTCTGCCGTTTCTTCCAGGGAATTCCTTTAGGGACCCAACTGTAAGTATCACTATTATTTGTGTTAATTTATTCATAAATTGTTACATAGAAAATATTTTTCGGAACATGTTGAAAATTGCTATACTGCAGACAGTTTAGGTACAAATCAAAGGTTGTCAGGAATTGCAAAGATCGTATGTGTTGGTTTCAGTGTTACGTTTTCATATGTATTACAATCAATTTCTTGGAAAGTTGTGTTACTTGCAATGGGATTATTGAGCTGCATTTGAAAAAAAAATATACATGTATTTTGTTCATTGATAAAATAAAAATCTGTCATCAATTTAAATGAATACATGGTAATTTGTAGAAAAATAAGTACCACAGAAGCCATTCTTTAAACTATAAGAATGGTTATTCTATCCCCACACTGCCAACATCTGGTATTGGGGGAGAACCCATCATGTACAACCAACTGAGTGAACAAGAGCTAGATGAGTTGGCCAACTTTAACCCAACTCTGACATATGGACAGGCAAAACAGGCTCCACCTGAGGATTTTGTACCAGCACACAAAGCTTGGGACAAGAAGGTATTTTGATGGAAAATTTCATCATTTTTTAAGTACTATATAATTTACAGTTAATTTATAGTACCGTACTATTTCTGAGTTTTCATTTTATAAGTATTATTAAGGTATTGGTCTTATTTTTTCATTAGGTTTTGCGGTTTTTTGCTTACTTCAAGCAAACTGTACATGAGTCTCCTGCAGAGTATTTCAGAGTCCGACCAGTAGATATCTATTATTACCTGGAAGATGACAGCATATCTGTAGTAGAACCTCATGTAGAAAACAGTGGAATGCCACAAGGTACAGTATATCTTTATATCTGGAGAAAGGTTTTTCTTTATCATGTCTTATAAATTAAGGCATTAAATCCAGCAATTATTATGATGGTTAATTTTCTAAAACCTCTTGACAATAGAGAAATTAAGAAACAGAATATTTTTGTTACTATAGGAAAACTCATCAAGAGACAGAGACTTCCAAAGAATGACCAGGGAGACAACTGGCACTGGAAAGATCTGAACAATGGGAACAATGCCACCTTCTATGGAAAGGTTTTCCACATTGTAAACTGTGACAAATTTACAAAAGTAAGTACTTGCTCATTCTTTTACATAGGGTTGATTGAGAAAAAAAATGAATTGAAATTTGGTAAAAATCAAGAAGTTCGTTCAGGAGTAAAAACCAGTTGCCTTTTTTGTTACCATTATAAAAAATGCCTTCAATTTCAGTTATATATGTTTTAATTTCATTGACAGGATTTCCTTGAGAGTGAAGGTTTGGAGGTTAACCCCTCAGAGGAAATGCCAACAGATCCTTACATTGAGAGGAGGAAGGATGCTGCAGCCCTCAGAACGTACCAAACTCCATCGGCTTTTGATAAAACCAAACAGTTTCTGGAGATGGACCGCAAAGTGCTTCGATTCTATTGCGTCTGGGATGACAGGGATAACATGTTTGGAGAAACACGCCCCTATGTCATTCATGTGAGTTTCATTGCAAATTGTTACATACATGTATTAAGACAATGTTGTTTGTTTTTTCACAGTTCATTTTAAAAATATATTTTCATCTTTGAAATGTGTTTGAAATTCTAGTATTACTTGGTGGATGATACTCTGGAAGTTAGAGAAGTGCACACACCTAATGATGGAAGAGATCCCTTCCCTGTCCTGATTGGAAGACACAAGGTCCCCAAAAACAGATACAATGTGGAATCCTCCTTCCCAGCAGTAGTGATGGAATTATCAGATAATGAAATCAAAGAATATTACACACCAAAAGACTTCAAATTAGGAGCTACTGTTCCAATCTATGGAAGAAAATTCCTTATTTATGATTGTGATAACTTCACAAAAGCTTTCTACTACCATCACTTTGGACAAACAGAATTCAACTCATTGGATGTCAAAGAGAAACTTAGGGAACTGCCTAAAATGGTAAGTTATACTTGTTGACGGAAACTTTTTCCCCAGCAAAACTGATAGAAATAGTTTTCCATAAAAAAATATGTTATTTTACTAGCTAATAAAACTAATTAAAATATACTAGCCAATATGTTAAATGTATCATAAAAATCTTTATAAGAAATCTAATATGAAAAAGAATTGTGCAGCAAATAAACCATTCCAATACTTTTTTCTTTTATTGAGTGTTTCTACAGTTTTAGCAAATGAATTTGACAGCATAGTAGAAAGCTCAATTGATTTCCAGCTAAAATCATAAAGGGACTTTCATTTGAACATTCTCATCCATGAAATGAAACTTTACAGGAGATTCCCCCATACAATCACTTTGGATCCCTGGAAGACTCCCTACAGTCCTGCCTGTCTCTGATTCCCCAGCCCCCCAAGAAAGACTTCATTAAGATGCTGGAGAATGACCACAAAGTCCTTCGATTTGAAGCAGTCATGGTAGGCAAATCATTGTCATTTTCCCCTGATTCTACTAAATTGATGACATTTTTGTGCATGGAAAGTTAATCTTGATCATTGTGTTTTGTACTCTAGGATTCTGTCAGGCCTGAGGATAATGGACGTAGATTCATCATATGCTACAGACTGGCTGATGACATGATGACAATCTATGAACCTCCTGTTAGGAACTCGGGTATCATTGGAGGAAAGTTCCTGGAAAGAACCAGGGTGGCAAAGCCCAGCTCTGCCCCTGACCAGCCCACATTCTATGGTCCTCAGGACTTCTACATTGGTGCTGTCGTTGATATCTTCAAGCATCGCTTTGTTATCATCAGCGCTGATGAGTACGTGCTGAAATATATGGAGGAGCACAAATCTCAGTTCCCAGGTATGTTCAGTTCAGACCTCTAACATTTACCATTCCAGCGTAATTTTCTGTGAATGCTGCTCCATTGCTGTCAAATCCTAAATATTCTTTGCCCTACTGTTGTCTATACATCACTACTTGACAATTTATTCAGAGTCATAATTATCTCTAGCATTGTCATCATTAGTAACCCTATGTATCATTGTGATTTCAGAGGCCACCATTCAAACACTCCGGGATCATCTGGGCCAAGCAAGAGCACAGAAAGAAATGATCAAAGGTGGACCCATGAAAGTTAGGAGAAGGTAACTTAATTAATTCAAATTCTGTTGTAAAATAATTAAAATTGACAATCTTAATTCAATATTATTAGTCTGTAAAATATGTATTGCAATGAAAAAAGTCCATTAGCCATATTGAAATCATAATACATGTATATTGTTTGTTTTGCAGCCCTGGAGATTTGGACATCCTTGTAAAACAAGTAAGAGCTCAGTTGAAGAAGATTGCCATCACGGACAAAACTCGTGTGGATGAGATGTTCCTTCGCTACAACAAGGACCGCAGTGGGTTCATTGATGCAGCCAACATGAGAAATCTATGTCGTAGCTTACAGTTGCCAGTGGATGATGATGTCATAGCAGCTGTAAGTATTAGTATACTATAGACCTCAATTATTAAGACAAAAATTTTAAAACATTATTGCATATGGTATAGTAAGGTGCATTATTCATTTGTACTCTCTTATTCTAATTATACAAAGAAATCTAAATTAAGACTGAAAGGTGCACAAAGCCATTGAAGTGAGTTATTTCCCTTAGCAGAGGATCATAGTACCTTAATTAGAATGTCATACAAGTACAGAATATGTATACATGTAACTTTAACATAATGTTTCTCTTTGAATTATTTAACAGCTAATTGGACAGTGCACATCTGATCCTGAAGGAAAGATCAGCTTAGAGGACTTCAGAAGATTTGTGGAAAGTTCATGAAGAAAACATGTTAATTAACCCTTCTACTGTGATATGTGACAAATGAAACTTTTTTTTATCATTGCAATACAGATGCAAATTCTGTCCAAACCATTCTTTACTATATTTGTACATAACTGTTAGATTTTACAAATCAGGATTTGAAATGTTTTGTCGTATTACATCAAGAGTGGTTCAAAAGGTTCAAATGTTTACCTTTTTTTTAACCATATCTTTCACTAATAGGGGAGATAAATATTGTTTCCTCATATTAAGTTATTATAAAACCAAATTGATGTGAATATTAAATATTAAAAAATTGTAAAGTATACGAGAGTGAGTTTTTATTGTTTATTGATTGTGTCCAATATTTGTACAGCTACTAAGTTGAAGTCCAATATATGATAAATGATTTTTGTTACGTTAGAACTAGGTATCAATTATGCTTGTTTATCCCTGTTTTTCTGGTGAGTATTTTGAAAGTTCTGTTTGTCCTGCAAATTAGAGGCTAAGTGACCAGGTTGTTGTAATTAATCATTCAGGTATCTTCATTGTTCACAGTTTTTGTACAGAACTTTAGAGAACAAAGTCAGGCTTGGACAAAAACCAACCTCTCGAGCTGATACCAGGGCTGGGATAAAAACAACAGTGTGATATTATATATGTATCAATGTATTTATAGGAATGTAATCCTTGAGTACTGTTGTTTTTTCTCTGCTAAGTTTTGTGAAAGTTCTGTATTTTCTGGCATAGCTATAACACATATATAGTCCATGGAGATGCATGTCCAGAAAGGTTGCTGTATGACGTCACAATCACGGATATTCTTGTTGATTGACGGTGACTAACAGATGCAGTCGGTTTGTGGAGGGGTCGCGGAAGGCGTCAGCAATGGCCTTGACCGCATCACGGTGCTCCATGCCCCGTAGACTCTGACCGTTGACCTCCAGGATCGTGTGGCCGCATTTTAAGCGACCTGACTCGAATGCCGACCCTCCCCGCTAAAAGTAAATAAAAAATAATGTTTGTTTTTTTTTCATTTTGCTTGTGTAGATAAAAAAGGAAAGCAAGGAAGGTGACAGTGGTTTAATTGAAACCCACAGACCGGCTTACCGTGGATTTTTTATATGCGAAGAAATAATTAATTTGACCAGTGTGAAAATTAACTTTTTTACGAGTCGGGAACCATATGAATATTTGATAAGGTACATTTTTCCAAGCACAAATACTTAAACTTCTAGAGCTAGAAAATATGATGGAGACAAGTCTTCTATAGGATGTGGAAGAGAAAGACACATTAAGTACCTGTATACTGATGACCGTGGGCTCCGGTTGCTGTGTGTTGATACCCCCCTCTATCGCTACTCCGAGAGTGGGCTTAGTTTTGTAGATAATGACGAATTCCAGGCCGATGTCTCCATACTTTATTTTGGCATCGGCTAAAATTGCTTCCTCCTGAGAATCAACATCAACCACACACATTAAAATTTTTACATGTATTTCATTATGCCAGATTTCGATTGAAAAATTATTTCACTTCTATATCATTCTTTCATGTTAACAACAGATAGATAGATATCGTGACATCTGTCAAAGGCATAGTACATGCAGTATAAAATGATAAGTCAATTTGAAAAAAAAAATACGGTTCTTTGTTAAATTGTACTGTGAAAGAAAAATATTGTGGGGCATGTTCTGTAACATAATTACTTAAGTAAATATTAATATTCTTCCAGTAATCATATTGGATCTGATTTGTTTATTTTATAATAAACCTACCTTTTCTTTTTCTTCAATGATAGCCAAATCCACATAAGAAAGGTAGGAAGGGCGAGGGATTTTAAGAGGCTTGATACTTAGACACCCGTCCATTACATGTAGCTGTATGGATAATATTGATCCCAGTCCATCTAAACGTAAACATTCATATACTGGGAAAACTGTTACTATGACAACTGTTAGCAGTTTAAAACCCGATGTACACGTGTCCTATACCATAAACTACTTTCTCTGAAAGAACAATAACGCCATTGATTTTTTCCGCTTTATTTTATAACATTACACCTTTGAAGTCATGATAAAGCATAAAGGCAATATCACAAACTGTTTTAAAAGAACCAACAAACAAGTAATTGACTTATGAAAATATACAACAAAAATTTACAGGTAAATACATTAACGGAATGGGGATTCTATTCAGGATTAAATAAGAACAAAGATCATGACTGTCTCTTTGCAATTGCTCAGGAGCGGGAGTCTTTTCCAGCGCGCAGACACAAGCAGAATGTGAAGCTAAGCCCCAAAAGCTGAAATATAAAGAGTTCCGTATAATTAAAACATGAATACCATCATATTAATAAGAAATTCTTTTATCTCTATTGTCCAAAAAAAGAAAAAGAAAAAAAAAAGATCGTTTTTAATGCAGTGATCACGCGTGTTATCGTTTAAGTCAAGCAAATCAATGCTTTACTATTTCATTTTGAAAATTGCTAAATAAAGAACAAATTTTAATCACAAAGAAACATTTAGTTGATGATAGCACCAAATTCTCTCGTACTGCCGACAAGTTGCCCTACCTGAAATAGGGCTACTCCGATACCGAGACCACCCACTATGTCGATGTTTTCTTGAACCCACGACAGGAGTTTTGGAAAACATCCCTTTGACATAAAAAGTCATAACATAATCAGAAAGCAAAACATGCAGTTTATAAAAATATGTACGTTCGTTTGAATTGTAATGGTTGTGTAATTCAACCGATAATATTATCTTTAAAATCGGTACATATGATGACTTTATTCATTCTGTGATTTCATCAATACAATTATGTATTCGTCAAATACTAATTAATTTTCGAGGATTGATCCACTTGATCCGCAAAATTAAAATATTCATTGGAGTGTCATATAAAATAACAGTGTATTGATTGAATCATTGGCCACGAATTTATGTATTCTTGAAATTGCAAATAAAAACTTGAAATCAATAAAACCACAGTAATCAATACGTTTGATTGATTTGATTGACGTCTGATTGATCAGGTGTGGATACCTGTGTATACATGGTGCTGTTGTTGATGACCTTGTTACAGTCAGTCACCGTCATGTCCACACAACAAGACATCGGTACGGCGGAACTGGAGTTGAAGTATGTAGCGTTTTTCCAGTCTTCAGGCGAATTGAAACCACAACACTCAAACTGGTGGAGGGAAAAATTCACTGTATATTCATACTTTGAAAGATAATTGAAACTACCATGCCAAAAAAATTCGTCTGCTTTTTAATTATTTTTTTTAAAACGATTGACTAAATTTTGAAATCTGACATATGAATAAAGAAGTCATTCGAACCTCCATCTGCAGTTTATCGACTCCCAATGTGATCAAGTTGAATCCCTTTCTCCCATACTTAGTGTTCATCGTCTCCTCAACATGGCTCTTTAAATAAGACCCCAGCTTCAATGGAAACACAATACATTATATAAATATACTTTTATCTCATTCTATTTTGGTACATACCGTCAGTGACCCTCACCCTATGTTCCCTAAAACAGCTGGGTGCTTTCATAACTTTACATGTGCAGTTTCTCTCAATAAAAGTTCAAAAATCACTTTGCAAAAATGAGAATTAAACATTGTATCCAATGCTTAGGATACTTGCAAATAAGTAATATTCAATCACATTTTTCTTTTTACTAAAATTAGCTTATAATTATTTCAAAAATCCTTTTCTCCGATGACATTTGATAAGATTTAAAAAAAAAAATCAGATAAAATATAGTGAATAATGCCTAACTTGTCCGTAGAAGATAAATCCCATGATACCGGCTACAGCTTGCACCAAAAACGTCATCAGGAGCACAACAAAATACTGAAATCATATAACAGAAACTCAAACGCTGTATCTTATACAAAAGAGTAAAAAAAAAGAGTTAAAAACATGTATTGATATATCCCCCCCCCCCCCCACACACACATACAAATTAATTATTGCGCAAATTGAGAAAATCAACCATACATACTGAATTCTTGAAGTAAAACAATATGATTTTTAATTACCAGAACCAGAAGACATTTATTCTCGGCGAGGGCGCCGAAGCAGCCGACCGTAGACACAAGGATAACAGCGCCCCCTGCCGCCAGTAGTAGGTAGGCCCCTTTCTTCAACAAACTGTCCCCTATAAGGGCCGACAAATCTTCACTCTTGAAGATCGTGTAGGCACCCATTGCAGCCACCGCCACACCACAAAGCTGAGAGTTAAAACGTATTTTGTCGTCACCAAAGCAAGAAATCATTTCATTATAGTCCATTCTAAAATTTTAATTGCATTTGTATAATACATGTAATTCTATTTCAGTATTAGATAATCTCCATGCGTGGATTCAGAAATTTTTCACACTTGGGTTGGGTAGAGGTTTGGAATGGGGATCCGGTGATGGATAATTTCGTTAGCTGGGGGGGGGGGGGGGGGGTGGGGTGGGGTGGGGGGGTCGAGGCCCATTTTTTGGCAACCTTTATTATGTGAATTTTTTCCGGGAGGGACCTCCCTGCTCCGCCTGGATCCGCGTATGATTTCTTTTTTCATGTAGGGTACATAAAAAAGAATTTGTTAAATTTGTAATGTACGTACTTCCTGAAAGTATCACTTTGCATTTTGGAAATGTTAAGCTGTTTTCAGAGTTGGGTGGCTTATTTGTTTCATGATGTTGCTTTTCCTCTTCTTCTTTTTTTTGGGAGGGGAAGGGGGGTATTCTATTTTCGCCCCTCCCCCTCCTACCCCAAAGAAAAGGAATTTATGACATGCTTACTTACCAAAAACAGGAAGTTAAATATAACCACCACGTATTTGACACACGATAATTTTGAAGCCATATTATGCAGTTTACTTCTCAGCAATGAGTCTATCGTAATTCAAGCTGTAAAAAATACAACATGCAGTATGATACTACTGTGCATATGCCTTTAGAAAATAAGTGAATTATATCAACATGCACTTGTTTCTGCAATGAAAATTTACTAACCCCATGATTTACTATAATAGTTACGTAATTACTGTGGAATCATTTAAATTCGTTGGGGCCAACTTTCGTGCATACATTGTTATTTTCTATTATTTATAAAGGTACGTTGTTGTGAAATTTCATGAATTGGTTCTATGTACAATGAATAGTTTTTGGGTAAGGGGTAGCCACAAAATCCACGAAAATTGAGCCACTACGAATAATAATGATGATCAGATGATCAATACTATGGTGTACCTGGTAAACTTCTATTACTTAAAAAAAAACCCCAAACAAAAAACAAAAAAGTGCCTGAATGCGATCATTACACCAGACCCTTCATTACACAATTTACTATCGAATTGATAACATCATTCCTGACCTCACTCGATCAACATGCATTGAAGTTAGGATTATACAAGGATATTTGGGTGATGCAGGCGTTTTATTAGCTGCAGGTCTGTAGCTCTCGGTCTAAAAAAAATTCGGATGGACGGCCAGTCCCAGGTCGTCCATCCGAATTTTTTCGGACCGGAAATTACAGACCTGTAGCTAGCGTTTTATTGGTCTAGATCTATAGGGTACTATCAGTAATGTTCTCAATTTTCAAAATAAATGAAACTATTGAAATACAGCTAAAATTTATAATGTGATTATAAATTTATTTAAATTTTAATATAATAGACTTTCATCCCATATGGGCCATCGATCAACGTACATTTATTTCAATGCCATGCTTGTTAACAAACATTTTTTTGCGGACTAATACTCTAAACAAGTTAACATTATGGCAAGTCTGGAAATTAATACATTCAACTTTAAAGCTACATACCAAATAACAAATCTTTTTTTTAAATCAACGGGTAGGAAATCGTCCGTTTAAATCAATGTTGATCGCACGCTTTAATTCTACAAAGGGGAGATAAATCTTTCAAACGAAGGGGGAGGGGTTATCGTTACGTATAAGCGTTTTAAATTTTCGCGCGGAAACTTCAGAGAAATATGTCATGGTCAAGGACATTTGTAATCTGGGACGAAGACGTCCAGCTTACGATAAATGCAATCCTGAATAGCATACATTGAGCACGTGTTCTTCGGCATCTAACTCTACTCTACTCCATAGATATTTGTAAACCCTGCCATCTTTTTGCCGACGAAAGCACGTGTCTTGCACGGTGATATAATAATCTTGACCGAATTTACTCGGGTTTTAACTGTTAACATTTTTTATGCAATGGCTACAGACGACCAGAATCAAATAAGACTGCAGTTGGATAAAGGCACCATTCCTGCTTTGGGATTTGGAACGTATGCCCCCGGCGAGGTAAGTTATAACGTTATTGAATGAAAGAAATCGAAATTGACTTGGGCTGATGAGGATTTCTCTGCAAAAATTATGTAACCTCTTCACAGAATTTGACACACCACAGGCAAAGGGATTGTCCATTATTTAAGCTAAATTAATGGTAAAAAAATTTGCGTGTTCACGAATAAATATAACTTAACAGCTTTGTTTTTGCAAATATAAGAAATTGTATTTAAATGACATGATGATAGAATGGCAATTTTATCTGTAGCATATAATACAAGTTAAGTTCAACACTCAATGTAGGTGTTAACAAACTAATCGAGATTAATGATGGTTCTGATATGCAATTTAAAACACACAAAGAAAGCAACAATATAAAGTGCTTGTCAATCAATTTGAAATTAAGACAACTAAATAATATAATATATAGAAATAGCTATAGTGTCAGACATGTGTGGTCATGCAAGCTATAATGAGAATTTTAGTCAAATCTTTTGACCTAGTTATCAATATCAGACCCAATTCATAAACACATGTGTCCTTAGATACACTTATGACAGATAAAGAAAATCGGATATACATGCACATGCATACAATATTTACTTAAGATTTTATCTCATGGTTTTATATTAAAATCTAAAATAACTCAAACATGTAGGTTGTCTGGGCAGAGATAATTTTAAGTTTGTGGGATAATCAGTTAATAAGAGATTTGTACAATATGTTTCATTTGTAGTGCAAAATCCATTTTTCATACTTTAACCTAAATTATTGACAGTTGCATTAAGTTAATTTAAAGTATAAGAGAAAAATTAATTACTATATATTAATTAACTTTAAAGTTATTACTGTAATTACATGTACTCTTAAATTTGAACTAGATGAAATAAATAAATAAATAAAAAATAAATTACCGCATACAAGGAAATATTTGCCCCCCCCTTTTTTCCAAAACAATTTTTGAATAACACTGTTATAAATAAGAAAGACTATATATTTCTAACTTTGTCTGGGTGAATACATTGTACATGTACAAGACAGGGCAAAACCATTTGAAAGTGTAGAAAGGCAAAAAGAAAAATACAGGAGAGAATAATTCCATATACAGTAATGAGATTTGAAGGATTTTGATTGACAGAGTGAAGATGATGTGTACAAGGCTGTTCAGGTGGCTATTAAGGCAGGATATCGCCATTTAGACTGTGCAGCAATCTACAGGAATGAGAGAGCAGTCGGTCAAGCCATAAAGAAGACCATTGTGGAGGATAAAGCTACAAGGGAGGACCTGTTTATTGTTAGCAAGGTACCGGTACATTGAAATAATTCAAAAAAATATAATCTAGTAAGCTAGTGTAGTAGTGTGTTTTTGTTTTTATAGGACTACTGCACATGAGGAAACATTAGTGAATGTTGGTTTAGCTCTAGGAAGTTGAGACGGCACTAACAGACTAAAGGAAATATGTTTCTATATGCAATCAAAACATTACTAGAATGATTTAATGTCATAATGTTCTAAATATTTCAGCTGTGGAACACTTGTCACAAACCTGATTTAGTAAGAGTCAGTCTGAAGAAGAGTCTTGAAGACTTGGGACTTCAGTACTTAGACTTGTATCTGATTCACTGGCCAATAGGTTTAAAGGTCAGTGGGTTCTTCTTTTCTTTTTGAATCATTTAACCAATACATAGATGAATATCAAAAGTGAAGTTATTATATAGATACTAGAATATATTTGAAATTTCATGTGGAATATACAGGTACATTTGTACTGGTGAATCATCATCATGCATAATTGTTTGCTCTTTGGTCAGGATGGACCAAATAAATATGTGAAGTGGTTAATTTGATCATCAGATGAGTGTATACATACATGGACTGTGATGTTGTTCTTCACTATTTTAACTGAATTTAATTTTTTATCAGGAAGGAGGGGACTTTATTCCTAAAGATGAAAAAGGCAATGTTTTATTCTCTGACGTTGACTTTGTTGACACTTGGAAGGTACTTTGATATACATGTATTTTGCTCAAAGATATTGGCAGTTAATTTGATATAAATGTATTTTGCTCAAAGATAAACATTATATAATATTTGTTTGGTTTCAGGCAATGGAGGACTGTGTCGATGAAGGACTAGTGAAATATATTGGTTTATCCAACTTTAATAGTGAACAAATTCAGAGAATTCTGGATGTGGCAAGAATAAAACCAGTGATAAATCAGGTATTATAACTATGTTCATGTCCACTGTATAAGGCATTGTTAAAACTTTTATTATTTAATAAGAACTGCGAATACGTATACATCTCTTGGATCCATTTCTTACAGGTTGAATGCCATATTTACCTAAGTCAAGAGAAACTGATTGAATTCTGCAAATCTAAAGGAATCATAGTTACTGCTTATTCTCCATTCGCTAGTCCTGGACACAAGAAGTAATTAGATTGATAATATGCATTGTATTTGATTAACTTTGTATTCTATCAGTTACTGATATCGTTATTTTTAAAAAATATTACCATTACACGTTTTTTATCACTACAATACATGAAATGAACATTAATTAAGATTTAATATAGAATTTTGTGAACATTTGACCTTCGTGTTTTGAATGAGTGTTTGACATAAATGAAACTTTTTGATCTTGCTGCTTCAGGATGCCTTACACTCCTTGTATGCAGGACCCAACCATCCTCGAGATTGCTAAAAGCAAAGGAAAAAAACCGTCGCAGGTGAGAACAGTAATAAGATCTGATGGGTTGGATATTGATAAGGCTGTTTGAGACATTGTGGTACATAGTCACAATTTGAAATTTTATTTTTTCCAATCTTTAGCTCTCGTTGCATAACAAAGTCTTGTGAGCTTTTTATCTCACTTATAATTTGACAACCAACTTTTAAATTTTTGTTCACTATTACAAATACCTTATGAGTTCTGCAGTGGTTGATGATTAGAAATACCATAATAATTCCAGATACTAAAAATCGTGTAAAAATTATCAGATCAGACTTGATATGAGAGTCAATCTAATTAAAATTACATGTGAAACTTTCATCTGCTCCCCGGTTTTTCAATATTTAATTAAAATGTATGAAACTGCATACATATATCTTTGTGACATATGCATAAACACACTGGCAGTAAAAATGAGAAGAAAATTTGTTTAATCAGTTTTTATGTGGAATGACTCGATATCAAACCTCAAACCATTTTGACATTCTAACGGAATACCAATGTCAGTCAATTTGGACTGAACTTCTTTTTTAGACAAAATTCTTATTTCAGGTCATCATAAGATTTTTGCTGCAGAGGGGCCTTGTGGTGATTCCTAAATCTGTCAGTCCAGACAAAATTATTGAAAACTTTCAGGTAAAATCGTTTTTTTTTATACCAATAACTTGTAGCATAATTATTATATTATTCTGCTGAGTTTTAAGAAAATTAGCTTTAATTTTTCATTAACGAAAAAGATTGCATCATTTCAGGTATTTGATTTTGAGTTGAGTGATGATGAAATGAAGAAGATACTTGCTTTAAATAAAAATCACAGAACTAATACAGAGGACATGTAAGTATATGCATATTATAGATATAACAAACATAGTGTGAATTTACAGCTATAATAAAGTTAAATTTGCCTTAACAATGTTCTTGTTTAAGCTTTAAAAAAAGGATAGAATTTACTGAACATGGTTTATAAAAAAAATAGCAGGTAGTCAGAACAGATTTCACACCTCAGCTGACAAAATTTAAACAGTTTTTTTCATTCATATAGCAAATTTTAATAACAAATTTCAAAAATTGTCATTTTGTAGTTTTCACATATCATTTTATATAATGTTATTAAGCACTCATTTTATTTAAATGTATAATGAAATCTGGTTGAAAAGTAAAAAAAGAAAAAACCCAAAGTTTTTTGGGGTTTAATTAAAAAAAATCATTATAACCAAATTTTGCTCTACATGAACATCTAATATATAGATATTTTACTTGTACATTAATTTTGTTGCTTAATGGTAATCAAATTTTCGCTACATGTAAACATAGTTCATTGTTTGTGTTCTCTTTTTCCAGAGCCTTGACACACAAATACTATCCATTCAGCATTGAATTTTGAAGCTGTCCATTACCAACGATATTTCCTACCAGGTTCTATGCAAAATAATCAACCTATCAGGTCCATAGTTTTAGATTCAAAATCAGTTCACAGCCATCAGTGTGAAGGCAGATCTTTGGTTCCATTTCCTTCCAACCATTTTTTTAATGTTTAAAATGTGATATATTACTCAATCTTATTTTCCCAGTCTGTTTGCTTTTTTTTGAGTTATCACTTTTGGCTTGACTTAGTATGTGTGTCCTTTATTCACTGTTTGTGAGAGAGAAAATAAAATTATTGTTTGTTTGGCACCGCCTTCCGCCTCATTGAAATACCCCTCCCTGATAAAATTTTATTAGCAAAAAATAAAAAAAACTTTTTTTTGATAAGGAGATTTTTATTTTTTACCAATTTTTAATTGGATAAACTTCAAGTTTAAAAAAAAAAAATTCCCTCCCTCCCTCCTGGGTGTATAAACTCCAGGCAGCAATTACAAACAAACAATTTTTTAAGGATGGCCTCAGCTGAGAATTATTTTCATTATTAAAGTGTACAACATGGCAAAAAACATTTTCTTTGTGATTGTTTGTCTATTTAAGAATATTGGTTTCCATACATTTTGAATGTAAATGGTCTTATTGTTCTCATTTATGAAGCCCCAATATTAACATATGTATTTTGACAATTATACGCTATTATAAAGGAAGTGTTTTTAGCACTTGAATTAGTAGATGAATTTCAATTGACTTCAGTTTATTGGTAAATTATGGATTTGGTCAGAGGTTGTGAAAGAGAAGGTTGATGATTTCCCAATATCAGCATTGTCTTTGTTTTAAGCAACAGCAAAAGATGTAAACACATTTCTAAAGATCAGCCAGAAGAGCACATATATAACATAAAAAGAAACAGAGATCTTTCACTTCCCAGTTAATAGTGCATAGTGTTTCATTTGACAAATGGCATTAACAAACCTTTTCTTTATTGAAAGGTAACAGTATTAATAGGTTAGTATATAATACTATGTGCTGTTATTTAGTGTATTGATTTTATCATATGTACACGTCTTGTATTCTTATGAAATTATTTGCCAAGTTCAATATATCAAATATATTGAATTGTACATGAATATTTACATGGAAATCTGGAGGAAGATTTTTTAAAAAAGTTAAATTGAATTTACTTCTGTTTCGGAAACAACTTGTTTTAACCACACATTCAGTTGTTGCTATAAATTTTAAGTTTACTATTGTATTTAGTGCCATATATTGTTGATTATTCCTTTTTTAAAACCAGCAACTATTTTTTGGTGCACGATATATTTAAGTCAATTGTTACTACTGACACAATATTGTATTTATTATCTCAAGATGAAAAAATAGTTCATTGATTTTTATTTTTGTGGTAAAATGGACCTATTTTCCATGTTGCAGGGCTTAACGTGTCCTTTCACTATTTTATGCCTTATTCATGCATTTGTAAACTGTGATGGCGTTGGTGCAGTTACATCCACATGTAACAATCCCAAAATAAAGTTGATAAAAATTACAAACCATAAAGGTATCTGCCCAAAAGAATATTTTTAAATATGCAGTACCTATACATATTTCATTATGTGCGTTTTGAATAATCAAAGATGACAATAGACGCATGAAGCTTGTTTTATTTAAGAACCATCAGTCAGAAACGCCATGTATTTGTTTGCGGCTGTTAATAAAAGCAATGGTGCTTGCATTTTATAAATTTTTTTATCAACTTATGAAGAATGCATACACGTATCTGTTGAATAAATAAAAAAAAATAAACACTGTTTTCTTCTTTGTATTAAGAATATTCACGGTGAAATGATTTTACTTCATACACAAAATTTATACAAGAGGAATTACGAGACTTGGATTCCTACCGAAAAAAATCGATGTTTACCTAACAGCTGGCTCAGTTGAGGCTAGTAATTTCAAAGGAACGAGGTTGAAAAGTGACATTTTCTTCATAAAAACTTATTAAATGCAGTATATGGCCGAATAGTGTAAATGTTTAGGAATTTAAAATGGTTAATAAACTTTAAAAATGTGATGTTTTGTAATTCTGTGTCCCATTCTACCATAAGTGGTAACAAAAGTGGTTATAAAGTCTTTCAGCAATGGTCTATTATATGACATATTTGAATTTTTCCATACATGCACCTTAGACGGGTGCAAAAATGCCACCTTGGCACTTGCATAATTATCCGGCACAGTGTTAATAGCTCGAGACGGGCCTCGCCCGTATCTCTTATACAACAGGAAACAAGTATTATAAATAACTTGTGACACGACCTTTTTGAAGACCTCGCTAATTTACATATGCATGTTGGTATTACTTCTCAGCTAATCAGATGGTTTTGCAACAGATTGAAATGTTGACCAGTTTTAACAATTACGGCCTATCCGCTGGATGTTATGGACGTGCAGGTAACGCATCGATCGACAACAGCTCCGTAAAATAATTATGTAATTTGGGTTTCATGAAACACAATGTGTTTATCTAAATTCTTATTTTACATACTTTTAATTTGTTTTCACATCTATCCAAATCTATTTGATAATTTTACAATACAAGTTTGCAAAAGCACAATTTCTAACTATATTCAGTTTTAAATATTTTAACAAACGATAAGAAAATACATGTTGCCTTAAGATTTGGTGGTATTGAACCCACAACCTAAAAAAGCCTAGTTTTATAATTTACTAGGTATATGTTAATGACCATTATGTACTGACTTTAGACTAAGGAGGCTGGATGGTCAACAAATTGGCCATCAGATCCACCCTAAATTTTTTGATAACCCTTTTTAAGCTTAGACTATCATATATTAT
>WFKH01011801.1:51513393-51527716 GCA_016163765.1 Magallana hongkongensis
TTCTGCAAAGTGAATCTATCTACAGTACAGATCAAAAGTAAAAGTACTAAATACCAGAAAATACCTCTTTGAACATTATTTATCTAAACTCTGTGTATAACTAATAAATAATGTTGAGTTACAATATGATATATTTTAAATTATAACAGATAAAATGAAATATTTCTCATAAATCGGTTTTATTGATTAATTTTAAAATAGATTTTAAATCATCTATATTTTTTTCTTTATACAAATTACCCTGAAAATATACAATAGTATCAGTTTGTGATTGTAATGGCAGATACTAGACTTAATTTTATTTTTAAAAATGAATTTCTCTTTCATGATGAAGCAACATGAGTAAACAAAAATTAGTTCTATACTATATCTGTTCTTGAAAAAAAAAACATTCTAAAAATGTTCTCACATACTGTCATATTCACCTTGCCCTGTTCATAGTTTAAAAATTCTATTTCCAAAAAATTGCAATAATTTTTTTTTCTTCTTTCAGAATGCCACCTGTTGGCCACAAGTTTTATGCATGCATTCTTTGCAATAAAAGGACTAAGCCCGGTGAAAGAAGACGAGTATGTCATTCATTGTCTAGATTTTTGGCCAAGAACTTTCTTGTTGAACCAAAATCTGAGGATGTCATTTGCGACAAATGTCGAAGAAGGCATTATAGACAGAAGGAACAGAATACCTCCAAGACAGTTAATTGCACGAAATTCTGTGAATCAGATGATGATTATACGCCACCAACATCAAAACCTAGAAGAGACAATAATCTATCTAGTCCACCTTCTGTTAGATTATCAATACCATCAACATCAAAAACCCACTCATATTGCTTTTTATGCAAGAAACCTGGTCACAAGCTTATCAACGTACCATCCAAAGCAA
Organism: Magallana hongkongensis; assembly: GCA_016163765.1. Taxonomy (NCBI): domain Eukaryota; kingdom Metazoa; phylum Mollusca; class Bivalvia; order Ostreida; family Ostreidae; genus Magallana; species Magallana hongkongensis. The sequence goes on from WFKH01011801.1 coordinate 51,514,279, forward strand.
GATTTTCTACATTTCTTCACAATGAAATTATAATTCCTGCTGGAAGTCGCTGTTGCCCGGTTCATTTACAGGTAGATTCATTTACAAGTGAAGCAATTTCTACCATGAAATGTACAAACAACAACGTTATTCTCAACAGAACGACAATTGTAAATCTTTTGAAAAACTTGAGGGATGCAGCCTTGTGTAATGAAAAATCTAGAATTAACTTTGATGATGAAAAGATTCTCAGTGAAACAGATTATTTAAACCTCACAGGATTACGCAAAGAAGATTTTATTGATCTTCATACATATACTGAAAATGCCATCAGAAATACACCAGCAAGAAGCACAAGGACATCGTTAGGCATATTTCTGTTTAAATTGAAAACTGGTATTTCAAGCAGAGTGTTATCTACAGTCTTTGGAATATCAAAGTCAAGTATCAAAAGAGCAGTTGCAAATGTTCGCGAGGCATTAAACAAAAACTTTGTACCCCATTACCTGGGATTTGGTCACATCAGTCGTGCTGAAGTCATCGAAAATCACACAAGACCGCTTGCACAGACTCTCTTTGGCAGTGGTTCAGAGGCAATCCTTGTTTTAGACGGAACGTATATTTACCTTCAAAAGAGCGGAAACTTCCAATTTCAAAGACGGACCTATAGTCTACACAAAGGTAGACCATTGGTAAAACCGATGGTTGTTGTTACCACAACTGGTTATTTTATAGCCATATTAGGTCCTTACATGGCAGACGCAAAGAACAACGATGGGTCCATCCTTAATCACATGCTGGCTTCTAATGTACAAGACATCAAAAATTGGATAGAGAAAGAGGATATATTCATTGTAGACAGAGGTTTTCGTGATTCCCTGGATTTTTTGGAAGACTTTGGAATTAACGCAAAGATGCCCTCCTTTATACAAAAGGGACAAGCCCAGATGACAACAGAAGAAGCCAACACAAGTAGATTAGTGACCAAGGTAAAGGAAAGATCTAAAATACCTTTAATTTTAAAATGGAAATAATGTTTGCATGCATATTTGAATAGTTAAAAATATAATGAACACGAAGAATTAATTAAATATGTTTGTTATAATTGTATAATGTATATCACTTATTTCCAGGTACGCTGGGTGGTTGAATCAGCCAATGCAAGAATTAAAAGCTGGAGGTATCTTGCAAATGTTCTGCCAACAAATCAAGTCCCATATATCAAGGATTACATCTGCATTGTTGTGCCCTAGCAAACAAGTATCTACCTCCACTTGCTACAGGTATTACATTAAACAAAAACTTATATCTTAGATATAGCTTAACTCAATTACTACAAATACAGATATGGCGAGTTTATGGCGCTTCAATGAATTTGATGCAATTTTATGACTTAATGTGTATGGGAGTAATATCGTTGAAAGTTATAAATCGATAACTGATTTAAAACATCATAAGACAAAACTTTAGAGTATTCATATTTGTTCTTAATCAGATCAAGACAATGACGAGGCGCTGGCAGCAAAGATGCTTCATCTCTCCCATAGAATCAACACCTTGAAGCAAAGAGTTGAAGATGAGAATCTGGGAAAGCGAACTGCTGTATGGAAGGAACCAAGCAATAACCTGGAAGACTTTCCAAGACTTAGTGAAGAAGACTTGCGAAATATTACTTGCGGTGTTTACCAAATTCGTATGAGTTCAAGTTATATTCATGAACATCTCGAAGGAAACTTTCAATTCTTTGTCCATCAAGAAGATGAATTCCTAATCAGAGTCAAAATGCAAAGTCGGCATGTGGCATCCAAGGTATACCTTTTGTGGATAGAGTATGACGCAAGTGCAGTAACTGCTTGGTACTGTAAATGCAAATCGGGAGCTCGAGTAGTTGGAGTTTGCGCACATATCGCTTCCATCCTCTGGTACTTAGGATATGCAAGACACAACCCCGATATCAGATTTGGTGTAAAAAATTGGGGTGCTTACTTAGAAGATGCCAGCGATATGCCACAGATGATTGACAGCAGTGATAGTGATAGTGATGACAGCATTGTTGAAGAGTGACCTATTTCCTCAGAAACAAATTATATCAATATATCATCATCATTTTCATTATACATATGTAAATATTTTGTGAGATATATCATATGATACTTATACTGAGTAGATAGATAGAAGCATTCATGTTCAAAAATTAAATACATTGTTTATTGCAATACATTACTTATTGAAGGTGATTTTTAAACTCATATATACTTTTCAGAAAAACGATACATCCAAAAAATCTCATTACCTTTATCATCAATCATCACTATAATTAAAAGTCGTTTCCATGGAAACCTTTTCCCAAATTAAGATAATGATTTCAAAACTCTCAATAGCTTATTAAAAATGGATAATAAAATAAGATATAATAAATTGAACTTTATTTCAAAATGATTGTTGAAACGGCCAATATTGGTGTATGTATGTATATGCATTTTACAATCATTTTTGTTTGAATATTCATGTTTTGACTAAAAATAACATGCTATTTAAGTACATGTAATATTTTTTTTTTAAAGATTGAAGTTATTGAATTATGGCTGATTATATGTTCAAATACAATTTAAAAGAATCTAATTTATGATTAAAGGTAAATATTGCATATACATGTACATGTTGCAAATAAATAGATTTGTTAGTTTTTGTAGAAATTTCAATCAGACCTACTGACATTTGACCGACTGTAAAAACTCAGTTTTAATTAACTTTGTCATAATAACTTCTGAGATGTAAAATATAATAGTTCAACAACATATTCCACCAATTTCATTAATTTCCGTGACAGGGCCGATTTTGACCCTTCGTGGGCCTAGCTCTTTGTATCCGTATGTATTTTATTTACGTCAGAGTTCTTTTAAAAGGATTTAAAAATTTGCTATTCTCATCGCCTTTTTACCGATGATTACGATATCTCAAACACTTGCATGAACAAATTTATGTCACTCATTTGTTTAGTTACATAATATCACTTTACACACGAATGATCCGAAACAATGACGCAGGCAAACAGGTAAACTAACGGAGCTACTGCTCCAGACACGTGTATATCTTGGGTATGTATACATGCATGATAGACGGGTCTGGTAAAGAACTGAAGAAAGGGGAGTTTCACACCTCTAGACTGATAAATTGATTTGTCTATAATTAGCTACTCAATTATCTTCAGATAAAACAGAACACTTAATTAGATTGCGTAACATCAGGCGTACATAAACTAATACATGTATATAGTACGTCCATCAGTGGAGAATATGGATCATGAGACTATCAAAAAGTAACTAATGTTCAAAATAATGCCTTAATATTGTCACTTATTTAATCACTTAAAAAATGACAAAATATAAAATTCAGCAATTTAAATATTTTTTTCAATCTAAACAAGAAATTAATTTCGGAAGTAATTACGTTGAATGGTCTTTAATTTGGTCTTAATTTTTAATTAATAGAGTGATTTTAACTTCGTTACGAGCGCTATGGTCAGCAATAGCATAAATTGTTGTATTAACACCGAATCATTATGAAAATATGAATTAACTTGAAAATTTTGAAAGATGAAAATAAATGTTGAATGAATTTCCATTATCGTGTTTCAAGAACCACGTGCATTTTACAAGAATACGAGACAGACTTCATCAGTTATTCATGGACTTGAGCTATGATCCGTTTTGGATCCTGTGTTTGTTTTTATATACATGCTATTTTGATTGTTTATGGTCCCAAATCAATATTAATGAATAATCGGGCGACATAGTTGTAATTTTATGTCCCATACGAGAGACATTTATTAACATAGACTCCGAAACCATTTTAGTTATACACAATAATGTCTCGGAAAATCATCCGAATGAATAATAATATTAACAGAAAATACAAAAATAAGTTTCTTATAAGAATAATGTTTTGATTGATTATCATTTTGCTGTGAATTCGTATGCAAAGTTGTTAAATATTTGACTAAATTCACAAAGCAAACAATTTCCGAAATCGGCATTTTTGTACGATAAAATACCGGTTTAACACAAACAACAGTATATATAGTCATCCACGTTTGATAAGGAAATAGAAATACAGAAAAGTTGTTCATTTATCGATAAAAAAATGCAAGAAAATGAACAGCTTTCATACGATTTTCTTACAGCGGCGTTGACTTCGTGACGTCACAGTTCATCTCGCGCCAAATCGGCTTGATTCAAAAATCGTTCAGGTGTGAAATCGGGTTTCCCCCAAATATCTCGAAAAGTACTTATGCGATCGCAGTAAAATTTTCAGGGTGATGTTTTTTCACAAAGATCTCCATAATATCAAAAATTGACCGGCATTGCAGGAACCCTTTAAATTATACGACACCGGCCGACTGAGCCTAGCGAACTGCTGACGTAAACTTTGACTCTCACCAAGTGGGAAAATCGACGGTATTTTGAAACGAGCTCTAATATTATTGACATAAGAATCATCAGAATAACTTTGTCCCCCCTGATTACCTTTGCTATATCCTGAGACAGCGCGAACATGAACATTCTATCTAGTTTGATGTTTTGATTCCAAATTACATCCTGTAAAATAAGATGTTTTGGATGTAATGCAAAAAATATCAACAATATATAAAAGACGACGTATTCATTCTGAATAATTCATTTGTAATATAAGTAATTCTATATATTTAATAAAATTATGATAAAGTAGTTTTACCTGTAAACTTCCTTTGTGGCAGTATTCCCAAAGTAGAAGAATTCGACCTGGGTCTATACATGCTCCAACGAAAGCACAACAATTTTGATGCTTCATCTCCATGAGCTGTTAAGGTGTAAATTTGACATAGAAATATCAAAGTTCAATAAGTAAGATTATTTTCTTAGAGATTTAAACACCATATTCTACCCCCCCCCCCCGAAATAAAGCCCAAATCAAATTTTAAAAACCCAATACAGACCTTTTATTTTGATAATTTTTCATAGGGTAAATCAATAAGTCATACATGTATCTACATGAATTTAAAACTCACTCTGTTAAGTTCCTCCAACACTTGCTTTGGCATGTTGGTCAAGTTGATATTGCTCTTTGTGAGTCGCTTTACCGACACAAGGCTTCCTTCAATGAAGAAATTTAGTCTTAAATTAGGTTTTGTCAAAATGTATTTTCATAAAATTTCAACAAACGCAATGGAGATTAAATATTTTGACTATGGAAATAATTTTCAGAATAGACAATGATTTTACAACCCACAATTATTTGGTACATGTATTCTAACCTCTTATGTAGGCCACAGAGCCGAACATGGCACCCTGTTCCGGTTTACTGAGGAATGCCGGGGAGAGATCAGGCGAGGACTGAATGGCGTTCCGTAGTGGGCTCTCCGTTCTACTTGGACGGGATTTTCTTTTATTACCGCTTCCCTTTCTTCTGGCAAGGTTTTTAAAACTTGACTGTAAGAAATATATTGAGATTGTAAACCAAATGACAAAGAATTATTTCCGCTCATTTATTTTCGCTCAATCCTTATGTATATACATGTATATATATATATATATATATATAAGATTTTGCATCATTTTAAAAATTCGTCTCAACACGATTTGTACATGTACCCAAAGTTTTGAATCGATTAGCTTATTTTCGACCGTAAAGACTGAGGGCAAATTAAACAAATTAAAACTGGCGAATTTTTCCTTCCAAGGAAAATAACACTAGTCGCTTTAATGTATTCAAAATATTCAGTAAAAAATGTCACAATTTTGTCTCGTATCTATGATAATCAATGTACAAACGTAATCTACTCTGTGTTGTCTTACCCTTACACTTCCGGTCAGCAACGCTGTGACAAAGTCAATCTCCTCAAACCGAACTTGCCAGATCATACTTTTTAATGTTTTAATTCTTCTGTATCGCCTTCAAATGAAATAAAAAGTGTTAAGCAACAGAGATTTTCTGAGAAAACATTAACAAAACGCCCAGAATTATTAAATTATATCTTTAATTGTATAAAATATTTGTTCTGACAAGATAAAATTCCGACAAACTTATGTATTTAAATACAGGCAAACAAACGTTTGATGACTCAGCTAACTTTTTTTTTTGTTCAAAACATTCATCTTAACGCAATACAGGAGATAATAGAAAATATTGAGAGGATCATGTTTGTTAGCAATAGCAATCATTATTTTCTCGTTAATTCTTAAGACTTGATTATGCTCACATATCATAGAAAACAGTGGGCATGTGTGTATTGGATTCTTGAGGATCAGACATTAAGGATTTTACAATCAGAGCAATGGAAATATATATGGAAAAATTGGCTGTTCCATCTGTGTAATGTTCTGATCGATTAAAATAATCCGCGCAATGCCAACACCAAAAGTACAAATAAAAAACATGAATGGACGATGTAATAGGTATTTTCTATAATTGTTACTTGGGTTAAAGTTAAGAGACAATTAGTCCTTACTTTAGGATGCAATATAGAATCGTAGCCTGACAACGACAAAAAAGCAATCAATTATCCATAAAAAAGTAAGTAAAATTACGTTAGTAATTATTATCGTTGAACAAAACATTACACAAAAGGAACAGCCAATTTTCCATATATGTTAAGGTCACAACAGCTACTTAGAAGTCTAAGACCAACTCGTGTAAGTCAGTTGAGTTCGTCCTCTCAATGTAGCTTCAGTTTCGATCGATCAAGAAATAATCCATGCAACACCAAAAGTACAATAAGACACCAAAGAACATATTGAAAAGTATTTTATTAAAGCTAATTGAGTTAGAGATGACATGCAATTAGTCCTTACTTTAGAATGCAATACAGAATAGTAGCCACAACGACGACAAACACAACTCCACCAGCAGAAAAGACGTAGATGAATGTCCTGTCTGAAACAAAGAAACAACCATAAACACGGCGAAATTTGATAAGTTGATCAACTTTGCCCAATATTACATGTATGTATTTTATTGATATATAAATATTCCAATAGGCAAAACATCTATCACCTCTGGTTTATGTACCAAATGAATACTGCTATGGTATTTATTCATCTTTTGACAAAACAGATTGAGACGTTTGTTTAACGTTGGATCACTATCGAATTTAGTAACACTGACGAAATTCCCAGGTATTCCCAGCGTCAATGACCTCCATGACTGGTGGAGAAGATGGCCATAGGCACCCCGTTATTTATGACTTATCAATACTCTGTCGCACAACTCCGTCAATATGTGCACACAGAGGATAAGCCTCATGTTTAATCTGTTCTAACTATTCATTTACACAATTGAAGTTGAATTTTGTTTTCGATACTAATAGAAGTGTGATCCTTACCTGGCTGTTCGTTTTGTTCTGGGCACTTCTTTCCATCAAAGCCACAGATTGGTTCGTCCGGAGGAGCGTATTTGATGCCCACTTTACCGTGTGGCCAGCGACTGAGCGACTCCTCAGTTTTATTATTCTTTTCATTGAAAAAAATATTGTCAATTTTTCATATAAGTCTAAAGCTAAAACGATCTGATAAAAAAAATTAAAATGTTAAATAAATTGTTAACTCTTATCCCAAAATGATTATTTAAGGTGCATCAAATACAGTATGAATGGAAATAAAGATTTCGGAAAGCTTTGACACCGATAAACCCGCAGTATTACTGAGAGAAAATTGAGAGAAGGGAGCGGTACTTACTTCAAATTGGGCTTCCATAATTTTATTTTGATATCTGATAGTTAGAATGCTCTCAAATGTGCCGTTTTCAGTCATGTCCAGGACTTGAAAGTTTAGATTTCTGTCTGAATGGTTATCTAAGGTCACTTTTCCTGTTAATCCATCAACTTCCTCTGTAAAGAAATTTTTGTCATGTAACCCTTTTGGACATATGTCAGAATTCGTACGTTATGTAGATGCTAGAATTCTAGAATTCTATTCGGACATATGCTAGAATTATTGACACGTGCCTTGTGAGGAAAAAACAACTACTACATCGTATGGTCGGAAACCTTTTATTTTCAATTATCTGTCATTTCGCTTGTTTTCGCGATTTTTTTAGTATCGAAGAAAAAATTGACGTGTCACTTATTGTGTTTCATAAAAAAAATTCGAGCTCGCAAAAAGCATCTGGCACATAGTAATACATAAAATATTACACATTGATTTTTACTTTGTAAACTTTACAACTCGCGAAAATTCAAACACAAATTTTACGATAGATTACCTTCGTCTGTAAGTGTTGTAGCTTTCAAGAACATGTACTCTCCGTCATCGGGATTTTTATTTTCTTTTAAGATCTTATCTGCAAGAATTGCCCAAACCAGTGTAGCATCATAGAGGTAAGGCGCATAGGCATCCGGCTAAAAAGTGATATGAAATTAGTGGGAAGTCGTTGGTATTCGAATGGCAAATAGCAATTTGAATTTGAATTTTTTTTTTATCAAACTTAGTGATGGTATTTGCTAACCGGTTAATCGGTCGTAACGATGGTAACCGGTTACAGTTAAGGCCCAAGGGATGAGTGGTCAGTAGGTGTTAATTATAATTACTATTAATTAACATTTCACTTCCAGATCATTAATCATTACCAAATGATAATAAAATAGCTGCAGGTCTGTAGCTCCCGGTCTGAAAAAATACGGATGGACGACCTGGGAGCTACAGTGCCACCCATTGAAAAAATTGTGTATTTATTGCGCACAAAAACATGCGGTAGTTTTGGACTGATTAACCTTATTTATTCGCAAATTCTGTGGAAAAAATTAGTACCATTAAATTCTTCATGCAATTTACTACTGATATTGTCTCTTTACTTGCCTCTGATAGTCTTTTAAACACAATCACCAGCCCCATAAAGTGAAGTGGTGCAGTTTGTTTAAATGTGAAAATGGCGACTCTCGATCTCGATGTGAGTATTTAACATACTTCCTTTTCCGAGGTCGGTTGCTTATTCCGGAGAAATTCGAAATAAATCTTCTGACAAAAGCATCAACAGAATATTCCCTTTGCGCCATGTAGTTTGAATAGTTCTGTTTTAGCCAGTTAATAGTGCTAATTTGTAAAAAAAAAAAAAAAAATAATAAAAAAGATCCCAAATTTGTGTTTTTTGATATGATGAACTGGTTAATCGGCCGGAACAAATTGGGATTAACCGATTTTCAATTCTGCAACCGGTTGCCGTCACTAATTTTAACTACACAAACGTGTTTTACTCACTGTGGTGTAGTTTTCTGGGTTTTCTGGTAAATTCCAGTTTGGATCTGTCTTGGAACTAAAGTCTCCTGCAAATTTTTTGAATGAATCCCAATTCGCTTTTTCTAAGGGTTTCATCATGACCTACAATATGCGGTATACTATTTAAACATCCACTAAACTGCGAAACTAAATCAATTTTAAAATAAACTCTCTTCGTGAAAATAAAAGCATTAATAAATAGCTTACATGAAAAACTGATTCGAATGCATCCTTCGCTATACTGTCGTATGAATCATTTTTTCGCCATACCAAGTCGGAAAAGACATCTGTTTCCATCCTGTCATATGTGTAAAGCTAGAAATGATAAGGTTTAGTTAGCTGTCAACGCATAATATTTAAAAAAAACAGTTATGAAGAACTCGAAGGTCCTTACAGTTCTATAAACCATGATTTCTTAAAAACTTAAATAATATTCCATTACGTAAGAAACATAATTAGATTCAGCAAAAAACCCTTGCATACAAATGTTTGAGTCATCTTCATAGAAAATTTAAAAATCACAATTGTACATATAGAGAGCTATATGATTGCATGTTGACATAAGCAAATGTTAAGTACGAAAACAACGTTTATTACTTACAAACTTTTTTTTTTTTATAAGTAAACAAATTGATTATGGCTATGTTTGGATCAATTGTACAATTGTAACAGTTTTTAACATGAAGAATAATTCACTGGACTAGTACATGTATAATTATTTTTAAAAAATCAAATACATTCAAATAAATCGAGTTTACTTTTGTGGTTTGCTTATTGGACAAACTAGATATGTATACATTTTTAAATTATGCAATATTTTCATTATGATTAAGATTTATTGCCTTTATCATAGATATTATGTTTTTATATACTGTATAATATTGACTTATTTCATAATCACATTTAAGTTCATCAAAATAAACTTATTTTCCGGAGAACTAACTTCTCATATTTCCTGCTTACCTTTTACAAAATATTTAAAATTAAAGAAGCCTAATTAATTAATTTTTTTTTAATTTTTCAAAATTACAATATAATAGTGTTGAATTGAATTTTGATGGCGAAATAAGAAGTAAAAATATTACATCTCCATGGATACAGATAAAAGCGTAGTCTCCATCGCTCATTCCAAGTCTATGGGCTACCAGCATATATTTCCGCATATCCAACCAAGGTAGGGCCATATATACAACTGTAGGATAAACACACGGTGTTGAAAAATAATACTCAAAACCACTAATAAAATAGTCACATTTATATTAAACCTTTTTTTAATATTAATAATGCAAATAAAGCAATAAAGTAATATTCAAAGAAGTATGCAAGGTCATTATTAGGGTCTTCCGTTTCCAACGGAAGACCCTCTTGTTATTCTACTGTTTCTTTTTCTTTATTATTAAGGTCTTCCGTTTCCAACGGAAGACCTTATTGTTTTTGCTTTGTTTCTTTTTCCCTATTATCATTATTAAGGTCTTCCGTTTCCAACGGAAGACCTTATTCTTCTTCCCTATTATTAAGGTTTTCCGTTTCCAACGGAAGACCTTATTGTTATTGTTCGGTTTCTTCTTCCCTATTATTAGGGTCTTCCTTTTCCGACGGAAGACCCTCTTGTTTTTCTACTGTTTCTTTCTATTAATATTATTCTTAATATTCTTTTTCTGCCTTCTTTAAAGCTTCATTTCTCGAAAACTATTCACTCGATTTGCACCAAATTTTCAGGACTTATAGAGCATCGGAGGGGATAAATGTTTTCAGTTAAATCTTTTGATGACGTCATTTTGTCCACGTAACTCCTCTTAAACTATTCACGATAGAAAGTTGAAATTTTCAGGGATTGTAGATAAAAGTCTGTAGATGTACCGCATTGTTTTTAAATATGGATAATACACAAGGCGTTGAAGCTCGCCGGAGGTCGAAAATTGGCAACAATTTTTTTCACAAAAATTTTGCACATTTTCTGAAATATTTTAAAACCTGTAAATATTTTGTTAAAACATGTAATGCAAAAGTTGTTTCAATTTCCACGGGCTATCATTTAATATCAAAAAAGGGGGCTGGCCCCTCAAATTAGGGGCCAAGAGGGCTCTAAAGTCTTTTTTCATCTTTTTTCAATAACTCTTTACTGAACAATTGATTGTTATCAATTATAGAAGCAAAAATGTTTATTGTACAGCTGTTTATCTATACAGTATCATCCCTTAGTCATATGTTACGTAATTAGGGGTTTCAAGGGGCCAGAAGTCCAAAACTTTGATCATTAATATCTAGAAAAGGAGAAATATTTTGAAAAGCATTGTAGAACAATGTTCTCAACAATATGCTACCTAAAAAAAAATGTTGGTGGCCCCAGAAAGGAGTTTAAGGGTCGGCCCCTAAAAACACATTTGTTCAGATATCTTTAGAACGGTCAACAATTCCTGAACACTTGTTGAACAAAATGTGTTGATATTAACAAGACCTTTTATTTGATATCAAGAAAAAAGGGCTGGTCCCTAAAATTAGGGGCCAAAAGGGCTCTAAATTCCTTTTATAATTACTCTTTACTGAAAAGTACTTTGTTATTAATTATAGAAGCAAAAATGTTCATTGTACAGTTGTTTATCTATACAGTACCATACCTAAGTCATATGTTACGTAATTAGGGGTTTCAAGGGGCCAGAAGTCCAAAACTCTGATCATCAATATCTAAAAAGGAGAAATATTTTGAAAAGCATTGTAGAAGAAAAGCTGCTCAGAATAATGTTCTTAACAATATGATACCTAAAAATGTTTTGTTGGTGGCCCCGGTAAGGAGTTGAAGGGTCGGCGCCTAAAATACAGTTGTTCGGATATCTCTAGAACGGTTAACAATTTGTGAACACTTGTCGAACAAAATATGTTTATATTTGCGAGACCTTTCATTTGATATCAAGAAAAAGGGGCTGACCACTCAAATTAGGGGCCAGGAGGGCTACAAAGTTTTTTTATAAGAATGTTTTGGAGCGATAATTTGTTATTAATCATAAAAGAAAAAATAAGAGCTTAAGCTCAATTTAAAACTGAAAACCGTTTTAAAATCGAAAGATGCATTACAGAGATAAAGTGGTTTAAATATTTACTTTTCCGGAAATTTTGATTTCGCATTCTTGGTTAAGAAAATAGTTTATGTTCATATTTAGATTAACTCGTACCTAAAATAATTCGATAATTGTTAAATCATACTTAAACACATTCGGATTTGTATTTGCTAAGTCGTTCTTGAAATAAATAAGGTTTTTGTTAATTCGTACTTAGAATCATTCGGATTTTGTTAACTCGTACCAAGAATAATTCGATTTTTTTCTTTTTGTTTTAGTTACTTATGTTTATTGGTTTAAGAACTCTGCGTCTTAGAGGAACTTCTAGCTTTACTTTCGACATTAACGGAAGACCCACTCGTTGCTTTGCAACGAGCTTTGCTCTAGTTATAATTTTTCTTTTTTTTTCTTACAAATTTCGTGCACGCGAGTTCTCGGAAATGGCTCGGCCGATTTTCATGAAACTTTCAGATCTAATAGATATTGATCTGAACCTTAATGGAAAGTTTTTATTTTGATGACGTCATTTCCGTTTCAGAGATATTGACGTTTTAGCGATTTTTAGAGGGTCGGGTTGTCCGTCGAACTCCTCCTAAACGACAAAAGATATCAAATTCAAATTTTTAGGAATTGTAGACGAATGATTGTAGTTTTGTCTAAAGTGAGCCACTTTTGTCTGGCGCATAAGGCGCCGAAGCTCGCCTGGACCCGAAAATTAAAGTATAAAAAATGTAGTGAATTTTCTTGTTTTCTTTATTTATTTCTTTTCTCGAAAATATTTTGTTAAGACATGTAGAGCAATTAAAATTTATTTTTACAAGAGCTTTCATTCGACATCAAGAAAAAGGGGCTGGCCCCTCAATTTAGGGGCCAAAAGGGCTCTGAAGTCTTTCTTTCATAGCACTATACTGAGAAATTCTTTGTAATATGTTAAAGAAGCAAAAACGTTTATCTTACAGTTATTTAACTATTCATTATAGAAACAATTTCATGCGTTACGTAATTAGGGATTTTAAGGGGCCAGAAGTCCAAAATTTTGATCACTTATATCACAAAAAGGACAAATATTTTGAAAAGCAATATAGAATAAAAGATGCTTAAAATGATATTCTAAACAATATTCAACCATCAAAATTTCGTTCTGTGGCCCCAATA
>WFKH01011801.1:51587697-51619519 GCA_016163765.1 Magallana hongkongensis
ACATGTTATTTAGTACGCTTCCGCAGCTAAAAATATAGTGCCAGAAACTTTGTAGAGAAAAATCTTTTTAATTAAGGAGTAGATATAATTTAATGATTATTTTTCAAAAGTACATATCAAATTGGTTATGTAAGGTTGAACGTTTCATTTAATCTTACAAAAATAAATATACTAAAAACACGTGGTGACGTTTATATTTGTGCTCATGGCGCATTAATTAGTAAAGTGTATTCATAGAAAATTGAACGTCGCAGATTTTAAATGCAAACATAAGGGGAAATATACACTGAATGTAAATATACTACTATATTAAAATAATAGACTAGAATTTTTGACCTTTAATATCGAAAAATCGGAAGTCTTTTGTTTTATATATTTTAAACATCATTGGTACTTGAAGATTACCAATTATTTTTTCTCAATCAAGCTTCGCTAATTAATCAACGAAAATTCCTTAAAAAATTCCGGAAATCATCTGGATTTTTGGGATTTTACAATCTTGCGCATGCGCACTATATTCACGCTAAATCACGGGAGGCTCTTTAGTTTATGTTTCCACAATATCATTTGCATGGATAAACTCAGAAACGATAATACAAATAGGTGAAAATTCTAATTGGAAATTTGCTATACTGTTCATCAAAGAAAATACGGGAGATAACTCTAACACAGTGCATTTACTATGAAAAATCCCGAGAGTTTCGAATGTCAACATGGTGTGTAAATTTGAAGCGAGTAAAAAAAACGTTGTTGAACTTCAATAATAGAATTAAAGTTTTGCATGAAAGGTATTTACAGCCTCAAAATGGTTTGTTATGAATAATTTGACTGTTATTTTCTTGTGCAACTTCGTTAGTTTTCTCCAAAATCGTTTCGGAGCGATTCTGCAATTTTCTGTTACATTATCATGATTACGGGTATACGGGAGGCATTTTAACTGTAGTGAAGGCCCGTCCCGAGATACAGTTAGGTTATTCTAACTAAACAGAGTGTAGTAAAATTAATAGCATCATTGTAGGCGAAAAGCTTGGTTATGTAAATGTCAACAATATACGGTGTGTCGGTGTATCTATTTCGTAAATGACCGATATCATATACAATGTCAACCCGTGCACGCACGGGTCAAAGTCTAGTAAAAATGTAAATTGATAGGCAATTCATGGTTTAAAAAAATATTCTGAAACCCAGGTATCTTATCATTAGTTCACATTAGTTGAAAAAATCCAACATTAAAGTTATTTAATAAAAAAAATGCTAAATAGACTCATAAAATCCCAACAATTCTCAATTGCAAAAACATGTGATATTTATCTACGCCGATGTTCCGCCAAAAATAAAGTCCTTGTTAGATTCTAAACTTTAATTACTATTTCTATGCCAAGTTGTATGATTGTCAAAAAGAAAGAAAAATATCATATTTTAATTTCCTTTCATATTGATTTAAAAACCATTTAATCGAAGGACTATACTGTATATCCGATAATTTTCGCGATGATCTAGTTTTCTAGCAAAATATTGAATACGCAAAAATTATATTATGTATAATTTTCTATACGAAACTGTTAAAATCGCAAAAAATGACTCACGCAAATTAAAAGAGCTACATATTTTCCCCATTTTCGCTTTTGTGACACGCGAAAAAACCCGGATATACGGTATTTGGTACTGTCAAATATCTGCCTCAAAATTTAAACAATATTTAAATAGTATCGTATCAAAATCAAACCTTCATAAAACATTATACAGAGGATGTCTATCACGTTTATCTTAATATTAGTCATCATTGTCCAAAAGCTGTTTTTCTATGACGTCACAAAGATGGGCAAATTCCCGCAATTTGCAAACAAATGAAAATATTGTCAATTTTCCTTCATATTTTGCATCTGATAGTATAGAGCGCAGGTCTGCTGAAGTACGATTTTTACATATGTTTTTGTTCTTATAATAATACACATCATAGTTGAAAATGGTACATGAGCAAGCATGCGCTCGATGTTTCCCAGTCGAAAAACCGTCGGAAAACACCCATTTTTGTTCTAAAAAATTATATTTCAAAATAAAACAATCTTCATGCCATGTCATTTATAGATTATGACGTCACTGTGCTGATCACTTTTTACATACTAATTAAGGTCTTCCGTTTCCAACGGAAGACCTTATTGTTTTTGATTTGTTTCTTTTCCTCTATTATTAAGGTCTTCCGTTTCCAACGGAAGACCTTATTGTTATTGCTTTGTTTCTTTTTCACTATTATTATTGTTTTTTTTTCTGTCACGTTTTCTCAAAAACACTTCAGCCGATTTTCATGAATTTTCCAGATCTCTTTCAGGACAAAATTTGTAAGAAAATTTTTTTATCGTCACTTCCGGTCCCGAGATTTTAAAGATTTTATGTTTTTGCTTGTTCACGATTTTTCTCAAAATTTTTTTAAGATAAAACTTTCAAATTTTCAGGGATGGTAGAGAGTCTTCGGCCGCAGTGCCCTTCGCATATCCGAACGTCTGCCGTTACTTCCGGTTGTCACCAGAAGGAAACAAAAAACAGTCATTATTTAACTTTTTTGTTTTGAGTTTTTTTATGTTACTATTCAATAAAGACGCATTAATAACTTCAGAATATGAAATCCGTTTTAAAATCGATCCACGCATTCTCGAGATTTTGGGCTCCAAAGTCCTGAAGCGAGAGTCCGCGTAGCTCAGTCGTTAGAGTGGTGGACTTGTGCCCAGACGACCCGGGTTCAATCCCCAAGTGCCGAATGCCTTTTCTTTCTTAAATGTGTTTTGTTTAACGACTTTATCTTTAAAATAATGAATTTTAATGTTATCCGTTTTAATTTTATCATAAATCAATTTAATACCGGCTTTTTTTTTTCAGTACAAATATAAAGTCCGTATCAAAATACCGTTCATTTCCCGCTTTGTTACAGTCTTGTTTCTGTCAGCAGCTCGCTAAATTCAGACGCTCGTCGAATCGCCGGCATCAAAAACATGCCGACGAAGCACCCATCCAGTACGACCTCATTAGAGCTCGCTGGGTCGCTTTGCAGGCATCAAAGAAATGCCGCCATCTCATTCACTGTATGCACAAAACATTTAGCAATGCGACAACGTTTTAAGACATAAGTACTTTACATGTCTTTAAAAGGAGGACTGATTATAATTAGTACTTATTCACATATGTTAAAGATAAATGTTTATTGACATTTGCTGCTTATATATTGATTTTCTGAACACTATAAAATCTCTCTCTCTCTCTCTCTCTCTCTCTCTCTCTCCAGGTAACATACAGAAATGTGCCTAAAGGCTAAATGTACATTTGGCGTACAAAAGTAATATAATTATGTATTTATTTCTAGTTATGGGGTATTGTCTATTTTCCTTTTTTGTGTATGTCTACTGATGAATATGTTGTCTAGCTGGTATCAAGAAAAACCTCCGAAGTTTACACACGGAACTATACAAACGACCGGGTGACTGCGACAATGTGTTAAAACTGACCACCCATGTATGTGTGTTTGAGCCTATGAATTAACAGATGTAATCACAGATTGGAGAAATACACTGTTAAAAAAAAAGTCTGATTTTTTACTTTTGATAAAAAAAAAATCATTACGGCAGGGTACATTGGGATTATAATCATAATAATCTTAAGTTTATAATTAATTTCAAAGGTCTACATACGCCCAAAAGCGGGATTTATTATAATATCTGGGAAGTGATTAAGCATCGAGGTCAAATTAATAAATTTCGTATTTTATCAACCGATTGCTTAACACATAACACTTGGGTATCGAGTGGATTCGGGAAAAGAGGGAATAATAAACCATACTACATTTTAAGATGTAGGTTATTTTATTTGCCGACTTAGCAGAATTTTTTAGCACACAGTGTTAGTCCGCAAAGATAAACGTGAGACAAAAAGAAAAATAATCGATATGCAAAAGAAGCAGATAAGAAGATAATTAATTTCTTTATCAAATCGATTTCTGACTTATTCATCTCTCTCTCTCTCTCTCTCTCTCTCTCTCTCATCATACAAATGTAGTGTTTAGCGTATGGCATTTCATTTCTAAAACATTTAGAATTAAAAAGTGAATCCATAAATCAACGAGGTTTTAAGAAAACAGCTACGCCTGTTACATCCTTCCTTGATTTCGATCCTTTTATTTTTTGCTGAAATTAATTACAACGCTTAATTTATCACTGATTATGTTTAAAATTCATAAATTATACTGCTGTAGGTGTTCTTATGTAAAAAAACCCG
Source organism: Magallana hongkongensis (assembly GCA_016163765.1). Taxonomy (NCBI): domain Eukaryota; kingdom Metazoa; phylum Mollusca; class Bivalvia; order Ostreida; family Ostreidae; genus Magallana; species Magallana hongkongensis. The sequence goes on from WFKH01011801.1 coordinate 51,591,961, forward strand.
ATATTTTACAATGTATTATTAAGACCGCGGAACATAAACTGGCAAGATTGAAAATATACACATTTATTTTACCTGTTAAACTGGCAAAATTGGAAATATCCGTAATATACAGCTTACGTAAATTTAACTTGTTACAGTCAAAACATTTAATATGGACGGGAACAAATTGACGCGGACGTCTGAGAAAACATTGGATTGAAACTGTAGTTATAGAAAGTGTTTTTTCAATCCACCTCAGCGTTCCTAACTTGGTATATAAGTAATGGGATCGAAACACATTTATAGTCTGTCCCAAGTTATTTCTTCCATCACTTTTTGATGATTTTTAATAAAAATACACATACCTGTGAAAGAAATGCTGTTGAAATCGATAAAAGGGAAAATATCCAGGATATCTTCATTGACAAATTATCATTTTTCACTCATAAAAGTTCACAGGAACGAAAACAAATTTCTTACGGAGATTTATAATGGGAAACGTTTACATCTCTTCTCCATTCTGAAGTACTCGGGACACCTCGCGCAATTTTTCAACGTTATTATCCGGGCGTAATTAGGGCTGATGCAATGCAAAATTCCCGTAGACTTTCTATTTTGGGATGTGTATTGAAACCTGAAGCGGTAGAGGGGGCGTTTCAAAACAGATAATCTGGACATTTTTCATATTAGTGGATGAACGCAGTTTGAGCACAAAGGTATTCATGATTATCGAAATATCAAGCAAAAAGTAGTGGAAGCAAAAACTCGGGACAGAGTATAGTATCAGCAAAGCGAGCGATTATTTCATCAATAAGTATATAATCAGAAAATATGTGAAGATCCCAATTCGGAAGAGATTATACGCAAAGCAAAGCATTGTCCGATGACTTCAGAGAATCAGTCGCCACAGATACACTTCCTTTAGCTACAGTTTCAATCCAATGTTTTCTCAGACGTCCGCGTCAATTTGTTCCCGCCCATTTCAAATGTTTGACTGTAACAGGTAAAATAAATGTGTATATTTTCAATCTTGCCAGTTTATGTTCCGCGGTCTTATGTATTTTAATCAAAAGCAATCAACATGTGGGTTCAAAATTCGCTTTAATATATGTCTTTTTAAATCCTTAGAGAGGGTTAAATGGAATTTGAAGAAGTGTTTAGAAATGATAGAAAAAAACAAGTATCCAAATAGCGTTAGGTGTATTTAAAGACCTTTTGTTGCTCGCAACGAGCGTCTAGTTATTATTATTAAGGTCTTCCGTATCCAACGGAAGACCTTATTGTTATTGCTTTGTTTCTTTTCCTCTATTATTAAGGTCTTCCGTTTCCAACGGAAGACCTTATTGTTTTTGCTTTGTTTCTTTTCCTCTATTATTCGGGTCTCCGTCTTCAGCGGAAGACCCTTCTATTATTCTATTGTTTCTTTTTCACTTTTCTTCTTCTTTTTTTTTCTTACCGATTTTGTGCAGACGATTTCTCGGAGATGATTGGTTGGATTTCGTCCAAATTTTTAATATTAACGTGTTTTTATCTGAAGCTGATAGGTTTTTTTTAATTTTTAAAAATACACTTCCGGTCGGAAGTAATCGTCCGTTTACGATTTTTAAAAGTCAATTTCGTCTGTCAGGTTTCTCAAAAACGAGTAAAGATATAGGGCTGAAATTTTAAGAGATGATAGATCTACCGTTTTTCTGGTGCATCTCGGTCAAGAGAATGTCCGCCGTCACTTCCGGTCGTCACCGGAAGGAAATTTAAAAAATCAAATTTTTTAACTTTTTTTATTAAAAAATATTTTGCTTTGAAATTTTTACAATTGATAGTGACCCTTTTACTAATTCAGAATATGTACTTTGTTTTAAAATCGATCAACGCATTTTCGAGATATTAAGGATCAAATTCCTGAAGCGAGAGTCCGAGTAGCTCAGTCGTTAAGGTCGTGGACATGTGCCCAGGCGACCCTGGTTCAAGCCCCGAGTGCTGCAATATTTTTTCACTCATTTTTGCTTAGATTTACGATTTTATATTCAAAATGATGGGTTTCTAACTCATATACTCAAAAATCGGACATCTATCTTAAATTCATTGAATAAAATTTAAATTTTAAAAAATCTTAAATTTATTTATTTCGTGTTAAAATGACCTCCGACTAATTTAAAACATGATATCAAAGTTGCGCATGCAATTCTACGTCTGATGACATCTTTCACGAAATAATTGAATGAAATTTAATTTTAAAATTTTTTTTAAACTCATTTAAATCGTGCTAAATGACCTCAGACAAATTTTAAATCATTATATCCAAGTTGCGCTTGCAATTCTACGTCTGATGACATCTTTCTCGAATTTTTTGGATGGAATTTAAATTTTTCAAAAATTTTAAACTCATTTCAATCGAATTAAACTGACCTCATACTAATTTTAAACTATGACATTTCAGTTGCCCTTGCAATTCTGCGTCTGATGACATCTTTCTCGAATTGATATGATGAAATATAAATTTTTCAAAAATTTTAAATTTATTTTAATCGCGTTAAAATGACCTCAGACTAATTTTAAAACAAGCTATCTAAGTTGCGCTTGCAATTCTGCGACTGATGATATCGTTCTCAAATTGATTGGATGAAATTTAAATTTCTTAAACATTTTAAATTTATTAAAATCGTGTTAAAAATGTCCTCATACTAATTTTAAAAAATGATATTTAAGTTGAGCTTACAATTCTGCGTCTGATGACATCTTTCGCGAATTGATTGGATGAAATTTAATTTTTTTAAACATTTTAAATTCATTAAAATCGTGTTAAAATGACTTAAAATTAATTTTAAAACATGATATATTTGTTGCACTTGTAATTCTGCGTCTGATGACATCTTTCTCGAATTGATTGGATGAAATTTAAATTTTTCAAAATTTTGAAACTTATTTAAATCGTGTTTAAATGACCTTAGACTAATTTTTAAACATGCTATCTAAATTGCGCTTGCAATTCTGCGTTTGATGACATATTTTTCCAATTGATTGGATGAAAATTAATTTTTTTTTAAATTTTAAACTCATTTAAATCGTAGTTAAATGACCTCAGACTAGTTTTCAAACATGATATCTAAATTGCGCTTGCAAGTTTGTGTCTGATGACATCTTTTCGAATTGATTGGATGTAATTTAAACTTTTTAAAAATTTTAAACTCACTTAAATCGTGTTTAAATGACCTCATACTAACTTTAAAACATTATATTTATGTTGCGCTTGCAGTTCTGCGTCTGATGACATCTTTCTCAAATTGATTGGATGAAGTCTAATTTAAAAAAAAAATTAAATTTATTAAAATCGTGTTTAAATGACCTCAGACTAATTTAAAGTCATGGAATCTAAGTTGCGTTTGCAATTCTGCGTCTGACGACATCTTTCTCGAATTGATTGGATGTAATTTAATTTTTTTAAAATTTAAAATTCATCAAAATCGTGTTAAAATGACCTCATAATGATTTTTAAACATGAGTTTTGAAATGCTTTTGCATTTCTGCGTCAAGTGACATTTTGTTCAAAATCATTGGATAAATTATAGGATTTTCAAATTTTCAAATTCGTTTAAATCGAGTTAACATCACATCAGACAGATTTAAATCTCAGTCAATAATTTTATCTCCTTGCATCTGATGAAAAATTGGACGGAAGACCCACTCGTTGCTCGCAACGAGATCGCATCTTATTATTAAGGTCTTCCGTTTCTAACGGAAGACCTTATTTTTATTGCTTTGTTTCTTTTCCTTCATTATTATTAATACTAATTTTTTTTTCTGTAACGTTTTCTCAAAAACGCTTCAGCCGATTTTTATGAAACTTTCCGATCTTATTCATGACAAAATTTGTAAAAAAAATTACAAGAGATCTTGCTGGTCGTCACTTCCGGTCCCGAGATATTTAAGATTTTATGTTTTTGCTTGTACCTTAATTTTCTCCAAAAGTATTTAATTTTCAGAGATGGTATAGAGTTTACGGCCGCAGTGCCCTTCGCAAATCCGAACGTCCGCCGTCACTTTCGGTCGTCACTGGAAGGAAATGAAAAACCTTAATTTTTCAATTTATTTGTTTTGAATTTTTTAATGTTTTTATTCGACAGGGACGCTCTCAAAACATCTGAATATGAAATTTGTTTTAAAATCGATCTACGCATTCTCGAGATTTTGGGCTCCAAAGTCCTGAAGCGAGAGTCTGCGTAGTTCAGTCGTTAGAGTGGTGGACTTGTGCCCATGCGACCCGGGTTCAGTCCCTGAGTGCCGAATGTTTTTCTCTCATAATTTTCTTTTGATTAACGATTTTATTTTTAAAATGAATGATTCTAATGTTTTCCGTTATATTTTTGTCATAAATAAAAATAAGAACGGCTTTTTTCAGTACAAATATAGAGCTCTTTTCTGTCAGCAGCTCGCTAAATTCAGACGCTCGTCGCATTGCCGGCATCAAAGACATGCTGCCAAAGCACCCCTGCAGTTCGACCGCATTAGAATTCGCTGGGTCGCTTTGCCGGCATCAAAGAAATGCCGCCATCTCAGTGATTGTATGCACACAACATTTAGCAATGCACCCATGTTATAAGTATTCTACATGGCTTTAAAAGAAAAACTGATTAGTATTTATTCACATATATGAGTACACGCATGCATCTATACATGCGTTTATTTAGATATGTTGCTTTTATATTGTGTATGTGTTTGTGTATGTCTACAGATAAAATCTTTTGTCTGTCTGGGATTAAGCCTCTGAAGTATATATACGGAACTACACTACCGGGTGACTGCGACAAGGTCTGAAAACTGACCACTTGTGTATGTGTGTTTGAGCCTAGGAATAAACAGATGGAAACACTGATCGGGGAAATACACAAAAAGTATAAATTTTCACTTTTGATAAAAAAAAAATCATTATGGCAGGATGCGTGGGGATTGTAATCATTTAAAATATGTCTTAAGTTTATAATTATTTAAAAGTACTACATATGTAATGTTCCCCCAAAAGCGGGATTTATTATATTATTTACAAAGTACTACATACATGTAATGTTCCCCTAAAAGCGGGATTTATTATATCTGTTTAGTAATTAAGCATCGAGCTCAAAATTCAAAAAATTCGTATTTTATTAACCGATTGCTTAACAATGATCGTTTAAATGTAGAAATAACACTAGGGTAGTTATTTTATTTGCCGACTTAGCAGACTTTTTTTATCACATAGTGTTAGTCGGCAAAGAAAAACCTGAGACAAAAAGAAAAATAATCGATAATCGATATATAAAAGAAACACATAAAAACATAATCAATTTCTTTACCGAATAGATTTCTGATTAATTCATCTCTCTCTCTCTCTCTCTCTCTCTCTCTCTCTCTCTCAATATATAAATGTAGTTTATAGCGTATGACATTTTATATATCTTAGATTAACGATATTTTAAGAAAACAGCTACGCCTATTACAACCTTTCTTGATTTCGATCCTTCTATTTTTGGTGAAATTAATAACGGCGCTTAATATGTCACTGATTTGCTCAAAATTCATGATGTATACTGCCGTAGGTGTTATTATGTAAAATTGAAACCCGACATTTTACAATGGACTATTAAGTATTTTAATCAAAAGGAATCAACCTGTGAGTTAGAAACTCGCATGCTATCTAAAAAATGTAATCAAGCGTGCGGTCATACTTGGACATACGTGGATTCTGTGATAATTGACTGGGTTTTTTTTCAGTGGCTAAAGCACAAATCACGAGATACAATGTATAAGGAATTAACAACCCGATAATTTAAACGAGGGCTTGCCCATCAACAATTAGAAATAATTATGTAACCTTGCTAGTTAGGGGGTGTATTTTCCTGTGTTTATGACCAACAGTTTACGAAATAACATACTTACATAAAATTCATGCACTTTTTAATAATCAGATTCAACATGTTCAATTCAGATCTTCCTCTTCTAGCTAGAAAAATTGTCTAAAACAGGCACGTAGCGGGGGGGGGGGGGGGGGGGGGGGCGTGTCCCCCCCCCCCCCTTTTCTTGCAGCAATCATATTTCATAAATTAATTGAAGTTACAGGTATGCTACGGACTACATAACCCCCTTCACAGAATTTGATTTTTTTTTTTGCTTGTCATGATGTTTTAATGAGTCCCCCCCTACCCGCCCACATTCAAAAATGATGCTAAGTGCCTGTTAAATAATATTTCATTATTTTGTGATCGTAGCATTCAATAACAAAAAAAATAATACATAATGAAACATATTGAATAAATTTAACGACCTGGTGCTTTCTTTTCTATGTACATAATGTTAATGCTATATTTATCATAATTAAAATGAATATCAAAAAATCATACTGACGATTTTGAGAAGATTTTACTTTTCAAATTAATGGTACAGTGGCGTATAATGGGGTACAGTGCTGGTCAGTTCCCTGTAAAGTGCCGCACAGTGGGGCACAGTGCTTCAGTAGGACTGTACAGTGGGGTACAGTAGTAGTCAGTGAAAGGTACAATGAGGTACATTTAATGTACAGTAAATGTCAGACAATGTCAGTCAATTTTTTGGAATATTATAGTATTTTAAATTCAGTAATCTTACTTCGCTTAGCCTAGCTTCTCTCTCTCTCTCTCCCTGTCTCTGTCTGTCTGTCTGTCTGTCTGTCTGTCTGTCTGTCTCTGTCTCTGTCTGTCTGTCTGTCTGTCTGTCTGTCTCTCTCTCTCTCTCTCTCTCTCTCTCTCTCTCTCCAAATTTCAGTGATGTTTGTTATTCTTCAGCTGCAGTGCACTTCGCACATCCGAACGTCCGCCGTCACTTCCGGTCGTCACCAGAAGAAAGCAGAAAACCTTTATTTTTCAACTTTTCTTGTTTTTAAATATTTTTTCTGCCGTGTTACGATACAGACGCTTTAGTGAATGCAAAATATGTAATATTGTTCAAAATTCGATCCACGTTAGAGTAGTAGACTTTTGTCCAAGCGACCCCGGTTCAATCCCCGAGTTCCGACTCTTTTTTCTTCCTTAATTGTGTTTCGATTCAAAATGTTATCTCTGATATGATGGTTTTTAGCAATTTTTTTTAAATTTTAACAAAATTCACGGAAACAGCACCTTTTACTTGTTTTAAGATATGTCTGTTGAAATCCTTAGATAGGCTTACTGGGATTTGAGAAGGTGTTGAGAAATGGAAGAAACTGTCCCGATAGCCTTTTTAAGGTGTATTCAAACGGAAGACCTTTTCGTTGCTCGCAACGAGCGTCTAGTTATTATTTTTTTTTTCTGTCACGTTTTCTCAAAAACGCTTCAGCCTATTTTGATGAAACTTTCAGGTCTTATTCATGACAAAATTTGTAAGAAAATTACACGAGGTTTATTTGGTCGTCACTTCCGGTCTCGCGATATTAAAGATTTTATGTTTTTGCTTGTTCACGATTTTTCTTCAAAAGTATTTAAGATATAACTTTCAAATTTTCAGAGATGGTAGAGAGTCGTCTGCCGCAGTGCCCTTTGCATATCCAAACGTCCGCCGTCACTTCCGGTCGTCCCCGGAATGAAACAAATAAAAGTCATTTTTCAACTTTTTTGATTTGAAATTTTTTTATGTTTTTATTTGATAGAGACGCGTTCAAAACTTCAGAATATGAAATTTGTATTAAAATCGATCCACGCATTCTCGAGATTTTAGGCTTCAAAGTCCTGAAGCGAGAGTCCGCGTAGCTCAGTCGTTAGAGTGGTGGACTTTTGCCCAGGCGATCTGGGTTCAGTCCCCAAGTGTCGAACGTTTTTTTCTTTCTTAATTGTGGTTTGTTTACCGATTTTATCTTTAAAATGATGGATTTAAATGTTTTCCGTTTATATTTTATCTTAAATCATAATAATATCGTTTTTTTTTTCAGTACAAATATAGAGCCCGTTTAAAGATACCGTTAATTTCTTGCTTTGTGACAGTCTTGTTTTATCAACAGCTATCTAAATTCAGACGCTCGTAGCATCGCCGGCATCAAAGTCATGCCGCCGAAGCACCCGTGCAATACGACCGCATTAGAGCTCGCTGGCTCGCTTTGCCGGCCTCAAAGAAATGCCGCCATCTCAATGACTGTATGCACACAACAATTAGAGACTGCGGGTAGGAAATAACCGTTCTCCTAACTAAATGCCCATATTTCAATTATTCTACATGACTTGTAACTGAGGGTTGTTTAATGTTTCTCCACATACGTGAATACAGACATGCATGTAGACATGCGTTTATTGACAAATGTATTATGCAGATTACATACATGTTTGAATTGTACATTTACTTCTCTCTCTCTCTCTCTCTCTCTCTCTCTCTCTCTCTCAAGTCATGAGCAGTGAATGTCTGAACTCCGCCTCTACGATGACATGTGGTGATAACGAACTGTGTTCACTCAAAATTACGAAGAAAAAACACAAAACACCATCAGAGTAAACACGGATCTAAACAATTCTTTAAAATTTTTCTGCAGTTGTAGCCTTGCTTGTGCGTAATTCTCTAATCTGTATTGGATAATCGGGATTATAATCATTGAAAATCTGTCTTAAGTTTATAATTATTTTCAAAGCTCTACATACATGTAATGTTCGCCTAAAAGCGGGATATATTATTGTAATATCTGTTTAGTATTTAAGCATCGAGGTCAAAATTCATAAATTTCGTATTTTATTAACCGATTGCTTAACACTGGTCGTTTAGACATAACACTTGGGTATCGAGTGGAATCGGGAAAAGGGGGAATAATTAACCATACAACATTTCTTTATCAAATCAATTTCTGATTAATTCATCTCTCTCTCCATCTCTCTCTCTCTCTCTCTCTCTCATCGTACAAATGAAGTTTTTAGCGTATGATATTTTATATATCTCATTTCTACAACATTTAGAAGTAAACAGTAAATCCATAAATTAACGATGTTTTAAGAAAACAGCTACGCTTGTTACATCCTTCCTTGATTTCGATCCTTTTTTTTGCTGAAATTAAATTACGCCGCTTATTTACGCACTGATTGTGTTCAAAATTCATAATGTTATACTGCCGTACGTGTTTTTATGCTTATACTAAATAAAATGCTTTTCAATCGCATAACTTATATAGGAAGTTAAAAACGCTGAGGTGGATTGAAAATACACTTCCTTAACTACAGTTTCAATCCAATGTTTTCTCAGACGTCCGCGTCAATTTGTTCCCGTCCATATCAAATGTTTGACTGTTACAAGTTAAATTGACGTAAGCTGTATATTTCCAATCTTGCCAGTTAATGTTCCGTTGTCTTAAGTATTTTAATCAAAAGAAATCAACATGTGAGTTAGAAATTTGCATAAATATATGTCTTTTTAAATCCTTAGAGAGGGTTAAATGGAATTTGAAGAAGTGTTTAGAAATGATAAAAAAGAACAAGTATCTAAATAGCGTTAGGAGTATTTAAACGGAAGACCTCTTGTTGCTCGCAACGAGCGTCTAGTTTTTAATATGATTTCAACTATCTTCAACCTTATTTTTAAAGCTTTTAACGGAAGTTTAATTTTGGGGGCGAGAAATACATAATACCGCACATAGTCCTTTACTTTTGACAAGTCGAAAACCAGAAAAGACTCCTTCATTAAGATGGTATTGGACACCTGTCGATAATAGTGTGGATAATAAAAGTACATTAGAAAGTAAATACTTTCACCGTATTAGAGTTTTCAAATTTTACAAAATTATATCAAAAACTACGTTTTATTGTGTGATTCGAACTCATGACCTACAGATCCGTAGGTCATGTTCTAACCCACTGCGCTACGCTGTTGGGTAATTGATTTGGAAAGAAAAAACTATTTAAAATATAGTTCATTTTATTGTTATTTCGATAGGTAGTACGTCACAATATGGAGGTGTCCCATACCACCTTAAATTTTACGATATATTACCTTCGATTGTAAGTGTTGTAGCTTTCAAGAACATGTACTCTCCGTCATCGGGATTTTTCTTTTCTTTTAAGATCTTATCTGCAAGAATTGCCCAAACCAGTGTAGCATCATAGAGGTAAGGCGCATAGGCATCCGGCTAAAAAGTGATATGAAATTAGTGGGAACTCGTTGGTATTCAAATTGCAAATAGCCATTTGAATTTCAAAAAGTTTGTATGGAACTTAAACTAGTGATGGTTATTGCTAACCGGTTAATCGATCGTAACGATGATAACCGGTTATAGTTAAAGCCCTAGGGATGAGTGGTCAGTAGGTGTAAATCAAAATTACTATTAATCAACATTTCAAGTCCACATCAGTAATCATTATTAAATGATAATAACATTGTTTTTGAGTACCATTACAATTATTTACATCTAATATTTAATATAACTGTACTATATTTTATATCTTTCTCATTTTTCATGCAGTTATCAAATAATATAGGAAATGCATGAATTTTACTATGTCATGACACATAATGGCGGCCATAAATGATAGTTTAACGATAGATATAGATTTTGTCAGAGTGAAACTTTGTCCTTGCTGATCACATATTAATTTTGAATGTTAGTAAAATGAAACTGACTACGAAACTGTTGTATGTAACAGAAAAGTTCTTAAAAAAATTTGTTCAGGGTTGCCGGCGGTTTTTGATCTATTCTTTAATAAAAAACATAATAAAAAAAATCGAGATAAATCTTCTGATAAAAGCACCAACAGAATATTCCTTTTGCGCCATGTAGTTTGCATAGTTCTTTTTTAATCAAATAATAGTGCGAATTTGTATTAAAGAATCACAGATTTGTGTTTTTTGATATGATTAACTGAGTAATCGGCCGGAACAAATTGGGATTGACTGATTTGGAATTCTGAAACCGGTTGCCACCACTAATTTAAACTACATATGCGCGTTTTACTCACTGTGATATAGCGTTCTTTGTGTTCCGGTAAATTCCAGTTTGGGTCTGTCTTAGAACTATAGTTTTCTGCAACTTTTTTGAATAAATCCCAATTCACTTTATCAAAGGGTTTCATCATGACCTACAACAAGCGGCATAATACTTTAACATCCACTAAACTGCGAAACTAAATCAATTTCAAAATATACTGTCTTCGTTAAAATAAAAGCATTACTAGTAATAAATGGCTTACATGAAAAACTGATTCGAATGCATCCTTCGCTATACTATCGTATGAATCATTTTTTCGCCATACCAAGTCGGAAAGCACATCTGTTTCCATCCTCTCATGCGTGTAAAGCTAGAAATGATAAGGTTGAGTTAGCATTCAACGCATAATATTTTATTAGAGGAGAAAAAAATATGGTTAAAAAACCCCAACAATTATGATGAACTCGAAAGTCCTTACAGTTCTATAAACCATGTTTTCTTAAAAACTTAAATATTATTCTATTAAGTAAGAAACATAATTACATTCAGCAAAAACCCTTCCAAACAAATGTGTGAGTCATCTTCATAGAAAATAAAGGAATCACATTTGTACATATAGAGAGCAATTTGGTTGCATGTTCTCATAAGAAAATATTAAGTACGAAAACAACGGTTAACTAACAAACATTTTTAAGCGCTAAGCGTACGTAGTACGCAAAGCGCTTATTGGCATTGCTTTTCGGGGATGCCACTTCCGAATAAGTGCCACCTATAATCATCTAAAAATAATCTGATGACTCAATGTCTAATAATAGAATCCAGAGAAGTACTCGGCTGCGGTATCGGTGTAAAGGCAAAATATTTCTAATTTTTTTGTAGCAGCACACAAATTATCACAATATTTTTTTCTTAGACATCAAAGATTTAAAATAAAAGAATATTCATCAGTGCATTTAAAATGTCAAAGAGCATACGTAGTTGTGTAAACACCATATTGCAATGGGTTTCATACATAAGTACACGGGCTGTGATATCGGTAATTAAAATAGGCTAGCTTATCATTCAATAGACATAACGTAGCGGCTATGCACGCATCTCGGTAATTGAACGCAGTACTGGATATTGTTTGTAGTTCAATTTATACAAAAATGCAATATCTTAGCTATATTTATATTCAAACTTTTCAATTTATTCATGATGACACATGTAGTATAATGCTATTATTTTTTGCTCATGTAGGGACAGCGTAGCGCTTTTCAGTACCTTCAGTACTTTGATTTAGATAAGTAAACAGATTGATTATGGTTATGTTTGGATCAATTGTAAAAATATAACAGTTTTTAACATGAAGAATAAATCGCTGGACTAGTACATGTATATTTTTTTTTATAATTATTTTTAAAAAGTCATCAAATACACTAAAATAAATCGAGAATACTTTTGTGGTTTGCTTATTTAAACTAGACCAACTAGATATGTATACATTTTTAAATTATGCAATATTTTTATAATGATTAAGGTTTATTGCCTTTATCATAAATATTATGTTTTTATATACTGCATAATATTGAGTTATTTCATAATCACATTTAAGTTCATCAAAATAAACTTAATTTCATGAGAACTAACTTCTTATATTTACTGTTTGCCTTTTACAAAATATTCAAAATTAAACCAGCCTATTTTTTTTTTTTTTTCAAAATTACAATTTAAAACATTTTTGTTATGTTATCCTTTATTATTTTTGGCTTTTGTACAAGATAAAATACTTCTAAATTTAAAAACAATAAATCACCTGTTGCCTGTAGGTTTCCATTCTTAAAATAAATGGATAGTAAATGTCCGTATAAAAAAAATTTAGACAGAGAACGGTAAAATTGTTAACTTATTGGACGGCTACAGGTGTAAGATGGAAAGAAGAATAAAGACATCACATTTGCAAATACAGAAACAGATTTAATGTTTAACACCTTGAGAACGATACAGCGGAGAAACACTAAAAACTACTGAATTATCCAGTATGTTATATCTTCTCCATTTTTCAGAATCACGAATCAAAATTAATCCCAGGGGTTTTCCTACTGTTTTTTAACTCGGTCCAGGGTCCGTAGAATTGGGAAAATTAACGCGTAAACTGTTTAAATTGGGAAAATTACAAAAAAGTACTACCGGTAGTTTTATTTGAGGACCAAACTATATTTTATACTTTATTACTTCTCCCCCACAGAAATTAGTAAGAAGTTTGGAAGACTTAATTTATTTTATGATGTAACAATGATATATACAGATTTTAAACTTAATTTTTAAATAATAAGTGTTACTGAAATAAAATTGAAGCAAATGCACACTTACATTCAAAGATTAAAAGAAAATACTTTTTTTCTCAAAATTTCTAAAAGTTTTCCAATTTGTAAAAGTTAATTAAATTCATGCATTTTTATCTTTAATAGATGAAATGTTTCTTAATTGTGTAAGCCAATTGACAAACATGCAATAAAATAATTCTTTGCAAAATGGCAATGATATTTGCATTTGGGGGTATTAGTCTTACCCTTTGACCCAATTACAACCATTATACAGAGAAACTTTTGTAAATAACTGCAGATTAACAATTTTATGATAGTTTTAGCATTTAATTGGCACAATTATTAACTAATTATAAATTATCAATTTAAAAAATCATCACTATAAAAGCAATTAACATCGGTTGAAATCAATGCACAGTATGAGGAAATTCTGGCGAAGTTACGGAAAGCGAATGTGTCACTGAAGTCGCCCCTAGTTGGTCCATTATTTATGCTCAGTAATAAACAAAAGTGAAGAAAAAAGCTGTTGAAGTTGCATTTTAAATACCAGCAGAACATGTTCTGATATTTAAAATTATTGACACTTGATTGGGAAAAATGGAGCTTGATTTTGGCAGAGACATAAATAACATTTATTTATGTTTATATTTATGTCTCTGATTTGGGAAAACATTGGCAATTTTTTGATTGGGAATGGGTCCGGTAAACGGACCCAAAACTAAGCAAGGAAAACACCTGAATCCACTTGATCAAATTAATTACTTGTAACCACAAATCAAATCATATATGATCAGAACGTAGATTAAGACAAATTTCACTGCACAACACTCAACAAAACTTCTAAGTGTTCACCCAGTATAATGTATTTACTACATGAAATAAGCACATTTATTTGTCTTATCGTCGGTATGACTGATTTCTACTTAAATTTCAAATAGTTAAGAACGATGCATTGACATTGACCTTTGGTTGTGACCCGAGACCATGACCTTTGCTAAATATCATAAACACTTCCTGTTTGGTTAAATTTTCGCTCAGAGCTTTTGGATTGTTTTAAGTAGGCGATGGAAATGACGTTACACTTATGGAAGAGAAAAAAAATTAATGATATCAAAATAACGTTTCCTTCGAATAGCTTAGCACTTAAAACAATGTCGAGTACAAAAAAAACCCAGCAAATTTAATTATAGTCAAATGTGTCGTAGAAACAATGTGGACATCAATATTCCATAGGCCATGTCTGTTTCTTTTATGATCATTTTTGCCATGTTACGTGGTTTTTTTAAAACTATCACCAAAGACTAATACCAATCACAAAAATTGTCAATCATCTTAAGCACATGCAGAAAAATACCAATTCATTGTTTTGACGTTTTGTCACGGGTAGTTGATTTTAATCATTGTTGTCTTATTTTATCTGTACGTGTCATTGATGAAAAGACATATCAGTTACAAAATGTTGAAGTTTTCAAATTATTCTATTAATCAGGATGAATACTTAGAAGTTTTTTTGAGTGTATATGAAAATCACATTCTTCATATATCTTAAAGTTAATTCTCGATCACCTGGATTACATTCTCCCTGGAAAATAAAATAAAACACTAACCGTCAACCTACTCAACACCCTTGGAAAAATTTCTGAATCTGAGCCTGTCAATGCATTCTTTGTTTCAGTTGGCGTAATTTTTCATCAAATGGTTTTGAAAGTCATATAAAATTTCCCACCCTTTATATCCAGAATATCACTTAGAACAGCATCAATATATGCAGTACCTCTTTTACATCCTTGAATATTGTTAAATAAGAAATGCTCTCCCCAATAGAGAATGAGAAGTTTGTGTTGGTTAGTAGAAGAGTGAATGAATATGATATTTTCACAGCACAGCTTTATAAAACCCTTGCGCATACCTGAAACTGTCCATTGATTAAGTGACAAAAGAATGTTTTACGCAATACTGGTTTTATTGTGTAAAGTTAGAAATATATTTATCAGCATTGTCAACAGGTTTACCTGATACTGTTCATTCTAAAAACAAAGACGGTAATGTTTTAAGTAGGATATAAGCCTCAAACTGTCCATTCTGTGAGAAACAGAATTGTGATTAGTTCCTAATCTCACAGAATGGACAGTTTGAGGCTTATATCCTTTACAAAATAGTGTTGAATTAAATTTTGATGGCGAAATAAGAAGTAAGAATCTTACATCTCCATGGATACAGAGAAAAGCGTAGTCTCCATCGCTCATTCCAAGTCTGTGGGCAACCAGCATATATTTCCGCATATCCAACCAAGGTAGGGCCATAACAACAACTGTAGGATAAACACAATTAAAAATACGGGGTTATACTCAAAACCACTAACAAAGTAGTCACATTTATATTCAACCTTCTTAAATATCAATAATGCAAATAAATCAATGAAGTAATATTCAAAGAAGTATACAAGGTCATTATTTTTAGTATTATTTGTTTTGAAGTCAAATGATTTAATTACATTTTTTTCGTTATAATTTAAGAAAAGTATAACAAATCTGATGAGAACTGGTAAATTAGTTACATGTAATAAAGAAAATATTGTGGAAATCTCTGGTTATTATGTATAAAATATATAATAATGGCTTATATGAAATTATCGTTCATTCCTTTCTGAATATGCTTTGTAGTAAATAATTATGAAATTCGTTAATCATGTTTTAATCAAAGAACAAATTTTGATTTGTGTAGATTTGTAAAATGGTTTTTCTTTTACAGGGTAGAGTTTTAGTAAACAAATTTTGTGTACCTTATGTCTAAATTGAAGGTGATTTGAAGACATGTCAAAGTTGATTTAAACCATCATTTCAGAGGTCCACCTAATCTCCTTATCAGTAGTAAATAAAATACGAAACTGAGAAAGTTAGAGTGAGTTGTTCGAGGTCGGTAAGCGTTAGTTTTTAAGTTTTTAGAGAAACGTCTTAAGGATAGAGATCATGTTATGAAAATTTATGCTGCATGTTAGAAGATTACACGATTGGCAATATTTACTCCACGAAATTTAAGTTATATTTACAGTACATTTTTTCGTTTGAAAGGGATTTATGGTACATAGAGGATGAGCAGCCGAGTCGCGTAGCGAGGAGGGTGCCCCGCCTCTCTGTATCCATAAATCCCTTATAAACGAAACAAATGTATCTGTAAATGTTTTGTGTCATGGTTAATTTGCATAATCGCACGCGCTATGACGTTATTAAGTCCATTCTTGAACTGCGCAATTAGTTTTTTCTGCCGACACTAAATGACCGAAATGGAGATTAATGACACAGTGCCTGACTTTTTAGAATTCTCTAACGAAATTGATGTTATAACATTATCACAAATATGTGAGGCGGTTGACAATGAGGAGTAAACTATCGACGGATTGGGCAATATGGGTATTTCACAGACCATTCATACATACTCGTGTCCTGATGAGAAAGCTCCCATTGGATATTTTGATATTGGAATTCTCGATAGTCTATTCAAAGAGGAAGCTATGACTGAACTCAATTACACAGATTTGCTTCCCGTAATGATGAGGATCAAGAGTGCAAAAACACCAAGGCAAACACTATACTGACGTGCGACCAGTTCTCGCCAAGGACCATTTCTCGCCAGCGCATTGTTACGTCATTTTTCGTATATAGTTTTATGTGCTGATAAAATGACGTAACAATGCACTGGCAAGAAATGGTCCTTGGCGAGAACTGGTTGCACGCCAATATAAATGGAGTGGAGAAAACAGTGGGAGGAGCGAAACAGACTTTCAACTAGTGCTGGAAGTATTATTTCTAAATTGTCAAAAATTGGATGCGCCATGCATGGATTTCTGGCTACAGATATATTTGATGAAAGTTAGAAATTAAAAGGGTAATGAATACACACCTAAGTCATTATATTATCTTGCATGCGGTTTGCTTCGATATTTGCGTGACATTGAAATATTTGGAATGAACTACCTTTATAGCTTGACCACAAATGTCGATAGATTTGCACGAACACGCAAGGTACCTGACGCCAGAATGGAAATCCTTGTCGTTCAAGGAATATCAACAACCATACGACAGGCTGCCCCATATTGCCAGAACAAGAGGACATATTGTGGGAAAAAGAAGTATTGTGCAGCAGTTCCGCTAAGACCTTACAAAACAATGTGTTTTTCTACCCTTGTAAAGTGTTCTGTCTTCGTGGATGTGATGAACACCGTGAACTGATGTGGGAACAGTTTATTCTCATCTCCGACGATCAGGGAAAATTCATTCAGTTCGTGGGAAGACAAAGCAAAACCTACCAGGGAGGACTAAGACGGATGCAGCTGAGCAAAAAGAACATCTAGCATTACTGTACATCAGGTAAATCTTCATACCAATAACCCTTATTTAAAGTTGAAATATATATAGTACATTTGTATGCATAGGCGAATACAGAGATTTTTTTCGAAGGGGGGGGGGGGGGGGGAGATGTGTGCAGCCAGAGGCTTAAAGGGCAACTTCACAAGAAACAATGTCGCGTACATACAAGAAAAATACAAGAAAAAGTGAGCAATGTCCTGGATCCACCAGCACATAAAAAGGTTAAACCAGAGTCACCGCCTTCCACAAGTACCGGCACTACTGCTGAGAATGTGTCTGTGACGACAGTATGTGCTGATGTTGAAAAGCCGAAACGTTTTGAACCTCAACAAAGTCGAAATGCTTTAAAAGAAATAACCGAAATTTCTTCAACATGTTTCCAAAATTGCCAGATTTCAATTTTAATTGATTTGTGTATTTGTTATATTTCTGTCTTATCTCAGCACATGAATGTTTGGTATTATTATTTTCAATGCACAAATTGGTACTGGAACTTTGCCTGATCATGTATCAATTCTATTTTTTAGTGTTACAGCATGTTAGCTTCTCAGTGATTGAAAAGTCGTGATTTATCACACTGTTACATAGTAGTTTTCATTACTGAAGACAATTTTGTTGGTTTTTCTTTAAATTGATTAAAATGATTTCAAACATTTTGGGTTTCGTGTTTGTGACATGGAAGTAATTGTACAGTACTATGGACGTTATTGTATGGCTATGCCCCGCCTACTAGAAGCTATTGTATGTTGGAATTATGCCAAATGCTTTCTGTCTGATTTAAAGAATTGGCAACATCAAAGAAATAAGTACTGCACCATGACACAATTACAACTAAAACATTTACCAATTGCAAAGAAATAAAAGTTACCCATCATAAAGCTAAAATTGGAAGAAATAAAACGTACGAAACAAAATTCCAAGAACTTACTTCGCGAGTACCTTTGAATTTGACGGAAAATGTCCTCTATTTGTTCATCATCCATGTCGCTGGACACTTTGAACGTGTTGACAATGTTATACCAATACATCGGGTAGTTTTCGTAAGCTTTAAATTCATGTAAAGCTTCTGACACTGCCTTGTAGGGTTCTCTCTTGTCATGAACTAGAGTAAACTTTGACCATTTAAAGAGGGACTGCAAATGGAACATCACATTGGCTAAAAAAGAATGACCAAATAAAGAATCATTTCTTTTGATAATTTAATGGCATGTTGTAATCTATTTTTCAAAAAGGTTCAAGGTACATGCAAAGTTATCAAACACATTTCTGCATCCAAATTAAATGTTAAAAAACATCAAAACTTCAGCTCATGAATCGTTAACTGTAAAAGTGTTTATTAAAATAAATGAACCGTAACACTCACGAAATCGATTCAAGGGTCCTAAAAACCGCACTAACGTTGAGTACATTTTCTTGTCTTGAAAAGCTAAATCTTGAGACACCCAACCAAACACTGGAGTTTTCCAATGCGAGGCCAGAAGAGCAACTCCATTCATCGCTTAAATAGATATATCACTAAATGTCATTAACATTTTCCCCAAATTTGACTCATTTTGGAAATTTGACAAGTACCGGCATCTTTTTCAACTTTTTGTACAGAGCAAATCTGTATAATATGTTATATTTACATTTAATATTCTTCCTTATAAACTTACATTTTTAAATAAGCTTCCTTATATGAACCTATAGGAAAGCGAAAACGCTCAATTCTGTATAAACTTTTTATGACGTCACACAATGATAATCGCACGCGCTTATCTTTTGACGGTTGCAATATTGTAAACGTAAACACATCGTTATATTGATAATTCTGAACGACTTACTACTCTCAAACGTAAATATAGGTAATAAACACCAATGTTAAAAAGTTCACCGGGATCGGAACTTGGTGGGTAAGTGATCTAATTTTCTGAGAAGCCCTTCGGGCTTCACAGGATTTGATCACGTAACCAACCAAGTTCATATCCAGGTAAACTTTTAAATTTGCTGTTACTGTGGAATCATTTAAATTCGTGGGGGTTAATTTTCGTGTATCGCGGGTTTTTTGCTTATTCGTGGGGAAGTAATTTCGTGGATGCATGCGTCGGTTTCTAGTTTCAGTATGATAACTCTTTCAAAATTTGTTTTCGTCGAAGATGTAAATTCGTGGGGGAGGCCACCCACGAATACAACGAAAATTGAGCCATCGCGAATTTTAATGAATCCACAGTATTTCTTAAATGAACCTACAGAATAGCGCAAACGTTCAATTATGTGTGAACATTTTAGTGACGTCACAATGATTTCTACATGCGCTTCTCGTTTGACAGTTGCATTATTAGAATCATAAAAATACGGTTATGTTAACAATTTGGAACGAGTTGCCTTTCTCAAACGTAAATATAAGTAATAAACATCAATTTTAAAAAGTTCACCTGGATATGAACTTAATTGTTACGTGATCAAATCTTCTGAGAATGCCTTCGGGCTTCACAGGAATTGATCACGTGACAAACAAAGTTCATATCTTGGTGAACTTTTTAACTTGCTGTTTATTTCTTAATAGACACGCTTAAAAGAGCCGGTGATTTTTAAGTATGACTATTTGCAATGAACGTATAAGAAATACATAGCAATTCACTGGAATGAAAACTTGATTGGTCTTTTAAAACCCAAAAGGCTTCTATTAAGATTTGATCACGAATAAACAAATTTTTATATCCCTATGCACTATTTAGGTTTCTTCAAATGACTTCTCACATCTTCGTTGTCTGTATTGCATATGTAAAATATGCAAGGAAGGCCCTAATTCATCAGCACCATGCACTAACAAATAATGAATGCAATTAAATTGATTTCAATGAATAGATTCATTTTACATTTCCATCTATTGAGTATTTTCTCTCACCGTTCTTTAAGGAGGCTCGATGGTCAACACATTAGCCATTAGATCTATCAAAAAATTTCAGATATTATTTACTAAAGAAAATCCATACATTTTACATTTGAATTTGGGCATTTTTCTGTATTTTTATGTAAAGCTCTTTTTCTAAAGGAGATTATTACAGTCTAAAAATGGCCACGAGCATCGAGCCCTCTTGAGCAATCCGATTTTGTTGATACTTGAAATACCGAATCATATTGACGCGGTTTATTTGTTTTTTTTCTGCAGTGCTCAAACTACCCAGAGAAAGTTATTTGTGACGTCATCGATATAAATGAATTGTTAGCATCACTATCTGGCTGATACATATTCAAGAAAATAATAATCAAGTGCTTAACAACTACGAATACAAGTACCATGGAAAAGAATAAAACTTTTATATCATCAATTTTAAATCTACGACATCTGCTAAAATTATTCATGATATTTATTTTAAAATATCTGCACAGGCCACAAAAGGGCACATGATTCACCAGCTTACTTTTGAAAAGTGTGAAAATAAATATCCACGTTATTTTGTGTTTAAAAATTACTGATTTAAATAAGAGGTTGAACTCTATGATATATTTATTGTTCACTACTTCAGGTTAAATAAGTCAATGAAAGTTGTCATATTCCTCCTTAAATTTCTTGCTTTGAGAGTTTTTGATAAACGTACCTACTTTTTCTTTTCTTTTGTTTTTATGTTGAATTTGTTTTTTATCCAAATAAGTTAACAAAAGACAGCGTTGTTTTCATTAAAGAAACTACTATCGCTGCCTTTCCTGATCCTTTTTAAATTTAAAATTCAAGATTTATCTTAGCTCAAACTCATGGAAAAAATAATTTATAATCAGGAATAAAACAGTGGTCGTAGGTCGCAATTAAAAAACCCACCATCAATTCATCGCTTTAGACTTTATATTTTGCTGATATATAATACAGAATAGTCAACTTTATTATAACAGTTTGTGGTTAAAACAATTTGACTACAATATAGATTTTTATGTTAGGCTAAGTGCTTTTCAGATTGTAATGGAACCAATAATAATTTTGCACACATTTACATTCGTTATTTAAATCTGCATACAAGTGACTCTCCATTCCTTCGAGCTATTTGACTGTTCAGCCCGTGGGCATTAGCATGTAAGGCCTTTGATTTTTTGGCATGGTATGAATATGTACATACATTTGTATATACATGGTATACATAAATCTGCATACTCTGTGGTATTTCAGTTGTGTTGCAATAGCTAGTAAGATAATTCAATCAAAATACAAAAACAATATTTGATTTTAAAAACCCAGTTGTAAAGCATTATGTAAATTGATAAGACAGACAATGACCAATTTGTATGAGAAATTAAAAGATTTCACAACTTCTGATGTTAACAACAGTAATTTGCAATTTAAAGATAAATTAAATTTACATTTTAAAGACAAGAAGGTATCATTCCATGCACTGTTTTCTAATTCATTAAAGGCATTTGAATAAAGTTTTTACCTACCGGATGAACATGGCGGACCGAGAAAGAGGTGCGGATCAAACTCGGATTTAGCGTCCACGGCAGCGGCTAATGCACTCTTTGCGTTGCAGTCTGTATCGTACCATCGAACTCTAATAGAGGCAAACAAAACTCCTTATAAACTTTTAATTTGATCAATAAACAGCTGTGAACTCATTCAATTATATCATGCAATTTTCGAACATTCCTCCCTCCCTAAATGAAAAACATTTTTAAATGAATATAAAAGTATATGCAATTTCATTTAAACTTAACGAAATGATTTGTAAAAGATTTTTTACAAGCATAATGTACTTTTCATTTAATTTCTAAATGACATAAATTTAACATCATTTAAAATCTGTTTTATCTGGTTTTAAAGAAACGTGTGTCTAATGTCTTGTTTGGATGATTGATAATCAAAATACACCCATAAGCTTTATACAAGAGGTCAACGAAGTCTACTATACAAGTAAACCGTAAACATATTTATGTTTACATTAATAATTACATAACATGACAAATTTTAAGAACAATGAATAATTTCGAGATGTTTACTTTCACGTTCTGCAAGATTGTCTTGCCCTCAATCCCTTAATTAACAGTTATTATTTACAGTGTCATGTAGGATAGAATCCCAGACGAAAGGCAAAGTACTATTATTATATCAAAGTACATGGACTAATATCATATACTGGTCAATTCATTGAAATTTGACGACTTCTTCCTTTCTCTTAGTTTATTGGGTATGTCATGAGTTTATCCATAATGTTCAAATTGTTTCATTACTTTAAAAAAAGATTATCGCTTAAATAAGGTATTTAAAATGAATTAAAATCTTAATATCAGCAGTCAGATTTGAAAAAAAGGATTCAGAGCACACTTTTTATTTTCAATTTCATTCTAATAGAAAAAATCTTATTTGTAACAAAAAGGATCTGTGACAAAAACTAAAAACTTTTAGAATTGACTCGCCAATGGTAAAAAAAAGAGGTCTGATTTAAACTATGGTCAATATAAAACCCAAGAAATGGCGCTATTTGTGAGCTTTTTATAAATAAGTAAGTAAGTAAGTATGTCAACAGTTTATTATAGTGACATGGGTATATAATAATTACAATATTCATTTTACAGATATAATGTCAATACACCCAGCCCAGCGGACCTATAAGTCACTTTCAAACTGATACAAAGTTTGAATGTTTTAGGAGTAAGATGGTTTTGTCAAATGTTTTGTCTTAGGTTGTATAATTAATAAATAAAATGAGTGGTTTGGCGGGGGTAGTTTAGATATTCAATCAGTGAGTACTATAACTGCTAATATTTTGACTTATAGTTAAATCATATCCAATTTACTGAAACAAGTGACTTCTCTGCTAATTGAAAAATATACAATGTAATATGAAATGTTTTTCAGTTTCAATTTCATTTAAGTCACATAAGTTATAAATTCTGTCCTCAACCGCTTCTCCTCTGAAGCGACATGTTTCAATCTTTAGGGGAAGTTCAAATTCAAAAGTCCAAAAGAAAAATACAAAACACGAGCAGAGCAAACACGGATTAAAAGAATTTGTTGAAACTTTTCCGCAGCTGCAGCCAAGTTCACATACCTGGATTGGATTTAGGGGTCAACCCAGAAAGATGTCGATACTAAATATAAAGTGTTTTCCAATTGTCTGCAACTATAACGACATCAAATATTGAGCATGTTCAAAGGAACTCCTTTTTTTAATCTGACAAAGCCTTACTTTGCTTAGCCTAGCTAAGATCTCTCTCTCTCTCTCTCTCTCTCTCTCTCTCTCTCTCTCTATATATATATATATATATATATATATATTAAAACAAATCCGACACTTTTTTCATTTCGTGTATGATTATAAGATCACAGCTTTTCCACGTTTTTAATTTCCTAATTACTTACTTTATGGTTGAGTTGTGAAGAGTCTGGATTCGCGGTGGATCATTATTTTGACGTATAGCAGAGAGGGCGATTTTTAATGCCCCAACACTAGAGTAGGCACTTAGGCCATAATATTCTTTTTTTGGAGCCATCCATGCTATTCGGAGCTCATTTTTGGTAGAAAATACAAAAATAAAACACATTCCATATATCAGAAAGAATGACCACATCAACAGAGGTAAACGCCAATGTAAAATCATCATGATTCACTTCCAAATGTTGACTATGTCATCTTCAGACAGAGAGATAAACAATAACTTTCTACGACAATAAAGGTCACAAGTTATCGTTGATATCCATTTCACAAAATCCACAAACCTTACATTTGGTATTTAATCCATACGAACTTGAATTAATAATTAAACAGTAGATAAAGTACAATGATTTGTAAATTTCAACAAAATGCAAGAGAAAAAATCGACCAAAATATCTCTCTTTTAAAGTCTCATGAACTATCTTCCATATTGTCTTTTTGTGACGTCACGCCCGAGGGCACCAATGAAATATTGTTTAACATATTTGTCTTAGTATCTGTTCATGCATCGTTTGGACAGCGCTTTCACACAAGCTGTAGAGAATATTAATCATTCTCTGAGACAGTTTAATGAGAGCGTCAGCGCTAAATTTACTATTGATATAAACAACATTTTTTTGCAAAGGGAGACTTTTCTAAGTATATATAATATCTTCAATGAAAATTATGTAAGATGTACAAAGTACATGCCATTGATTTACAACAGCGTGCTAATAATCCGATGTCTCTCTATCTATCGTGCTTAATTAAAAAAAATAGTAAAATTAATCTTTAAATATGCGACAAAAACTTTATTTTTGTTTATTAATCTAAAATACATGCATGCTTGAGAAAGAGGATCACGGATTACAACTTTTACCCATTGACAATCTACTAAAACTTACTTTATATATTTTAATAGCCATATATGACACAAGGTTGCCAATTCAACTATCAAAACATGTATATTGTTGTCTGGAAAAAGTTTGATGTGCAAACATTTTCCTTTTTCTTATGATTTACCATCAAATAAGAACAGAGGTTTTCTCAATTCATTAAAAAAAGGTTACAAACGTAACACGAAAAAGTGTCAAATAAACATTTTCGATGTCATACTTTCAAAAACTTTTATAATATATATTACCTTTTTATCAATGAACTACATCACCCCTATCACCCCTCATTGTATTGCAAATGTGCATGTTGATGATTCTTGATAGATAAAAACCCAAAACAACACCAATTGTACTAATCAATATTTCCCACAGTAGGAAAAGTAAAACAGGATAATGTAAAAGCAGAAGTTAATACCACGAATTTTGAATCTCAATGCCTCAAACTCAAAACTACATTAGGATTTAAAGGAAACATTGGCATTCAAACATGGTTCTCTAAGGCCGGTTGCATTCATTATGGACGTGCCCCTCTTTCCAAACAAATCTGCGACCAACTTTAAATGTGCAAAATTATTAGACACAAAGATTCTAGATTGAGGCTGTCTTTGCGCCGCCTTAAATAGTGTGCTTGAATTTGCAAATACATGACATGTAGCAGCTGTTCTTTTAGGAAGAACATTAGAATCACTTTTTGAGAATAAACTTAGACCAGCCAGTGTGTCCTGAAAACATGGTTCTGGTCTGAAAGAGAGTCCGTGCATCGAAAAACACGAAAAAACACCTGCAAAACTGTTGGTCTACGAAAAAGAACGGTTGACAGGCAATAAAAGTAAATTTCCTGACAAATTATTCCTGCAAAATATTGCAAACAAAAGTGTCTATTATTTAGACGTCTAACTGCTGAGTTTATCTCTTGACTTGCCATTTTCTTAAAGACCCTTACCAGAGCCATAGAGTGAGGTGTGTTAAATTCACATGTAGATCGATCAAGAGTCGTCATATGTGCCTGTACACAAAGATCAGCATTTCAATTATTGGGCTGATGAAGGTGTTTGAAAAAAATTAGCGGCAGGTAAAGTAAAAACACCAGTAGCAAAGAATGTCTTCCGAAATAAGGTTAAAAAGTCCAAAAGTAGCAAACTGTTTATAGCACCAAAAATTGCAGGTTTGAAAGATGAAATAATTGTACATTAATTTTATTTGTTTGAAATATAATGTAGTAATGAAGGCTTAAGTCACCACAAAAAAATTATTAATTAAATTTTTGCGCTATTTTATGAAAAAAAAATTGTTAACTTACCTGTGATACGTAAAAGACCAAAACAGTTATAGTTTATTACATTTTGCCTTCGACGACGAATGCTAAGTTTATGTTCAACGTTTAGTGCGTTTTCAACAACCAATAAATGTTACAGAAGTTTTATTTTCCCGAATTAAATCAATAAAAGCAATATCAATAAATCGTACCCCCAAAAATTATATTGTATCCAGGTATCAAAATATTACAGTAACACAATTTCAAATATCAGTCTATCATTCCTAAGATCATGTCTTCTCAAACACAACCAAACAATTAAATTATCTTATAAAACAAATTACATAATTTCAATACATTATGTATGCACAGACATAACAGTAATAATGGACATAAAGGCGGTAGGGGTTTCGATAGAATCGATCCACACAAGAGCGAAAATGCACCAGACCTGCAAATATTAAGGGCTCTGTTACTGTCAGTCTTACGATTAAACAAGCAGTCTCTCTCTACACAATTTCATGTTAAATATCTCTGAGACTTTACGGCGAATAATGTTTATTTGTAAACAAATCTTATGATAAAAAAGAGAAGTTTAATTCGTAAATTATTATGCGTCTGAGCGTTCACACAATATATAAAGTGTTCAAACGTTAACCTACCATTAATATAAGCAAATCGATTTTGATCATGATGCATCGTATATTTTTGTTTCTACGATCTTGATCATGATGCATCGTATATTTTTGTTTCTAAATGGGTGTCTTGATTCTAGTACCATTGACCTTATTTTTTAAATTAATTAAAACGAAGTCTCTATGCAGTATACTCCAAAAGTTATGCAAAAGTTAAAGTATCATAATCATTATGTCAAAAATAAGCAATACGCATTTTCTGTCTGTAAGATCAACACAGAGACTGAAGACTCATTATTGCACTGCATTTAATAATGAAATAGATTAAAAAACAAATAAGGTTAACAGTGAACTATCATTTCGTCTCATATGCCATGTTTAACATATAAAAGCAAAAATCAGAGTGTTTGTTAGACTTTTAGCAAAAATCCATGCATATGTTTAGAAACGTATGTTTTAAAATTTATTTTCAAGAATGCTTATAAATAATCTTTTATAAGAATCTTATTTTTCAATCAGTCTTTCTCAAAATGTTTATATCTCGAACCCGTTTTCTTTGTATTTATAAAGTATGTTTCATTAATAAATTTAAAAAAAATCCCCAGACTTTAAAAGAAATCCTTGATAAAATCCCAATGACGATTGATACACTATCACGGGGGTCATTTCCATCAAATATGTTTAAATTATTATAAGTCTTGTATGACATGGTTGCAGGGGTTTATGAATAGATGTAAACCATTTCAATTCGGCTAACTTGATATATGTTTTCTAAATATTACTTCATGAGATGCTTGCGTTAATATAGTAATGTAAAAATATGAAACAAAAAAAAAAAAAAAAAAAAAAAAAAAAAAAAAAAAAAAAA
>WFKH01011801.1:51619619-51646502 GCA_016163765.1 Magallana hongkongensis
TTCAAAACAGGGACAAAAATTCCCTTAGCTTAATGCAGCTCTCATTTGTTTCCCTGTTAATGTTTTGTGAACGGCAGATGTGTTTACTGTTATGGGACCTTAAAGCTATGCTTTGTTACTGATGATTGAGTAATATTGTTATCAAAAGCATGACGTGTTTTTAATGTATTAAAATTATAGAAGTTTTAATAGGTAAAACTATGAGACTGGGAAAAAGTTTCTTTATAGACAGTTTCCAGGCGGAAAAAGTAATTACCCGGTATGTAACCAGACATCTGGAGGGTATTGCTGCTTCCTTTTTTTTTTAGTAAAAGATGCATAGGATATAAGGGTAAGATACAAATATTGCTTAAAAAATTCAGGTGTTATAAAATATAATATCTTAACAATTATTGAAACATTATCACACAGAAAAAACCCATTATCACCTACGTTTGGAAAGCATACTGAAAATGAAAATACAATAATTTGAAGAACCGAACAATTTCGATCACAGACATTCTTGCAAAGTCTAAGAATAAAAGAATTTTGAAGTGCAGTACTTAATATTTGAACATTGATTAAAGAATATCTTAACAAGATATTGACGTAAGTATCTTAAAAAACCTTATTCCTTGGGATTTCTATGTAAAAATTCTAACGTTTTAAGGACTGTTTTTAGGAAAGTTAAGTTAGGTGCTAGAATATTTTTGAACAAAATACACTTTTAACAAACGAACAGAACAGATAACCGAAAACAAAGAAATGTATTTTATAACCACTGATTGTAGCAAAATATATACATGCATTCTCAAGACATTTCGATTCCATTTTTAATGCCTTTTCTTTGTCCGTAAAAGAAGACTTTCAGAAGAATTGTACTTACGAAACTTTGTGATCCGGGAGAATTGTTGTGTCGTTCTGCTGCCATGTTCCGATAACAGTCAAGGCTGCTTTTAAGGCGTGAATACTTGACGCAGCGCTTAGTCCATAATACTCCTTCTTCGGGGCCATCCAGGCTATCCGAAATTCCTTTTTGGCAGTAACCATAACCAACAGACAAACTGTTATCAACTGTCTCATCCTACTTACTGATGTGGTCTAATACTTAATCCACATAACCTAAAATGCTGTGTATATAGTGACAGTTTCTGAAAGCTAGGGGGAATTTGCCACCAGGCAGTCATGCGTCTCTCGCAAAGGTAATGAATTTTTTTTTGTAAACAAGTGAACTGAATGCATGTTGATAAATCTCCAGGTGATTCAAAAGAAGCGTTTTACCTTTGCAGCGTGTTTATAAAGACAATACTAGTTGAGTAGTTACTTTAAGCAAGTAATGGATAGATAAACAGTCAGAACAACAGCCACTATTGGTTATACTACTCAAAGATATGGTATAAAATATTTGTACGAAAAATGTCTTTGGTAGAGCTCCTCCTCGTTACATAAGCTGCTACTTGTAGAAATGTTTTCTTCACTGGTATCCATCTCTCAAAACGATAATTGCTGAATCTAAACAAAAGGTGCTATTCAAAGTGTGGGATCAATTAAAATGGATTGTTCTGTTAATTATTGTGCTCTTTAGTAAATTAAAATGATGAGAATCAATGAGTAAGCATTAAAAGCCAAAACGTTAAAAAAGGGCAATATAAGTATGTTTGTTTCACCGGCCTCCATGTCCAGATATTTAAAAATTCTAAGTTTACATTTTTTGTTTTTTGTATCTTTCTTACAAATTCTAAACGATATTTACTCTGCACTGATTATTTAAGAACAAAAGCAAATCTTAGTGAAATGCTTTACAACATTCATAGCTAGCATGACCTCTTCTCTACAGTTCACTGATGCAAGGATTTATGCGGAACACTTGTGTAATCAAATCAACAAACATCGTCTTAAATGCACCAAATGTAACTTGGCAATGATATTTTCCTTATAGTTTTTTTTTAAAATTTCTTTTGCCCTTCTATGAGAGATTAATAAT
Source organism: Magallana hongkongensis (assembly GCA_016163765.1). Classification (NCBI taxonomy): domain Eukaryota; kingdom Metazoa; phylum Mollusca; class Bivalvia; order Ostreida; family Ostreidae; genus Magallana; species Magallana hongkongensis. The sequence goes on from WFKH01011801.1 coordinate 51,621,583, forward strand.
TTTTTTTATTTATTCTATCTAAAAAGAAAATAGGGAGACAAGTCATTTTGGAATCTTGATCTTTATTGTAAATCCATATACCAACAATTATTGTTGGTATTCTTGTAATTGCTTTGTTTCTTTTCCTCTATTATTATAAAGGTCTTCCGTTTCCAACGGAATACCTCATTGTTATTGCTTTGTTTCTTTTCCTCTATTATTAAGGTCTTCCGTTTTCAACGGAAGACCTTATTGTTATTGCTTTGTTTCTTTTTCACTATTATTATAATTAAGGATTTCCGTTTCCAACGGAAGACCTTCTTGCTATTGCTTTGTTTCTCTTCCTCTATTATTAAGCTCTTCCATTTCCAACGGAAGACCTTATTGTTGTTGCTTTGTTTCTTTTCCTCCATTATTACCCGTACGAAAAATTCCGCCCTGACTTAAGGCGGACTCGCGGCGAAATTTGAAAGACGGATTCCGCCTTTTATTCCTGTGAATGCATTACAAATTTCACAGATTCAGGGTGGAGTCCGGGCGGTATATGGCTCGAAATATTTAAATGAGATTAAGCGTATTCCGTGTAAATAAAATCCGCCTTAAAACAAAATGGAATCCCGCCTTACTCTTAGGCGGAATCCACCTTATGGTAAATTAGAATCCGCCTTAAAATAAGGTGGAATCCGCCTTAAACTAAGGTGGAATCCGCCTTAATATAAGGTGGAATCCGCCTTAATATATTCTGGAATCCGCCTTAATACAAGGTGGCGTCCGAATCCGCCTTAAGGTAAAGATGAACACTTTTACAACACACGGAGCAACTTCTTTTGGTCTTATGATGCATAATCCAGTGACTTCCTTTTAAAAACTTGCGCCAAATGGGGTGGAATCAGAGTCTGTATCGATTGCATTCATTCCTCTTATAAATCAGTGCCCATACTCAAAACATAAAATCATCTATAATTCTTGTGTATTTCCTTTTTTAAATATATCATAGTACAGATATCACAGTCTTTTTCCCCTAATATTTGCATACTACTGAAACTAATAATTTAACATTTCTGATTTTCAGTCTACATTTTCACTCCTTTTGTCATGTTTGTACAGTTAGTATCTTCAAAGTTTCTAGAGTAGCTGATCTTCTCCAAATCTTCTCGGTAATTGCATCACTTAAATACTTCTATCACGTTTCATACTCAATATGTTCACATAGTCTGAAAAATATACGTAATTTGATAAAGAAATACAACTAAACACTCGATCGTATATATATATATATATATCAATATACATTTACCTTTTGTTATTATCATGATTATAATTAAAGAATACTTTTCAACAATGTGAACAAATAAAAAAAGATCCAATCCTTACCTTTCAAAACTTCGGATTTGGTAGGGTTCATGTATGGTACGCCTGGCTTTCTACTTTTTAGTCTTTGACATGTCAATTGTCCATCTGCTTTTGAACTAGTTTTTATTTCAATCAGGCTGTTCCTCAATAGACTAGGGCAGCTTTATAAGAAAACAGTTTGCCACACTCTCAATGACTTGCTGGTGTCGTTGTTTTTCTTGTGTTTTACTGTTCTGCATAATGTCAGTTGTTTCCAACAGCTTTCGGTTCTTAAGGAATGAAAAGATTTTGAAAGATTCCTCGAGTGAATACATTGTCTTATATCTTTTAAATGAAGAATAATTTAAAACAAATGCCTTTCTTCCTCACATATACAATTAGCACAATTTTAACTGCACATCATTACTATTTTCAATAAAATCATGAACATAATAAAATGTTGACTTACTTTCGATTTAACATTAAGATTCCTGTATGTATGTCTTTTAGTCCACATAACGCGCACACTTTGCTTTATTCCATAAGACTTAAGGGTTTACATCAAATAGCTGTAAATTAATTTCACTGCCTCTTTCCAAAAAATAATCCTCGTAACAGTTTACACACATGTCTAAGTTTTGTAACACAAAGATGATCAGGAAAGTTGGGAATGACCGTTGTTGCCAAATTCAAAACTCACAAGGTGCGGCTGCCTCTGAGGCCAGAAAATATGGTAAGGGGTAACGTACGCTGATTTTAATAAACAAAGTTTTCAAGTGCATGATGGCCATATCAAAACAATTCTAGTAGCAATTTAAAAGTACAATAAATAAGCTAGTGTGTTCATAGCCCATTCCTGTCTTTATATTGATTTAACATTGTGGCTAAAATAGTATGTACATGCATGGTAGAAAAAAAGATTTCCCCTTCTGACGCCCCTCTGCAATGCAGGGAGAGGCTGCAGCTCTTGCCCATCGAGTCCATTGAGCTATTTGTTTACAAACGGCAGCCTGTTCTATTGAGGTCAAGATAAAAATTTCCTTGCAACTAACCAGCTTGTGTGTAGAACAAACGTCTACATATATAACTTGTTTAATAGTGTCATCGGATTATCAAATTGAATTTAAATTTAAGATTAAAAAGCATTGTTTTAAACTGTATGTTAGTGTAATTTGAAGAAATGGATTTGTGCACGCCGGCAAAATACCAAAAGATATTAAATATTGACGTTTGATTGACGGATAAAATAAAACAATTTGAAGAAAGTAGTAAAGTTTATCGAGTAAAAGCAACAGACAGTTCTCTAAGAATTCAAAATGTAAATGAGATATTTATAGCACGGGAAATGAACTGTAGTACGTCTTTAACACATGTTGATTTGGTTATTTCAAGTTTTAGCCGTAAATTTTATATCATAACCAAACTGCTAAGTAAGGCGGAATATTTAATGATTGTCAGGAGGAAAACGGGCAGTGAGAAATAATACGGTTAACTTTAACAGAAAACTGCTAGATGCTGAAAATACGGCTAAGGTTTGAGGTAAGGTCCGGTTATGAATAAGATGGAATCCGTCTAACATGCAAAGCGTTTTCCATGTACGCCTTTGATACTCCTAAGTACGGTTACATTTTAACCGGAATACGTCTAAGTTCACCCTGAGTCCAGCCGGAAAACGGCCAACATTTTCGTACGGGTATGGTCTTCCGTTTCCAACGGAAGACCTGATTGTTATTGCTTTGTTTTTTTCACTATTATTATTATCGTTTTTTTCTGTCACGTTTTGTCAAAAACGCATGAGCCGATTTTGATGAAACTTTCAGATCTTACTCTTAAAAAAATTTGTAAGAAAATAACACGTAATTTTTGTGGTCGTCATGCTTTTGATGCAGGCGAAGTGACCGGCCGAGTGAGTCTAGCAAGCACCTGACGTAAACATTGAGTAGTCCGAGTATCGAATTACGTCACAATACGGTTTTTCCAATATTGTTTTGACTTTTACAAAGCGTTTTAGAAATCCGGTATTGATTTTGCTCTACGTCGGTATTGTAAACAATGTCAATAATAAGCAATTAAAATGGTAATGTATGTATTGAATGAGAGATAGAAATGATTGATGTTAAGGGACTCGATTATGTAAAAAGAAATGTGAAAAAACGTCATTACTTAGGATAAATATATACCGACTACCCAGGATCTCAGGATTGCTTACACCTACATCCAAGTGTATGTAGTTGTTAACAGTCACGTTGAGCTCACAGAAGGGGAAATTAATATAAATGACAAATTAAATTATTTCCAATATTTAAATATTGATTTTGTGTATTGTTTTAATAGGTAAACCCATACAGTAATGACCCCTTACCCTTCGTATAACTATTAATTACATTATATACATGCAGGAAAATCTATAAATTAGATGTAAGTGATTGGTACGATTCTCGTAAATTGCTAGCATCATACTAATCCCCACTAGATAATTAACCAAGCTTAATTATGATCATTTCTGTGCTAATATCGTCTTGGTTTTAATTGATGAGAGGCTGAACACCCACCCCATCCTCACCCCGATTTCCCATTTTTAACCGGGTTTTCCAAAGGAACATTGACAGTTTTTCTCTTGTTGTTTTACTGAAACCAGTTCAATTTCATAGAGAGAAGTTATATATTTGGTATTTCATTAAACGTTCATTTACAATCCTCAGAGTCGGATGTTTTTTCTTCCTTAGTTGTGTTTCGATTTTATAATTTTATCTTTGAAATGATTTTTTTTAAGTTTATCAAAAATCACAATAAAAGTGGCTTTTTTTCAATTGAAATTCTTAGAGAGAGTTAAATAGAATTTGAAGACGTGTTAGGAAATGATAGAAAAGAACACCTATCCTGATAGCCTATTTTCAGGTGCACTTAAACGGAAGACCTCTGGTTGCTTGCAACGAGATCGCGTCTAGGTCTTCCTTTTCCAACGAAGACCTTACTGCTATGGCTTTGTTTCTTTTTTTCCTATAATTATTATTTTTTTCTTTCACGATTTATCAAAAATGCTTCAGCCGATTTCAATGAAATTGTCAGATCTTATTCATGACAAAATTTTTAAGAAAATTACGCATCACTTTTTGATCGTCACTTCCGGTCCCGAGATATTAAGGATTTTATGTTTTTGCTTGTTTACGATTTTTCTCAAAAACTATTAAAGATAGAACTTTCGAATTTTCATGGATGGTAGAGAGTTTTCGGCCGCAGTGCCCTTAGCATATCCGAACGTCCGCCGTCACTTCCGGTCGTCACCGTCACAAAGAACCTTATTTGGCAACTTTTTTGTTTTAATTAAGGTCTTCCGTTGGAACGGAAGACCTTATTGTTATTGCTTTGTTTCTTTTCCTCTATTATTATTATTTTTTCTCCCACGTTTTCTCAAAAACGCTTCAGCCGATTTTAATGAAACTTTCAGATATTATTCATGACTAAATTTGTAAGAAAATTACACGAGATTTTTTCGGTCTTTACTTCTGGTCCCGGGATATTAAAGATTTTATGTTTCTGCTTGTTCACAGTTTTTCTCCAAAAGTATTTAAGATAGAACTTTCAAATTTTCAGGGATGGTAGAGAGTGTCCTGCCGCAGTGCCCTTTGCATATCCGAACGTCTGCCGTCACTTCCGATCGTCACCGGAAATAAACAAAAACAGTCATTTTTCAACTTTTTTATTTTGAATTTTTTTAATGTTACATTTCGATAGAGACGCATTAATAACTTCAGAATATGAAATTTGTTTTCAAATCGATCCACGCATTCTCGAGATTTTGGGCTCCAAAGTCCTGAAGCGAGAGTCCGCGTAGCTCAGTCGTTAGAGTAGTTGACTTGTGCCTAGGCGGTCCGGGTTCAGTCCCCGAGTGCCGAATGTTTTTTCTTTCTTAATTGTGTTTTGTTTAACTATTTTATTTTTAAAATAATGGATTTTTATGTTTTTTGTTTTAATTTTTTCATAAATCAAAATAATAGCGGCTTTGTTTAGTACAAATAGAGCTCGTTTCAAAATACCGTTAATTTCTTGCTTTTTGACAGTCTTGAATCTGTAAGCAGCTATCTAAATTCAGACGCTCGTAGCATCGCCGGCATCAAAGAGCATCCCTCAAATACGACCGCATTAGAGCTCGCCGGGTCGCTTTGCCGGCATCAAAGAAATGTCGCCATCTCAGTGACTGTATGCACACAACATTTAGCGACTGCGGGTAGGAAAGAACCGTTCTCCGGACATAAAGACCATGTTTCAATTATTCTACATGACTTTAAACTAAGGGTTGTTCAATGTTTTATCCTCATACGTAGATACAGGCATGCATGTATTCATGCGTTTATTGACAAATTTCGTTTACAGATTATTTACGTTTGAATTGTACATTTACTTCCTCATATCTCTCTCTCTCTCTCTCTCTCTCTCTCTCTCTCTCTCTCAGTCAAGTCATGAGCGGTGAGTGTTTGAACTCCGTCTCTACGATGACATGTGTTGATAATGTACAGAGTTCAAACTCAAAAGTCCAAAGAAAAAAAAACACGATCAGAGTGAGCACGGATCTAAACAATTCGTTGAAACTTTTCTGCAGTTGTAGCCTTGCTTGTGCATAGTTCTCTAATCTATGTTGGATTCAGGGGTCAACCCAGAAATATGTCGATACTAAATATAAAGTGTATTCCAATAAGCAAAAAATTCGCTTAGCCTATTTATAAATGTTTTTTTTTCTGTCACGTTTTCTCAAAAACGCTTCAGCCGATTTTAATAAAATTTTCACATCCTACTCATGACAAAATTTGAAAGAAAATTACCGGTCATGTTTTTGTTCATCACTTTTGGTTTTGGTATATTCAAGATTTTATGATTTTGCTTTTTCACAATTTTTCTCAAAAATTATCAAAGATAGAACTTTCAAATTTTCAGGGATGGTAGAGAGTCGTCAGCCGCAGTGTCTTTTGCATATCCGAACGTCTGCCGTCACTTCCGGTCGTCACCGGAAGAAAATGAAAAACTTTAATTTTTCAATATTTTAATGTGAATTTTTTTTATGTTTTTATTCGATAAAGACCTTTTTAAAACTTCAGAATATGAAATTTGTTTTCAAATCGATCCACGCATTCTCGAGATTTTGGGCTCCAAAGTCGTGAAGCGAGAGTCCACATTACTCAGTCATTAGAGTGGTTGACTTGTGCCTAGGCGACCCGGGTTCAGTCCCCAAGTGCCGAATATTTTTTCTTCCTTAATTGTGTTAAGATTCATGATTTTATATTTGAAATGATAGATTTTACTTATTTCCACTTTAATTTTATCAAAAATCACAATAATAACGACTTTTTAAGTATTAAGTATAATTACATGTCTATTGAAATTCTTACAGAGGGTTAAATGGAATTTAATGAAGTATTAAGAAATGATAGAAAAGAACAACTATCCCTATAGTCTATTTAATGGTGCACACAAACGGAAGACCTCTTGTTGCTCGCAACGAGCGTCTAGTTTTTTTTTATTACTCGATAGAGACGCTTTTAAAACTTCAGAATATAAAATTTGCTTTAAAATCGATCCGCGCATTCTCGAGATTTTGGGCTCCAAAGTCCTGAAGCGAGAGTATGCGTAGCTCATTCGTTAGAGTGGTGGACTTGTGCCTAGGCGACCTGGGTTCAGTCCCCGAGTGCCGAATGTATTATTCTTTCTTAATTGTGTTTTGATTTACGATTTTATCTTTGAAATGATAGATTATAATATTTAACGTTTTAATTTTATTAACAATCAAAAAAATAGCGGCTTCTTTCCAATACAAATATAGAACTCGTTTCAAAATACCGTCGATTTCCCCCTTTGTGAAGTCTTGTTTCTGTCAGCAGCTCGCTAAATTCAGACGCTCTTCGCTTCGCCGGCATCAAAGACATGCCGCCGAAGAACCTCTGCAGTACGACGCCTTTAGATCTCGCTGGGTCGCTTTGCCGGCATCAAGGAAATGCCGCAATCTCAATTACACTATGCTCAGAAATAACCGTTCTCTTAACAAAATGCCCATGTTTCAATTATTCTACATTACTTTAAAAGGATTGTTGATTATTTATTTATTTACATATATAGATACATGCATGCATGTATACACGCGTTTATTGACAACATTTATGAATTGCATGAACGTGCAAATGGAGAAAATCCCCGATCAGTTATCTTTAAAGTTGACAAATTTCATTAAAACTAATCAAAACAAAGCATTTATAGATGCATATATTTGAATGTAGATCTATTACGTAAATCCCTCATTCTCGAGTCTCTAAACTGAATATGTACACGCTATAAAATGAAAAAAAAATAAACGCATACGATTAAATTTCTTGAGAGAAAATATACTGCCGTGGTTGATTTTTGTATAATTATATAAGTTTTTATATAAAATATATTTTTTTTCTTTTATTCTACTACAAAATGACATGGATGTTTGTAATCACTACAGAGCTTTATACGGCGATTGGGTCTTACTGACGTCATAAGCAAGGGAGGTAAGCCGCGTAAGTCGATGTTCCTTTTCCTGACTGAGTTATTTTGATCGACTGTGGTCCTGATATTTTGCATAAAATATTAAAAAAAACCAATGCCAGTCTTATTAAATAGGCACTTATGAACTCATTCCCGTATATAACTCCATATGCTTAGGATATCGTTTCATATGACCTTTAAAGATGCACAGTGCCTTTTTGGTAAGATTTAATTTGATATTTGGCACAGTTAAGTACAAAAGAAACAAAATTGATGATCGTTCATGCATGCATATATGACGAGACAAAAAGGCGTCGGCAATATTGTTCAAATGCAAACTTATCACAGAAAAGTTGTTGCGCTCGCGATGCTCAAGTTTTCAGTTGTACCGTATCCCGAGTCCGACTTGGCTAGAACTCTGTGCCGAGGAAAGATGTGTCTGAGGGAAATTGGTAATTTATCCGCCGGTAAGACATCAGGCGCCATATTGTTCGGATCAGTTGCAATTTCGTGTAGTTCGTTCACAATTTCCTGCACTGTTGTTTCGTCGTGTTTATGTAATTCGTTTTGGTCGCCCTGGAAAGCTAGGTTTTCATGACAATTTTCTGTTAGTGAGCAAGTGTTCACAGGATGCGAGTCTTTGGTGTGTTTTTCTATGCTCTTTACAATGCAAGGTTCCTTCACCGTTGATTGTGATTTAATAAGTTTTGTTTTGTTCCCCAGTAACCCCCGGATAAAACTTTCTATGCTGTATTTCCTCCCTCGACTTTCTTCCTGCTTTGGAGTTTTCTTACTTAAGCAATATCCTTCAAAGAAACTCTCAGCACTTAGTTTTCGTATTTTGAGATTTCCAGCACTATATCCATTCCTGTAACTCTGAATGCTGTCTATAACATCTCCTGTGCTAAACTTCCGTTTGTGGAGTTTACCTTTTTCTCTTGGGGTCGAATTCATCATGTCTGGGAAAGATTTCACGTTTCTGTTCATTAAACAATTGACATTGATTTCATCCAAGCAAGTTATGTTCTTTGATGACGAGGTTGTGACGTCATTCAAAGAGCTGCTGCTGCTACCCGTTCGGCGGAAGCTTCCTACCCCGGAATCTGTCGCCTCACTACCTGTACTCAGTTTCTTTCTAATATCATCAGACTCATGTTCATAAATTGGCCCAGCATCATTCGACGCAGGGAAGAAACATTTTTTCTTTGGTGCACCATTGTAACTATTCCTTCGAGATATTCCTTTTTCATTTGTATCGGTCGGAAAGCAGTTCAACCCCGTTTTTCGGAATCTTTCTTCAGTTGTTTTAATGGAGTCTGGTAAGACGTCACTTAAAGTCAGAGACATGACATCAGAAGAACACTTTTCCTTACTGTCTTCTCCAGAAAGTCCTTGGAGTGTTTCCTTCACAGACGGTGTTTCCTTTCTTTCTATATCTAGTCCTTCGCCAATTGCAGTTATGCTTGTTTTGGGTGTCCCGGGAGAAGTAGCTACCCCCATATAGTGTAGATCACTTGTGGCAGATGGTGATAATTTTAAACACTTCCCCTCTTCAGAAATACTTGGCAATTCTTTTGTAAAACCATCCCTGCCATTCAAAAAATAGGTTTTCATGATTCCTTTGCCTTTGACGTTGATTTCTCCTCTGTATAATATGTGATAGCAACCAAATGTTTCCAGCTGGTCTCTTGTCATGGAACTTAAGTGGATCTTTAGAGCTAAAAAGTAAGAAAACAATTTGATGAATAATCACTAGTGTACAGTTTGGGATGTTTTTTTCTATCTCTAGAACAAACTAAAATTAAATTTTCTTACGTAAACCAGTTGACTCCATGCGAGAGGCAGTGTTTACAGTATCACCAAAGAGACAATATCGTGGCATAGCAAGGCCGACAACTCCTGCGACAACCGGACCAGAGTGGATTCCTACAAACATGAAAGTAAGAATGTTTTTTTGTCACAAGCATTGTTAAAGAACAAAATAGACGATAAAATACTTCCTCCCAAATTTACTTCTTATTTAGGACACTGAACTCTTACCTATTCTTATTTTCACTTTTGCGTTTGGCTGATGTGGAATACAGAAAGTGCCTATAGAGGCCATAATATCCATAGCACAATCTGCTATCTCTTTGGAGTGTCGGTTTCCGTTCCGTTTTGGCAGACCACTTACCAACATGTATGCATCCCCTATTGTTTCAACCTGCAATATGGTTAAGTTTCAGTTTTAATTACGATAATTAATAGAAATAATTCTGATAGCTATATATTACATGTATTCTATGGGTTTTGCTTTTTTCCCCCGTTTAACTTCAAAACCATAAAAAAATATTTCGCACCCGCTTTAAATTCAATTTGCAATATATAGTAACATTGAGAAGAATTTTGATCTATGATTATACATAATGATTGTATCCATTTCAAAACTTTAAATTTAATATGATTTAATCTGTTCGATTACTGCTGCCTACTTTTATACTGTCCACGGTCTCTCTGTTTCATCGTTATAATACTTAATAAACATTTAAATCAGGATACACAACATTCATTTCTCATTGGAGAAGAAAAATAATTTACTGTAAAAGTTTACCTTGTAAACATCGTATCTTGTGATGATGTCATCGAAGAGCGTGTACAAACTGTTGAGCAAGTTGACCACCTGAGAAGTAGAAAATGTTTGTTTAAGAATGATGCTTCAAAACAAAATTTGAAAGAAAACATTTATTTACGATTTCCCGCGAGTCTGTTTACCTGTATTGGTGTACTTCCGGCACATATCGTTGTAAATCCGACAATATCAGAGAAATAAATCGTTGTTTCGTCAAAATGCTCCGCTTCAATACGCTTTCCTTTCTTTAAATCATCCGCAACAGACCTATAACGAAATACGATCATATAACAACCAATTGAGTTTTATTCAACATCCTGTTTAATGGTAAGAAATAAAGGAGCGACCATTGGAACACTTCGTGTTTTATGGTGTACTCACTGTGGGAGCATCCTGTACAGCAGGTTCTCGGTCTTTTTCTTCTCGGCGTCTAGTTCACTGGTCCTCTCTGCCACCAACTCCTCGAGATGGTTGGCATGTTTCTCCAAAATGGCGATCATATTGTCGATCATTGTCATTCTGAAGCATTAGATAAGAAAACACGTAAATACTTGTTTCATAAAACAACCCACAACAATAACTACATGTATTCATGACGTATTTAGGAAAACTTTAAAAAAATTATTAAATTGTTAATGTTACTGCATATGTTGATTAACTCAAACACTTGGAGTAAAAATTACTGTTTTAGAATGTCGTGATCACGTAATACTGTATGTAACATTTGGAAATTGCGAAACAACATTTTGCATTGTTTTTTTGGCACTGTTCTACGGCAATACTTATGATACGAATTACCATAAATTATGTAACATTTTTAAAATAAGAAAAAAAGTTTGCAATTGTAACCATGGTGCTATTTTAGGACAACTCCAGAATACTTATATTTTGCTACTGTTTGCCATTGTACTTGAATATTAACTGCTGTCAGTAAACATAAAACCACACGACCGTATCAAAACAAAAACAAAAAATACAATTTTCAAAAAACACTTACTTAGAAGGGTTAATTCTAGCCAGAGTTTTCATTATTCTCCCAGAAGAAGGCCTAATCAAGACATTTTCATTCCAGCATTCGTCAATCAAGGCGTGTAACTCTAGTGTTTGCAGGACATCCAGCGAGAGCTTTGGACGGAATGTTGGAGCCCCACACACCGGGTATCGCACCTTGTCTATTATTTCTGAGACGAGAAAAAATATTTTTTGTTACATGAAATATACAGTGGGCAGTTTTTTCTTATTTCCCCTTTCCGCCATCTGTTCGAAAATCTCAACCCCCCCCCCCAAAAAAAAAAACCATACGAAAATACTAGTATTTGATAACTTCCTCACCGTGTATTCTTAGAAAAGGATATTCTGTATAGGGTCCTGATCGAGTAAAAATCTCTTTAAGGATGATCCCCAGAGAAAAGATGTCGACCTTCTGTTTGTCAATCGACTTCTCCGATCGAAGTAGTTCAGGCGCAGTCCATTGCAGTTCTGTTACAAAATTCAAGAAATTAGGATTACATTATTTTTCTATTATTTCATTGCTGTGATCATGCAGTGCAGTTCATAATATGTTACCCATTTGCAATTGATAATAAAAACAAAAAGTATTATAATTATAAATGCCAACAGTACGATGATAAAGAAGGCTATTTTGAAGGTACATTTAGAATACTACTTACTGTCTGGGTTCTCATCCTCTTTGTGACACTTGTCAGAGTGACGTAGGCTTGGAACTCCAAAGTCCGCCAACTTGCACGTCCATCGACTGTCCACTACGCAGTTAGAACTCTTCAAGTTTCCATGGTAATGAATTGAGCTCTTGTGAACGAAATCTAACCCCTTAAAGATAAAATAAAAACATTCTGAGGAAATATACTTCAATTTATGGAACTTTTTTGTGTAATGTTATAATATTATCGACATAATATTATTGACATGAATTAGAATGATTTAATTCCCCCTGATTACCTTTGCTATATCCTGAGACAGTGCGAACATGAACATTCTATCTAGTTTGATGTTTTGATTCCAAATAACATCCTGTAAAATAAGATGGTTTGAATGAAACGCAAAAAAAAAAAATAAAAATAAATATCAACAATATCTAAAAGTCGACGTAAACCATTCAGAATTCATTTGTAAAATAAGTACTACTATATATTAAATAAAAATATGATAAAGTAGTTTTACCTGTAAACTTCCTTTGTGACAGTATTCCCACAGTAGAAGAATTCGACCTGGGTCTATACATGCTCCAACGAAAGCACAACAATTTTGGTGTTTCATCTCCATGAGCTGTTAAGGTGTAAATTTGACATAGAAATATCAAAGTTCAATAAAAAAAAAATTAATTTGAATTCGTAGATTTTCATACACCATATATTCCCCCCCTCCCTTTAACCCCCCCAAACCCAATCAAATAAAATATTGTACAATTAGAAATATGAACTCACTCTGTTGAGTTCCTCCAACACTTGCTTTGGCATGTTGGTCAAGTTGATATTGCTCCTTGTGAGTCGCTTCACAGACACAAGGCTTCCTTCAATGAAGAAACACAGACTTGAGATTTTTAGTCTTAAAACAGGTTTTCTCAAAATATAGTTTAATTTATACTCAACAAACACGATGTGGCTGAACAATTCTGATTTTCCAAATATATTTTTCAGAATAAACAATAATTTTACTATCCATATTTTACATGTAATACTTATAGATGTATACTCACCTCTTATGTAGGCCACAGAGCCGAACATGGCCCCCTGTTCTGGTTTACTGAGGAATGCCGGGGAGTGATCAGGCGAGGTCTGAATGGCGTTCCGTAGAGGACTCTCCGTTCTACTTGGACGAGATTTCCTTTTATTACCGCTTCCCTTTCTTCTGGTAAGATTTTTAAAACTTGACTGTAAGAAATTATTGAGATTCTAAACTAAATGACAAAGAATTATTTCCGCTCATTTATTTTTGCTCAATCCTTATACATAAAAGTTTGCATCATTTTAAAATTCGTCTCAACACTATTTGTACATGTACCAAAGATTTGAATCGATTAGCTTATTTTCGACCGTAAAGACTGAGAGGAAATTGAACAAATTAAAACTGGCGAATTTCTCCTTCCAGGGAAAATAACAGTAGTTGCTTTAATGTATTTGAAAAAAATCTGTTGAAAATTTTACAAATTTGTCTCGTATCCATGATAATCAATGTACAAACGTGGTCTACTTTGTGTTGTCTTACCCTTACACTTCCGGTTAGCAACGCTGTGACAAAGTCAATCTCCTCAAACCGAACTTGCCAAATCATACTTTTTAATGTTTTAATCCTTCTGTATCGCCTTCAAATGAAATTAAAAGTGTTAAGCAACCGAAATATTCTGAGAAAACACTAACAAAATGTCTAAATTGATTAGATTATTTCTTTAATCGTATAAAATATTTGTTCTGACAAGATAAAATTCCGATAAACTTACGTATTTAAATACAGGCATACAAACGTTTGATGACTCAGCTAACTTTTTTTGTTCAAAACATTCATCTTAACGCATTACAGGAGATAATGGAAAATATTCAGAGGATTATGTTTGTTAGCAATAGGAATAGCAATCATTTTTTTCTCGTTAATTCGTAAGACTTGATTATGCTCACATTGAATGGAAAACGGAGGCATGTGTGTATTTGAATCTTGAGTATCAGACATTAAGGATTTTACAATAAGATCAATGGAAATATATATGTAAAAATTGGCTGTTTCATCTGTGTAAAGTTGTGATCGATTAAAATAATCCAGGCAATGCCACCACCAAAAGAACAAATAAAAAACACCAATGGACGATGTATTAGGTAGTTACTATAATTGTTACTTGGGTTAAAGTTGACAAACAATTAGTCCTTATTTTAGGGTGCAATATAAAATCGTAGCCTCGATAACGACAAACTGAAGCAATCAATTATTCATAAAAAGTGAGTAAAATTACTTTAGTTATTATTATCGTTGAACAAAAGATTACCCAAAAAGAACAGCCAATATTCCATATATGTTAAGGTTACAACAACTACTTGGAAGTCTAAGACCAGATCGTGTAAGTTGAGTTCGTCCTCTCAATGTAGCTTCAGTTTCGATCGATCAAGAAATAATTTATGTAATGCCAACACCAAAAGTACAAAAACGACACCAAAGAACATATTTAAAAGTATTTTTTTAACTACTTGAGTTAGAGATGACATGCAGTTAGTCCTTACTTTAGAATGCAATATAGAATAGTAGCCACAATGACGACAAACACGACTCCACCAGCAGAAAAGACGTAGATGAATGTCCTGTCTGAAATAAACAAACAACCATAAACACAACAAAGAAAGTCGGCGCTTAAGATGTAGATTCGGCAGAAATCTGGGTGCACAAGAAGAGTGAAAATTTCATTGATCGATTTTGCACATTTTTCGAACTATAACCGTTATTTGGTTTCTGTTGGACGTAGAATGGGTAGAAAAATGTTTGAAATGCAAAAGGTTTTATCATCATATGGGCCTAAATATAGCAACACGACGGAATTGATGCAAAATCCTACTTATTTACATCTGTTTTTAAATGATTTTGATGTCACTGGGTCTTCTCTCTACAAATTTGAACCGTGTAAAGATGACTTATTTCAACATTAAAAACGTCACTTTATAAAAAAAAAAGTGGATAGATGACCCAGAGATGACTAATTATATACTTTTTCAAAATATGTTTATGAGTCCAGATATATGACAATGTTGTTTCCAACATTAATTTATACCACATACTTCAAAGTCTCGCATGGCTCACTGGTATCATTCTGGATTTAGAATACAACCATGCAGTGTTTTGGGCTTAATTTCTGCTCGTGACTCTTTTTAACTTTTAAAAAAAAAGTTTTTTGTTTTTAAATGTATGTTAAATTATAGAATACCGGTATATTTTAATTAGTCGTTATTGATTTCTGCCGTATGAACACTATTTTCTGTTCTTATTATTGGTTTATTATGATATACAATATACTAGTAACTGAATTGAATATATATATATATATATATATATATATATATATATATATATATATTAAAGTCCAATATAACTATTTATCGGTGTACCTCTTATTGCCATTTTCAGGAAGCTACTGAGTTTTATTCAATAGGCAGAATAGACTTGTACTTCAACTCTCAACACAATATAGTTAGAGCATTCAATTTTTGTTTAAACCTGTACATAGCATTTCGAGGTTATAGACATTAAAATCCCAATTTATTCGAGGTCGATGGTTCCTGCAAACTTACAATCTTGTGCGCCCAATTTCATTGAAAAGTTGATCAACTTTTTTTTTTATAAATTGACATATTGTCTGAGAGAGATAGACAATCATAACCATGTAATACAATATTAATATCTTTTGGTAAGTCATGATCATTCATGTATCTAAACAGAGAATTTCTCTGAGGATTATAATATTGACAATGAAAGAAAAAATGAAATGAATCCTTAGGGATACCCACATTTTAAGCATTTTGATGATTCAAGTGGATTCTGCATTAAGATTTCTTGAAAAATTACTTATTAATTGACAATGGAATATATTTAAGTTTCTTTGTCCATGGTTGTATAATTACGAATTTGTTTTATCAACAAGATTATTGTTTTGCAGGCCTTGCTTAAATTTGGCTATGCTTGTTGCAGTTTTTACACTGTTTTGCAAAAGATTGATCCCCTCTGGTTTATATACCAAATGAAAACTGCTCTGATATTTATTCAACTTTTTACAAAACAGATCGAAACGTTTGCTTAACGATGGATCACTATCGAATTTAGTAACAATGACGAAATTGTTAGGTATTCCCAGCGTCAATGACCTCCATGACTGGCGAAGAAGATGGCCATAGGCACCCCAAATATTAATGACTTATCAATACTCTGTCGCACAACTCCGTCAATATGTGCACACAGAGGATAAGCCTTATGTTTAATCTGTTCTAACTATTTATTTACACGACGGAAGTATTGTTTTCGATACTAACGAAGTGTGATCCTTACCTGGCTGTTCGTTTTGTTCCGGACACTTCTTTCCATCAAAACCACAGATTGGTTCGTCTGGAGGAGCGTATTTGATGCCCACTTTACCGTTTGGCCAGCGGCTGACTTCCTCAGTTTTATTGTTCTTTTCATTGAAAAAATATTGTCAATTTGTTATATAAGTCTAAAGTTAAAAAGATCTGATAAAAAATAAAAAGTTAAATATATCGTTAACTTTTATACCAAAATGATTATTTAAAATGCATCAAATACAGTATGAATGGGAATAAAGATTTCGGAAAGCTTTGACACTGATAAACCCGCAGTATAACAGAAAGAAAACTGAGAGTAGAGAGCACCATTTACCTCAAATTGGACTTGCATCATTTTATTTTGATAACTGATTGTTAGAATGCTTTCAAATGTGCCGTTTTCAGTCATGTCCAGGACTTGAAAGTTAAGATTTCTGTCTCCCTGGTGATCTAAGTTTACTTTTCCCGTTAATCCAACAACCTCCTCTGCAAAGATATTTTTGTCGTGAAACTCTTTTGGGCACATGCCAGAATTCTTACGTTATGTAGATGCTAGAATTCAAGAATTCTTTACGGACATATGCTAGAATTCTAGACACGTGCCTTGTGAGGATAAAAACAACTACTTCAACGAATGATCGGAAACTTTTTATTTCAATTATCTATCATTTCGCATTTTTGCGATTTTTATCGCATCGAAGAAAAAATTGGCGTGTCACTTATTGTGTTCCATAAAAAAAATTAGAGATCGCGAAAAAATATTTGGCCCATAATTCATAAAATATTAGACATTGGTTTTAATTTGTATACTTTGCAGCACGCGAACATTCAAACACATTAATTTTACGATAGATTACCTTCGTCTGTAAGTGTTGTAGCTTTCAAGAACATGTACTCTCCGTCATGGGGATTTTTATTTTCTTTTAAGATCTTATCTGCAAGAATTGCCCAAACCAGTGTAGCATCATAGAGGTAAGGCGCATAGGCATCCGGCTAAAACGTGATATAAAATTAGTGGGAACTCGTTGGCATTGGAATGGCTAATAGCCATTTGAATTTCAAAGAAGTTTGTATGGAACTTCAAGTAGTGATGGTAATTGCTAACCGGTGGTTAATTGGTAGTAACAATGGTAACCGGTTACAGTTAAAACCCTAGGGATGAGTGGTCAGTAGAGGTGTAAATTAGAGTTACTATTTAAGGAAGTGAACATGGAAAGAATATCAAGGGCTCAATTTTGTCTGTTTAATGCATATAATGATATCTGAAAACCATTTAGACACAGCTTTCCTCAGTAAGAAGATATACCACTTAGAATAACTAATTCTTGCAATCCATGAGCGCTGTCATATTGTTAAAATCATTTACCTCCCTGCTGAGTTATCTCTAAGCATCTACGTACGAGAGGGCAGTATCGATGCTGACGTCAGTGAGACACATTGCATTTTTACACACGCTTAGTAACAGAGATAAAATGCCATCATGACAATTTGAATTGAAACTTGAAATGGATGTAAAGAGTTGCCATTTTGAAACAGGGTTTATGGAGGAATATTTTGGATCTCAGAATGATGCATTCCCACAAGCAGTTAATGTTACATTTAACTATAATGGAATTTCCCTGGATCAGTGTTTTTGTAACCTATTTTTCTTGCACTCTGGAATTTCAATCTTAATTTGTGGTTATGAGCTTTAACATTATGTATGCATACATGAGCACACAAGGTGCAATGCTAAGCATCCTGATTTTTAAAATGTGTCTTAGTTCTATTATTCTACTGACATAAACCGAACTGGCATACGCACTATCATAAAGATCGATCTATAATCTAAGATAAAAACAAATCAGAGAGAAAGATTTTTAGAATTTTTAAATAAAAAGTAACGGTAAGAAACCCCCCAAAGAAAATGAAATTACATTTTTATATTTATTTGAAATCTACGAACAGCATTTTATTTATGTAAACACTGACTGCCACATCTCCGTACAAGCATCTGGAATGCAATGGTCTCATATCTCACAAATTATCTGTTCATATTTTTGTACAAATCATATATAGTTACCTAAGGTTCAATTATAGAAACATACTGAATCCTTGTCCTCTCATGACAGTACAAAATTTTGCTTCACATCCAGACATAATTTTTCTTTGCAACTTTTATTAACTCTGTATAATAAACATTGACCCAGTTCCATCAACTCTTTATAAACATTGACCAAGTCACCAGCAGCAATGTGGCTTATCTACGTCAGAAAACAGATGCATGCTGGGGGGGAAATGGATTACCTTCATTAACCTTTCACTGAGAGTGTTAAATTGATAAACTCTCATGATAGAAATAAACGTGAAGGTTACAAACCTCTTTTCTAAGTTTCAAAAGGCTTTTAAAATTTAGTAAGCAACAATTAATTTTTTTCATGTTCACTTCTTTTAATCAACATTTCACTTCAATTATTAAATGATAATAAAATTGCTTTTGACTACCATTACAATTATTTACATCTAATATTTAACGTGGACTATATTTTACAGCTTTCTCAATATTTCACATGCAGTTATCAAATTATATAGCAAATGCATGTGAATTTGACTACGTCATAACACATAATGGCGGCCAGAAATGATAGTTTAACGATATATATAAATCTTGTCTGAGGCAAACTGTACTTGCTGATCACATATTGGTTTTGAATGTAAGTAAAATTAAAACTGACTACCCAACAGTTGTATGTAACAGAAGCGTTCTTAAAAATTTTCATGCTGGTTTACTGGCGGTTTTAGATCTATTCTTGAATAAAAATCACAAAAAATTCGAGAGAATTCTTCTGATAAAAGCACCAACAGAACATTCCTTTTGCGCCATGTAGTTTGAATAGTGTCTTTTTTAGCTAGTTAATTGGGCAAATTGAAAAAATAATAATAACTAGATGCGATCTCGTTGCGAGCAACGAGTGGGTCTTCCGTCCGATTTCTAATAAGAAGCGATGATATGAGATTTCAACTGAGATTTAAATATGTCTTGTGTCATATTATTAGTCAGTCCGTGGGCTGACTATATTAAGTTAGGATGAAACTTCAATTGCGCTTGCGTAAATTGGAATTCTGGGAAGAAATTAGACAGTTCGTGTTAGAAAAATTCGAAGACTTTATGAAACCGGTCAGATTCTAAATCAAACTGCGCATTAATGTATAGTGAGATTGAAAAGTAAATATATTGGAAGTATTTTGCCACCAGACCATAAAAATCAGAGAGCTATGTCTACAAAATTACAACTTTAAGTATTAAGTAGGTGTGCAGTCACACATTGCATGTACACCGCTACTAGCTTATCTCCTCACCTACATGCACAGCCATAAAAATAAGGCTGCAAACTAAAGTGCACCCGCATATTATTATTGTTCTGGAAACTATGTATTTATCTAGTATTTTAATAGATTGTGTATTCACTTTTGCCCTAGAATTCAAATTCCGCTGGCTGACTTTCTTAGCTTTTTAAAAAGCTAACCTTGTCTCGATTTAAATGAGTTTGAAAATTTCGAAAATGCTATAATTCATCCAATGATTTTAAAAAAGATGTCTATAGACAAAGAAATGCAAGAGCATAACAAAAGTCATCTTTTAAAATTAGTCTGAGTTCATTTTAACATAATTTAAATAAGTTTAAATTTTCTTTTAAAAAAATTTTAATTTCATCCAATCAATTCGAGAAAGATGTCATCAGACGCAGAATTGCAAGCGCAACTGACGTATCATGTTTTAAAATTAGGCTGAGGTCATTTTAACACGATTTAAATGAGTTTAGATTTTCTTTTAAAAAAATTTAAATTTCATCCAATCAATTCGAGAAATATGTCATCAGTCGCAGAATTTATCATTCCTGAAATATTCAGTATAATATATTTTATCGTTTTTAAGGAGATGCGTTGAGTAAAGAAAAATCGTTGCTAATTTTTGACCTATATTTTGATCCAAGCTAGCTTCCGTACTCGGAATTTCCGGAAAATAATTTTTCCAGGAGCGACTAGACTAGCATAACCTCTATCATTCCTGAAAATTTCAGCTTTCTATCTTCACTCGTTTCTGAGGAGTTGCGTGGACAAGAAGTCAAGAAAAAAAGACAAAATGGCGGATAAGTCCGAACCGGAAGTGAATTTTGCGAAATCGAAAATGGGGTATAAACTTCAAATAATAATAGATCGATGCTAAAATTTTGACAAAAATCGGACTACCCATTCGAGAAATCTTCTGCACAAAAATTGTAAAGAAAAAAAGACGAAAACAAATTATAAAAGTGAAAAAGAAACAATAAAATAATAGAAGGGTCTTCCGCTGAGACGGAAGACCCTAATAAAATAGAGCAAAGCTCGTTGCAAAACAACGAGTGGGTTTTCCGTTAATGTCGAGAGTAAAACTAGATGTTTCTCTAAGAATCAGAGTTCTTAAACCATAAACATAAGTAACTAAAACAAAAAGAAAAAATCGAATAATTCTTGGTACAAGTTAATAAAATCCGAATGATTCTGAGTACAAATTAACAAAAACCTTATTGATTTCAAGAACGACTAAGCAAATAAAAATCCAAATGTGTTTAAGCACGATTTAACAATTATCGAATTATTTTAGGTACGAGTTAATTTAACTTTTAACTTAACACTATTTTTTTTTAATTTAACTTTAAACTTAACACTATTTTTTTTTTAATTTAACTTTAAACTTAACACTATTTTTTTAAACCAAGAATGTGGAATTAAAATTTCCGGAAAATCATATTTTAAACCCCTATATCTCTGTAATGCATTGCCCGATTTAAAAACGGATTTCGGTTTTAAATAAAGCCTAATAAGCTCTTTTTATTGCTTTATTATTCATAACAAATTATCGCTCAGAAAAGAGTTATTAAAAAAAGACTTTGTAGCTCTCCTGGCCCCTAATTGGAGGTGCCAGCCCCTTTTTCTTGATATCAAATAAAAGGCCATGTAAATGTAAACATATTTTGTTCAACAAGTGTTCACGAATTGTTAACCGTTCTAGAGATATCTGAATAACTGTGTTTTAGGGGCCGACACTTAAGGTCCTTACCGGGGCCACCAACAACAAAATTCTAGGTATCATATTGTTAAGAACATTTTTCTGAACAACTTTTGTTGTACAATGCTTTTATTTCTACTTTTCTAGATATTAATGATCAGAGTTTAGGACTTCTGGCCCCTTGAAACCCCTTATTACGTAGCATATGACTTAGGTATTGTAATGTTTAGATAAACAGTTGTACAATGACAATTTTGCTTCTATTATTAATAACAAATTATTGTTCAGTAAAGATTCATTATAAAAAGACTTTAGAGCCCTCTTGGTCCCTAATTTGAGGAGCCAGCCCCTTTTTCTTGATATCAAATAAAAGGTCTTGTAAATATAAACACATTTTGTTCAACAAGTGTTCAGGAATTGTTGACTGTTGTAAAGATATCTGAACAACTGTGTTTTAGGGGCCGACCCTTAAACTCCTTACCGGGGCCACCAACAAAAGTTTTTTAGGTATCATATTGTTAAGGACATTATTCTAAGCATGTTTTGTTCTACAATGCTTTTCAAAATATTTCTTCTTTTCTTGATATTAACGATCAAAGTTTTGGAATTCTTGCCCCTTAAAACCCCTAACTACGGAACACATGATTTAAATATGGTACTGTATAGATTAACAGCTGTACAATGAACATTTTTGCTTCTATAATTCATAACAAATTATTGTTCAGTAAATACGTATTATAAAAAGACTTTAGAAACCTCTTTTCCCCTAATTTGAGGTACCAGCCCCTTTTTCTTGATATTAACTTAATTAAAGCCCGTGTAAATATGAACAACTTTTGCATTACATGTTTTAACAAAATATTTATACGTCAAAAGATATTACAGAAATTGTGCGAAAATTTCGTAAAAAAATTGGGTGCTAATTTTCAGGTTCAGGCGAGCTTCGAGGCCTTGCGCATTTTTCATAATTGGAAGCATGGGGGTACATCTACAGACATTCATCTAAAATACCTGAAAATTTTAAACTTCTATCTTGAATAGTTTCGGAGGAGATGCGTGGACAAAATGACCCTAAAACATTTACAAAATCGTCAATATCTGAAACCGGAAGTGACATCATCATTTGAAAATTTAATAATATATAGCGCCGATAATGTTCTATCAGTCCTAAAATTTCGTGCAAGTCGGTTGAACAATTTTTGAGAAATAACACTCCAAAAAAGTCAGAAAAAGAATATTAAGAATAACTAGAACAAAGCTCGTTGCAAAGCAACGAGTGGGTCTTCCGTTAGTGTCGAAAGTAAAGTTCGAAGTTCCTGTAAGAAGCAGAGTTCTTAAACTAATAACAAAACTAACTTTAAACAAAAAGATAAAAAAAATCGAAAATTCTTGGTACGACTTAACAAAATCCGAATGACTTTAAGTACGAATTAACAAAAACTTTAACGATTTCAAGAACGACTTAATAAAAAAAATCCGAATGTGTTCAAGTACGACTTAACATTTTTCAAATTATTTTAGGCACGGGTTAATTTAACTTTGAACTTAACACTAGTTTCTTAACCCAGAATGCGGAATCAAAATTTCCGAAAAAGTCAATTTTTAAACCCAATATCTCTGTAATGCATCGTCCGATTTAAAAACGAGTTTCAGTATTAGATTCAGCCTAATGAGCTCTATAAAACACGTATACGATTTTAATTTGATAAAAAAATTTAAATTTTCGAAAAATTTGATTCACTTCCGGTTTCGACCGTAAGAGACGGATTTTCATTTCCAGCCTCATTGCAAAGGTAAATTGACAAATTTATAACCACGGAAATTTTCAAGCTTCTATCTTAAAGCGTTTTTAGGAAATGCCGCGGACAAAATGCCTTTTTTTTTAATTTTAAAAACGACATAACGTAAAAACGGAAGTGACGTTGTCATGGAATCTTTAACATCTTTGAGGTATAATAGTTGCACATAATCTCTGAAAGTTTCATTTAAATTGGTTGAAAACTTTTTGAGTTATGAAGCCGAAAAGGAGTCAGAAAAAAAGAAAGAAAAAGAAAACAAACTAGACACGATCTCGTTGCGAGCAACGAGGAGGTCTTCCGTCCAATTTTTAGAAGGTGAAATGACCTTTTCATCTTCGTTAAAGAAACAAAACTGGAAATTGGGGTGGGATCTAAGAGAGCTATGGTTAAATGATACTAGACCCTTCTTGATCCCTAATTTGAATGATCACGAAACGTATCACAAAGTATTTCACAGTTAAAAGTTATTAATAAAAGACTTTAGAGCCCTCTCGGCCCCTAATTTGAAGGGCCAGCCCCTTTTTCTTGATGTTAAATAAAAGCTCTTATCATTTCAAACACATTAAGTTCAATAACTGTTTACAAATTATGTACCCTTCTCGAAATATCTGGAAACGATCGCTTTAGGGGCCAAACCTATTCCTCCTTTTAGAGACCGAAAAACAAAGAAAATATGGTTGCATATTGTTAAGCACATTATTTTGAGCATCTTTTGTTCAATATTGCATTTCAAAATTTGTCTCTGTTCTGAGATATTGATGATCAAAATTTTGGACTTCTGCCCCTAAAAATCCCTTATTACGTTACAGAGGAGCAAACACTTATCATGTATAAATAAACAACGTTATGATGAACATAATTGCTTCTATAATGTATCACAAAATATTTCACAGTTAAAAGTTATTAATAAAAGACTTTAGAGTCCTCTCGGCCCCTAATTTGAAGGGCCAGCCCCTTTATCTTGATGTTAAATAAAAGCTCTTGTCATTTCAAACACATTTGGTTCAATAAGTGTTTACAAATTATGTACCCTTCTCGAGATATCTGGAAAAGATCGATTGAGGGGTCAACCCTATAACTCCTTTAAGGGGCCGGATAGTAAAGAAATTATGGTTGCATATCGTTAAACACATTATTTTGAGCATCTTTTGTTCAATATTACTTTTCAAAATTTCTCTCCATTTTGAGATGTTGATGATCAAAATTTTGGACTTCTGGCCCCTATGAATCCCTTATTATGTAACAGAGGAGCAAACACTTATCATGTATAGATAAACAACGTTATGATGAACATAATTGCTTCTATAACATATCACAAAATATTTCACAGTTTAAAGTTATTACTTAAAGACTTTAGAGCCCTCTCAGCCCCTAATTTGAAGGGCCGGCCCCTTTATCTTGATGTCAAATAAAAGTTCTTGATTTAAGATGAGATATATGGGAAAGAACGTGGCCGTTTAACGAAATTTTGAAGATTGCATATTGTTTATTACATCATTTTGAGCATCATTTTTATATACTGCATTTTAAAATATGTTTCCTTTGTGAGATATCGGTGATCAAAATTTTGGACTTTTGGCCCCTAAAAACCCCTAATTACGTAACACATGATAAAATCATTACAT
>WFKH01011801.1:51651214-51666256 GCA_016163765.1 Magallana hongkongensis
GAACTAGAAGTTTTCATATAAATATATAAGATTAAAACGTTTAAATGTATGCAGTATCAGATATCAAATATCGAAAAAATTTTAAATCAAATAAATGTTATCTTAATATGTAAAACAAGAGGGTGTCGCTAATTAAATGCAGGATTAGAAAGAAGAACACTAATAGACAACTAAGATCAAAACAAAGCCTTGGAATTTGTATCTACATGGCGTTAATAAAGATCACTTATTAAAAGAAATTCGTCTGAAATCGAAAAAACTTATCGTAATAACAGCAGAAGATTAAAGTTGGAAATTCCAAGATAAAAGTTGGAAAATCCAACTTTAAAGCTGGAAAAATCAACTTTAAAGTCGGAAATTCGAAGATTAATGTTGAAAATTCCAACTTTAATCTTGGAAATTCCAACTTTAAAGTTGGAAAATCCAACTTTAAAGTTGGAAAAATCAACATTAAAGTTGGAAATTCCAAGATTAAAATTGGAAATTTCAAGATTAAAGTTGGAAATTCCAACTTTTAAGTTGGAAAATCCAACTATAAAGTTGAAAAAATCAACTTTAGAGTTGGAAATTCCAAGATTAAGTTGGAAATTCTAAGATTAAAGTTGGAAAGTTGGACTTTTAAAGAAAAAAAATTTACAATGTTGCACTAATACGCTTCCGTACAAATCAACAGATTTCAACAAATTTTAATATCTCCATGCATTTTTTAAGTTTATTCAAATGGCTTCTCAGAACTTCATCGTTGTCTGTATTGCATCTGTAAAATATGTAAGGAAGGCCCTAATTCATCAACACAATGAAGTAACAAATAATGTACGCAATTAAATTGACTTCAATAAATAGATACATTTTTATATTTCCATCCTCTGAGTATTTTCTCCCCATTCTTTAAGGAGGCTCGATGGTCAACAAATTAACCATCAGATCTACCAAAAACTTTCAGATATGATTTGTTTACCTATAAACTATTATTTAGTAAAGAAAAATCCATACATTTTACATTTAAATTTGGGTATTTTCCTATTATCTTATAAAGAGCTCTTCTTCTAAAGTAGGTCATTACAGTCTAAAAATGGCCACGACCATCGAGCCCTCTTAATGTAGCTCGCGGGTTTGCTGACGTCACAATAGAATTCGACGTTAAAAGAGCACCATGTATACAAAGAACAGCCACATGTAGATTACGAACATTAGCAGTAACGTTATCCAAATAAAATAGTAGTTGTTATATATACAAACATTTATTTTTACAGTACCAACGACGTTATTTTTTACAATCCTATCCTATCGTATCGTGTATCAATCATATCGTATCGTGCGTGTATACTGTTCTATCGTGCGTTAATTCTATCCTATCGTGTGTTAATCCTATCAGGTTTATCGTTCAATTTTAACAGTTTTTCCGTTTATCCTATCGTGTTAATCGTTTCATGCCTTTTCATAACCAAGTAACTTTATATCAATGTTACAAGTCGTCAAGTGCGCCGTATACGATAATTCATCGAACAAGTAAGGTACATATCTATCCAGCATTCTATCATACTAATTTCTAAATTGTTTAGATCAAAATTAAACAAGATATTACATATAAATTATATCTGTAAGCAGTGGAAATGAAAAATTAATGTAAACAATCGAAGTTCTTATTCGTGAAAATCTTTTAACGCGATTATACGTTTATCATGAACATCGTTTATCCTTTCCTATCGTGTATCAATCCTATCGTATCGTGCGTGTATACTGTTCTATCGTCCGTTAATCCTATCATATCGTGCGTGAATCCTATCCAATCGTTTATCTTGTAAAAAATAGCATTGCGGGTACTGTATATAAATGAAATAAATGATATTACATAGAATTATGATTTTATTTACGTTAGAAAATGCGAGTGTAACTTTGAACGCGACATTTGAATTGAAATTATGTATGCATCACTATTTCTCTAATTGAACATTTTATTCTGTGTGCTAAAGATTAAAAGATTAAAATTATTTTGTAAATGATTGATTACTGTTAAAAACATATTCTTCAGGTACGATTTTGCATTAAATTTAATCCTCTCATTACTAGAGTTACTGTTTTATGGAGATCAATGAAATTAAAATATCACTTCTAAGTACAATAAAAAAAAACATTAGTTCTACTCTATATGTTGTCATTCAACGTCAGCTGTAAAATCTAAATAAAACAAACAAAATAGAATTTGCTTAATGCATGCTTTTCTTGACGAACAATGCCCGTCCATTTTTTCGGCACACAGTTGCACGAAACTGATGACGTTGCGCTAACATGGTGTAACGTCGCGATAAAAATATAACGTTATGTGAAAATTACAAATCTTTGAATTTTTTTTTGCAAAAAACTGGCTGAGAACACATATTGAGTTTTTTGTATCGATTTATTCTAAATCATCTTCGCAATCATTGTGCTCAGGAAAATAAAATTCGTCTGATTTGTTTTAAAGTTATGAGTATGGTTTTGGAATGCGGTTACTGGCGAAAATGTAAATATTGCTATATATTTCATTGAAATGGCGTTCATTGTGTTAATAAACATTGTAGTGTTTAAGACAAGATAACATTATAATTAGGCTGACGAATTAAATAAAAATACCAGGAATAAACCTTTGAACCCAACTGATTCGATAGACAATTTTTTATGGTAGGTTGTCTCACAAGCAGTAAACCCGCGAGCTACCTTAATCAATCTGAATTTGTTGATACTGGAAATACCGAATCACATTAACGCGGTGTATTTGGGTGTTTTCTGCAATGCTTGTAATCTTCATACCTCTAACTACCCAGAGAAAGTTATTTATTTTTTAAATCATCGATATGAATGAATTGTTAGCATCACTATCAGGCTGATACGTATTGAAGAAAATAACAATCAACTGCATAACGAATACGTTTGATAAAAGTACCATGGAAAAGAATAAAACTTTTATATCATCAATTTTAAATCTCCGAAATCTGCTGAAATAATGCATATTATTTATCTTAAAGTATCTGCACAGGCCAACCATGCAAGGGCACATGATTCACGAGCTTACTTTTGGAAAGTGTAAAAATAAATATAAAAGTAATTTTTCTTTTAAAATACATGTACTGATTTAAATCAAAATATATGATATATTTATTTTTCATTACTTGAGATTAAAGGAAGTACTCATATTCCTCCTTAAATTTCTTGCTTTGAGAGTTTTTTTTTATCTAAATAAGTAAACAAAATACAAAGTTGTTTTCATTTATAAAAAACTACTACCGCTGCCTTTCATGATCCTATTTAAATTCAGAATTCATGATTTATCTAAGCTCAAACTCATGGAATAAATAATTTATAATCAGTATAATCATAAAACAATGGTCGTAGGTAGCATTTTGAAAAAGAAACACACCATCAATTCATCGCTACAAACTTTATATTTTGCTAATAAATAATAAAGAATAGTCAACCTTATTATAATAGTTTGTGTTTAAAACAACCTGAATATAATATAGACTTAGTGCTCATAAGATTATAATGGAACCAATAATCATTTCGTACACATTTACATTTATTATTTAAATCTGCATACAAGTGACTCGGCATTCCTTCGGGCTATTTGGCTGTTCAGCCCTTGGACATTAGCATACAATCGAGACCTTTTGTTTTTGCGGCATGGTATGAATATGTACATATATGCATGGTATACATAAATTTGCATACTCTGTGGTATTTAAGTTGTGTTGCAATAGCTAGTAAGATAATTCAATCAAAATACAAAAATTAATTTGATTTAAAAACCCCATTTGTGAAGCATTATGTAAATTGATTAGATAGACAATGACCAATTTGTATGAGAAAATAAAAGAACATTTGTCACAATGATATAGTATGAACACAGATTTCACAACTTTTGATGGTTAACGACAGTATTTTGCAATTTAAAGATAAATTAAATGTACATTTTAAAGACAAATAGGTATCATTCCATGCACTTTTTTCTGATTCATCAAAGGCATTTGAATAAAGTTTGTACCTACCGGCTGAACATGGCGGACCAAGAAAGAGGTGTGGATCAAACTTGGATTTAGCGTCCACGGCAGCGGCTAATGCACTCTTTGCATTGCAATCTGTATCGTACCATCGGACTCTAATAGAGGAAAACAAAACTCTTTTAATTTGATTAATAAACAGCTGTGAACTGATTCAATTATATCATGCAATTTTTTGAATTCCTCCCTCCCAAAATGAAAAACATTTTAAAATGAATATTAAAGTAAATGCATTTCATTACTTAACGAATCAACTTAACGAAATGCTTTGTAAAAGATTTATTTGCAAGCATAATCCACTTTTCATTTAATATCTAAATGACATAAATTTATTAATATCATTTAAAATCTGTTTTTATCTGGTTTTAAAGAAACGTGTGTCTCATCTCTTGTTTGGATGATTGATAATCAAAATACACCTATGCTTTATACAAGTGGTTATACAAGTAAACCGTAAACATATTTATGTTTACAATAATAATTACATAACATGCCAAATTTGAAGGACAATTAATAATATCGGGATGTTTACTTTCACGTTCTGCAAGATTTTCTTGCCCTCAATCCCTTTATTAACAGTTATTATTTACAGTTCTTGTATGATAGAATCCCAGACTAAAGGCAAAGTACTAATATAATATACTGGTCAATGCATTGAAATTTGACGACTTCTTCCTTTCTCTTAGTTTATTGGGTATGTGATGATTTTAGCCAAAATGTTCAAATTGTTTCTTTATTTTAAAAATAGATTATTGCTTAAATAAGGTATTTAAAAAGAATTAAAATCTTAATATCAGCAACCAAATTTCAAAGAGGATTCAGAGCTCACTTGTTTCATATAAATTGCTGAATAGAAAATATCTTATTTATAACAAAATGAGATGTGACAAAAACTAAAAACTTTTATAATTGACTTGTAAATAGAGGTCTGATATAAACGATGATCTTGCAAATATACAACCCAAGAAATGGCGATATTTGTGAGCTTTTTATCTTGATTGATATATAAGTAAGTAAGTAAGTAAAAAGTTAATTATATTGATATGTGTATATAATAATTATAAAATTCATTTTACAGATATAATGTCAATACCCCGGCCCAACAAGTCATTTTAAAACTGTTACAAAGTGAATAAAGTTTGTATGATTTAGGAGTAAGATGGCTTTGTCAAATGTTTCTGTCTTAAGTTGTATAATTCATAAATAAAATGAGCGATTTGGCGGGGGTAATTACATATTAGATCAGTGAACAGAGTACTATAATTGGTAATATTTTGACGTATAGTTAAATTATATCCAATTTTATGAAATTAGTGACTTCTCTGCTTATTGAAGAAAAGACAATGCAATAAGAAATGCTTTTCAATTTCAATTTCATTCAAGTCACATTAGTTATATAATCTGTCCTCAACCGCTTCTCCTCTGTAGCGACCTGTTTCAATATTTAGTGGAAGTACAACACACCTAAACATTGCCAATTGTGATCTGATGGGTTTTGGGAGATCTAGCGTAACGTATTTTTCGACGGAGTAGCTGGATTTAAAAAGGATATGTTCGAAGTTTTGGTACATATTGAATACTGTTGAACCATTTATGAATTTTTAATATTTAAAGTGCAATCCATTAGAATAAACTTACTATAGCATTGTAAACAATAAGTTAAAAAAGAAGAAGAAAAGTTGAAAATTCGCAGATCAAATCGTAACCATAACTATTTTTTAGGATCGACTTTTTTCCCTTTGATATGTATGCATAGTTTAGTATAGTCTATGATACGCAAATATTATTAACAATGGCTTCAATATTGTTATCAGAATCATTATTATTTACGCCCTTGTAATATCAATAAATTATCACAAGGGCGATATCCATAGGATATTCTGGAAAACATGTGTCATGACCAAAAACAAATTATAATAACCAAACAAGATAGTTCACTTTATCGAATAACAGTAACAGTACCCATTGTTGCAGTTCATTTAGAAAAATGATTGTTTTTTCTCATAAACTAAACATTGTGACTTTTTATTGGAATTGAGATAAAAGTCCATCTAACAGTATGTTACTATAAAACCAAGGACACCTCTAAAAAACAAAACATTTGTTTGTTCTATCCCGACCGACTGACAAAAACGTTTTCGACAATTCTTTTAACAATATGAGCATTTTTTTTTCATTTCGCGCAACTTGAAAAAAATGTAATTCCCAACTTACAGACCAGTAGTTAAAAACACTAAGTAGGGAGAAGGCAAACATCTATTTATTTTAAAGTGATCGCAAAGGCAATTTATTGGTAGCAATATAACAAATCGCAAACTGAAGCTTGTCTCAATATGTTTTAAGGATTTATCATGATCCTGATGTTGCTATGCGTGTGTATTAGGTATTGTAATGTCTATTGCTTGGATTATCTGCCCCACTCAATTAGACTCTAATCAGCTGATTAAGCCGTAATTGACGATGCATGGAAGTGTACGGCGTGTGTTTTCCATAGCCCCGGGCCACCGTGCAGTCTGATTAATAGCTTCGTGAACATGACATGGTCCAACTAATTAACATGTCACCTGCAAACCTATTGTACAAAACAGAAGTGTAAGATTGTTCGCGAACTAAAAAAAGAAGACATTTCTATTCGAATATCTCTTCTTATATTTACTTTTTACAATGAAGGAAGAAAATAAAAGTAACGTGTATTTATATTTATAATTGTGTATCAGTACACGTGTAACGCTAATGTTTTGCGGGTTTTTTTAATCTGAAAAACTCTTTATTTTATTTATTTGCAAAAATGGTGGCATTAAATATCCGTTGAAGGGGGGGGGGGTGGGGGGGGGGGGTCTCTTGTTCTTGCCTACCACCACCCAAATGTGCTATAATTGATGTATGTGTATGGAGGGACACAAACTTTACACTGCATGCCAGTGCCTATGAAATCAAAGAACTTGTAGGACATATAAAGCTTGTTAGCATAAATACACGTCCTCGTGTTTTACTTAATTTGTATTGTTTTGCCTTT
Source organism: Magallana hongkongensis (assembly GCA_016163765.1). NCBI lineage: Eukaryota > Metazoa > Mollusca > Bivalvia > Ostreida > Ostreidae > Magallana > Magallana hongkongensis. Next base: position 51,658,268 of record WFKH01011801.1, read on the forward strand.
GTCATGCGTTATGGAAGATTTTCGATGAAATGAAAATTTATTGCAGATATGGTAAATGAAATTGTAATATGAATTGCAAATTAAGTTGACATTTCGTGAGAAATGTGTTAATGCTTTTACTCTCTTATTGTGTTTGGCAGTTTCATTTTGGAATAAAAATAGCTAAAAAAAAAATGTATTAAAATATAAGCTAAAGTATCAATTTATGATAATTTGTGATAATTTTCTTTACTTTATCTTCAAAATTAATTTCAAATATTTTTTATTAAGAGTAGCCTCCAAAAAACATCCGACACTTTTTTTTTATTCCGTGTATGATAATAAGAAGACATCTTTTCCAAGTTTTTAATTTCCTAATTACTTACTTTATGGTTGAGTTGTGGAGAGACTGGATTCGCCTTGGATCAGTATTTTGACGTATAGCAGAGAGGGCGATTTTTAATGCCCCAACACTAGAGTAGGCACTTAGGTTATAATATTCTTTTTTCGGAGCCATCCATGCTATTCGGAACTCATTTTTGGTAGAAAATACAAAAATAAAACACATTTCATATATCAGAAAGAATGACCACATCACCAGAGGTAAACGCCATTGTAAAATCATCATGGTTCACTTCCAAATGTTGACTATGTCATCTTCAGACAGAAAGAGAGAAAATAACTTTCTACAACAAAAAGGTCACAAGTTATCGTTGATATCCATTTCACAAAATCCACAGACCTTACATTTTGTATTTAAATCCATACGAACTTGTCTTAATAATTAAACAATGGATGAAGTACAATGTTTTGTAAAATCCCACAAAATGCCAGAGAATAAATCGACCAAAATATATCTTCTAAACAGTCTCATGAAGTATCTCCCATATTGTCTTTTTGTGACGTCACGCCCGAGGGCACCAATGAAATATTGTTTAACATATTTGTCTTAGTATCTGTTCATGCATCATTTGGACAGCGCTTTTTACACAAGCTGTAGAGAATATTAATCATTCTCTGAGACAGTTTAATGAGAGCGTCAGCGCTAAGTTTACTATTGATACAAACAACATTTTTTTTGCAAAGGGAGACTTTTCTAAGTATATATAATATCTTCATTGAAAATTATGTACGATGTACAAAGTACATGCCATTGATTTACAACAGCGTGCTAATAACCCGATGTCTCTCTATCTGTCGTGCTTAATTAAAGAATAGTAAAATTAATCTTTAAATATGCGACCAAAACTTTATTTTTGTTTATTAATCTGAAATACATGCAGGTTTGAGAAATAGGACCACGGACTGCAACTTTTACCCATTGATAATGTCCTAAAACTTACTTTATATATTCTAATAGAAATAGGTGACACAGGATTGCTATTTCAACTTTTAAAACATGTATATTGTTGTCTGGAAAAAAAAATTGATGTGCAAACCTTTTCCTATATCTTATGATTTGCATTCAAATAAGAATGCAGGTTTTCGCAATTCATTAAAATAAGGTTACAAATGTAGGATGAAGCAGAATTATTCAAAAACTTGTACGTGAAAAAAATAAATCACTCGCTGTGGCCTTCAACTCAACATTCAGGTATATCGACGACGTATTATCAATTAACAATTGTTATTTCCATACTTACGTCGACTCGATATATCCCAGTGAACTTGAAATAAAAGATACCATAGAGTCTGTGTCATCTGTTTCATATTTGGATATTTTACTGGAAATGGACATTGATGGTAACCTAACAACAAAACTTTATGATAAACTTAATGACTTCAATTTTTCTTTAGTCAACTTTCCTTACTAATCTAGCAACATACCTTCATCACCTGCATATGGTGTTTTTGTCTCTCAGTTAATTCGATACGCAAGGGCATGCTCTTCGTATGAACAGTTTCTAAGACGAGGCAAGCTACTGACAAACAAGTTGATAAAACAGGACTATCAACAGTCTCGTTTGAAGTCATCTTTTCGTAAGTTCTATGGTCGATACAACGACCTTGTCAGCAAATACATTCTTCCACACGGTCGTATGCTGACTGACGTTTTTCATACTAATTGTTAGACCATAATTAATCACATAATTGTGTACGGACTTTTCCGTTTTTTCCCCGATTACGACAAAGAGCACACGGCGGGTGTGACCGGTCAGCAGAGGATGCTCACTCCTCCTAGGCACCTGATCCTGCCTCTATTATTTTGGAGGTCCGTGTTGCTCTGCTTTGAATTTGTATTTCGTTTTATGGATTTTTGAGATGGTTGACAGTTTGTTATTGTCATTTTTCATGTATTAACACGAACAAGTGTCAAAAAATCATTTTCAATGTCATACTTTCCAAAATTTTTATAATATATATACAAACTTTTAATCAATGAACTGCATCACCCCTACCCCCCCCCCCCCCCCCCCCCCCCCCACATTATTGCAAATTTGCAATATTGCAAAATATTGCAAGTATTGCAAATGTGCGTGTTGATTATTCTTGATAGATAAAAACCCAAAACAACAACAATTCTACTAATCAATATTTCCCACCGTAGGAAAAGTAAAAAGGGTAAGTTAATGCCACGCATTTCGAAACTCAATGCCTCAACTCAAAACTACATTAGGACTTAAAGGGGCATGGTCACGATTTTGGTCAAAAATTATTTTTTCGATTTTAATGTTTAAAATGCTTCAGAAAGGCATTTTTAATAGACAACCAAAATTTGAGTGTCATTCTTCGAGTTATAAGCGAGTTACAGAGCTTACATTCTTTGCTTTGTAAACAAAGCTTTTGTTTTCATTTTGAATGTTGAAGTAAAAATTCCAGTTTTAGACCTAAAATTAATGTGTTAAGCATTAGGAACTGTTTATTTATGCTTAAATTAAATAAGAACATAGACAAATCAACTTGAAACAAATTTTTACTGGTATATTAAACCTATGTTAACAAAAACAGGACACGAGCCTTGTTTACGTGACAAAGAATTGTAAGCCCTATATCTTGCTTATATCTCTACGACTGACTCTCAAATTTCATTTGATAATTAGAAATGCATTCCTAAAGCATTGTAAATAATAAAAACAGAAAAATAGAATTTGACCCAAATCGTGACCATGCCCCTTTACAGGAAATATTGGCATTCAAGAAGGGAACATAGAAAATGGTTCTCTAAAACCGGTGCATTCATTATGGACGTATCCCTCTTTCCAAACAAATCTGCGACCGACTTTAATTTGCAAAATTATTAGACACAAAGTTTCTAGATTGAGGCTGTCTTTGCGCCGCATTAAATAGTGTGCATGAATTTGCAAATACATGATATGGAACATCTGTTATTTTAAGAAGAACATTAGAATCACTTTTTGAGAATAAAGACCAGTGTGTCTGAAAACAAAGTTATGGTCTGAAAGAGAGTCCGTGCATGTAAAAACACACGAAAAACCCTGCAAAACTGTGAGGCATGTAAAGTAAAACAAATCAATAGCAAAGAATGTTTTACGAAATAAGGTAAAAAAAAGTCCAAAAGTAACAAACTGTTTATAGCGCCATAAATTTTGTTTGAAGTTTGTGAAGTTTGAAAAAAGACATAATTGTACACTAATTTAATTTGTTTGAAATATAATGTAGTGATGAAGGTTGAAGTCATCACAAAACCATTTATTAAATATATTTTTGCGCTATGTTATGAAAATAATGTTAACTTACCTGTGTAAGATTACGTAAAAGACCAAAACAATTATAATTTATTACATTTTGCTTTCGACGATGAATGCTAAGTTTATGTTAAACGTTTAGTGCGTTTTCAGCAACCAATATCTGTTACAGAAGTTTTTTTTCCGAATTAAATTAACAAAAGCAATATCAATTAATCGTACCAAAAAATTATATTGTATCCAGGTATCAAAATATTACAATAACACAATTTCAAATATCAGTCTATCATTCCTAAGATAACGCATATTTTCTCAAACACAACTAAACATTAAAATCATTTTATAAAAAAAAATTACATATTTCCAATACATTATGTATGCACATACATAACAATAATAATGGACATAAAAGGTGGTGGTGTTTCGATAGAATTGATCTACACAAGAAAGATAATGCACCAGACTTGCACAAATTCATACCTCTGTCATTGAACTGATCTTATTTTACAACGATTGATAAACAAGTACTAATATATTAATATCTTTCGTTGGCACGGATGTTAGCGCGAGGGGGTCATTGATGCGGGAGGGAGCCGTAGTGCCCGGTACCCACGTGTCTAAGCGGGCGACCATCATACCCTTTCACATACAACCATGCACTGTCGATCACGGGGATCGAACTCGGGTCGCAGCGTTGATAAGCGAGTGCATTGTCCACTGCGCTACTTGGACACCCTCTGTCCCTGTCAGTCAAACGATAAAACAATCAGTCTCTTTCCACACAATTTTATTTTAAATGTCTCTGAAACTTTGCGGCGAATAATGTTTTTTGTAAACAAATCTTAAATAATTATAATTAAAAAAATAAGTAATATACTCATTTTCTATCTGTAAGATCAACACAGAGATTTGAGACTCATTATTGCACTGCATTTAATTATGAAATAGATCAAAAAATGAATAAGGTTAACAGTGAATTATCATTTCGTGCTGAAGCTTTTTCAGAAAAAATGATCAAAATATAAGCTTTCACTCATACACTAAAATTTGATTTTCAACCTTCAGGAAGAAGCATATCTCAAATGCCATGTTTAACGTATAAAAGCAATAATCATAGTGTTTGTTATACTTTTAGCAAACAGCCATGCATATGTTTAGAAACGTATGTTTTACAATTCATTTTTAAGTATGCTTATATTTACTTTTATAATAATCTTATTTTTCGATCACTCTTTCTTAAATTTTTCATATCTCGAACCCGTTTTCTTTGTAGTTATAAAGTATGTTTAAAATAATAATTTAAAAAAAAAAAACCCGACTTTTAAAAAAATCCTTGATAACATCCCAATGACAATTTATACACTATCACAGGGGTCATTTTTATCAAATACAATGTATATTCAAAGTATTATAAGTCTTATATGACATGGTTGCAGGGGTTTATCAATAGACGTAAACCATTTCAATTCGGCTAACTTGATATGTTTTCTAAGTATTACTTCGTGAGATGCTTGCGTTTGTATAGTAATGTAAAGATATGAAACAAAAAAAAGGAAATGTTCAAATCTTAGAGACCTAATTCCTTGGAATTTCTATGTAAAGATTCTACCGTTCTAAAGACTCTTCTTTAAAAAGTTAAGTTAGGGTTTGAACAAAACACACCTTTTAAGAAACGAGCAGAACATAACCGAAAACAAAGAAATGTATTATAGTATCAATGATTGGGGCAAAATATATACATGGATTCTCCAGACATTTCGATTCCATTTTTAATGACTTGTCTTTGTCCGTGAGAGAAGACTTTCTGAATCAGAAAAAATGTACTTACGAAACTTTGTGATCAGGGAGAATTGTTGTGTCGTTCTGCTGCCATTTTCCGATAGCAGTCAAGGCTGCTTTTAAGGCATGGATACTTGACGCGGCGCTTAGTCCATAATACTCCTTCTTGGGGGCCATCCAGGCTATCCGAAACTCCTTTTTGGCAGTGACCATAACCAACAGACAAACGATTATCAACTGTCTCATCCTACTTACTGATGTAAAGTTATATTTATTCTACATTACCTCATATGCTGTGTATGTAGTGACAGTTCTGAATCTAGGCAAAAATTTGCCAACAGGTAGTCATGCGTCTCGCGCAAAGGTAATGAATATTTTTTTAAAACAAGTGAACTGAATGCATGTTGATTAATCTCCAGGAGATTAAAAAAAAAACACTTCCCCTTTGTAGCGTGTTTAAAAAGACAATACGAGTTGACCAGTTACTTTAAGCAAGTAATGGATAGATAAACAGTCAGAACAACAGCCACTATTGGTTATACTACTCAAAGATATGGTATAAAATATTTGTACGAAAAATGTCTTTGGTAGAGCTCCTCCTCGTTACATAAGCTGCTACTTGTAGAAATGTTTTCTTCACTGGTATCCATCTCTCAAAACGATAATTGCTGAATCTAAACAAAAGGTACAAATCAAAGTGTGGGATCAAATAAAATAGATTGTTCTGTTAATTAGTGTGCTCTTTAGCAAAATAAAATAATGAGGATCAACGAGTAAGCACTTAAATCCAAAACATTCAAAACAAAAGGGCAATATAAATGTGTTTGTGTCACCGGCCTCTATGTCCAGATATTTAAAAATTCTAAGTTTACATTTTTTGTTTTTTGTATCGTTTTTACAAATTCTAAACGATATTTACTTTGCACTGATTATTTAAGAACAAAAGCAAATCTTAGTGCAATGATTTATAACATTCACAGCTATTCTGACCTCTTCTAGTAGTAGGAAGGTTACAGTTTGTAACAGAGTGGAAGGAAAGACAAAAACATTATGCTCCTCCCCCGGATCTTCGTTCTATGGGAATTGAACATATTTTAACATGCATACTTATCTATACACATATAGAAATAAACAATATATCTTCTTTTCTTTATATGTCACAAGGAATGTTAATTAGGACCCCCATAAATATTCGATCTTTTGGGTCATTGTCATTGTAATTTGTCATTTATGTTTTTAAATTTTACTTTTCTTAAAAAATCTTCAAAATATTTTACTGGCAAGTGAAACATCTTCAATATAGTAAATTAGATTAAATCGATAGCAAAAGTACACTGGTATAATTTTCTAATCCATTGATCTAGGTGCATGTAAATATACATCGTATGTGTTAGTTTTGAACACTTTGCGGTTTGTTTCAAAAACAGATCCAGAAAGTGAACAGAATAGCGACACTATTACCTTAATTTGAGTGAATTTAAACCTTTTTCAATTTAAGCATTACTTTTTCTTGTTGAGTTCAATTTTTGCGACTTTATAGCTATGTATTGTTATTTATGGTAGAGAAAATCAAGTACGGCGTATTTTTATTAAAAGTCCACTCTAGACAGGTCAGTTTCGCCGGTAGGAGACTTGTAAGTGTGCAACTTTAATATGAAAACATGCAAAGTCTAAAAATTGAAGGAGAGGTAAATGCCTTTCCTTCGTCCCTGTGATAAAACTTCCAGAAAACGTACTTACGAAATTTTCTGATCCGGGAGAAAAGTTTCGTCTCTCTTTGGCCAAACTTATAGCAGACAAGCGCGTATATTCTTAACAAAGCGTTCAGTTCCTGATTTTTTTTCTTTGGAACCATCCCAGCTATTCGGAGTTCCTGTATGGTGGTCACCAAACCAACTGCCAATCTGAAGCATGTATTTAAAGACAAAAACGAATTGAAATAATGCCATGACCACATGGTTAAAGTTCAATGGCACTGAGATTCTAAAGTTCAGAAACAAAGAATTTCTTTTGAATAAATGATTGGCATGTGATATCAACTGTTAGCATCATAAAATAACTTAATGTTAAGCCAAAACTACAACATGCTTGAAATAGCATAAATCCCGATGTTTTGTTGTTTTCTGATATAGCTTAACTTTACTTTTAGTTAGCGAGGCTAGTGTACTGCCGAATAAAATTTTTACGCATTTAAGGCAAATCATGATGGGATAATTATGTGACTGTATACATGATTGAATAGTTATGCGACTGAATAAAGGTTTAAATCTCAAGATATAAAATTAATTTAAATTAAAAAAAAAATAATAAGCTGTCACTCCATAGTTATAACGAAGTAGTGCGAGTTGTAGAGTATCCGCAAAAAGGGAAATTTGTCGAATGCCTTATATTATATATGTAATCTTCACTAACATAATTCATAATTTTGTTAGAAGTATAAACCTTTTTAAACCTTTAAAATACTGATGTAAAACGGTAAGAGCTATACGTGATAAAAAGTACAAATTTATTGGTTAAAGGCAATATTCAGACTTACTTCTATTGTACATCGTTACAAGTTTGCAATTAGAGCCCCCCCCCCCCC
>WFKH01011801.1:51666356-51742152 GCA_016163765.1 Magallana hongkongensis
CACATGTTATAATATAAAAACGTCGGTGGAATCTTGGATAACCCTAAGGCTTTCACATTTCCGTTAGAAATACATGCACATAGTCTACGTATTGCAGTTCTTTTTAAAAGGACAGCAACTTGGTTTTTCTATTATTGTCCTTTGAAATTTTAAAACGGTACTAGTTTGTAATTGTTCGTTTGAGGCAAAAAGGTATCTGCTAATGAAATGTTCCACATATATAAACTCCTTGTCTCTATTTTCTTTCATGCGTTCATTTATCTGGCACTCATGGAGAATCAAATTAAACCCACTTCCTAAATTCACTGAAATATAATTGAAACTAATTTTCCAATGATGTTTTGCTGATATGTGTTTCATTACTGCCCAATTCAAAAAATTTAAAACATTATTTTACCCCATTTTGACAAAGAAGCGGAAAAATTTGATCTTTATTGCAAATTCTCGAACTTTCTATTGTAGTAGAATTCACTCAAATCAAGTCAATGACTACTTTGGAAAACTGAAAATTAAATTAATGAAAATAATGGAGTTCACACCTAAAGGTTCATTTCCAAGTTTATATCTGTTTTGTATCAATCATTCTTTCGAATTATCCTTATTATATCAGAGACACATTATGCACATTTAAAGACTCCATGACGGACCCTACAAAAGGAGACTGTCTTGCGTTTATTGCGTTTTGGTACACAGACATGCGTTTTTGAAAAATAATTAAACTCTCTCTCTCTCTCTCTCTCTCTCTCCATGTACAATTTTATAATAGCTCTCTTAAAACCAAATCATAGAACACACGCATGATTATTTCTTCTTCTTTTTTTTGTAATATGTACCTGCCCAGTCTACTACCGGTATATATACTAAGATGAATTATTTAAAATGCTTTGCTCAAATCATATTGTTTTTATTTATCCATAAATGGATGAATAAAAACATGGTTGGATGGTTCAATGGAGGGGAGGGGAGATCTGGACGGTTTTCACATGTATAAGATTAGATATAAACACTTATTATAATTTTCTTTTACTTTTGTCGATGTATATCTACTTTGTATAACTTCAAACAATGGTATTTTATTATGACCTTTGATACTGTCATTTTTCGTAATAGTGTAAATTTTGTGTCAAAATTTCATAGGAGAGGGCGTTTTAAGTTTCCAGAACTTGTGCCCGATCCCTTTGTATATACCATCTTTACAATAAAATATGTTCAAACCATGGAGGGGAGGCACATAAACTAAGTAACAACACAGAGAAATTCACTGTATTTTAGAGCTCCTAAAAGCAATTGATCTTTAAAAAAATTGAAAATCCTGATCCAATTAGAATTCACCTTGCATAATATATATTTGAAAAAAAAAATTGCTAAAAATATTCGACACGCAAAGCTTAAGAACAAGGATGAATTATACTGAATGCGGGTTATTCCGCGATTCAGGAAAATGTTGACAACATGCACATCTTCTATGCGATAATATTTACATTTTTCAGTGTCTTTGTCTGTGAAAACAATACGAATCGATTTTGTACTATACAGTCCAATAAATTCAAATGATGTATTGTTGGAACGCAAACGGGGTTTCGCATACTTAATATTCTAATTTTGATCGTACAACTGCTGAAAATTATATAAATATAAGTAATAAGGAATCATTATTTGAATATTATGAGGTGATAATTTCGCTCGGGGCGTGATCAAATCTATCATAAAGCCATTCGGGCTTTATTGGATTTGATCACGCACCGACAGAAATTATCACCTCATAATACTCAAAGAATGATTGCTTAAGACCATTTTGATTTTCTTGAAGGAGAAGGAGTGAAACTTGAGTGAATTTTTGTATTGAATGCATAACGAGTTAATATCTATATTTTATGTAAAATTTAATGATGCAAATAATTCAGTCACATAATCTTTTCCTTTTCCCAATTTTTCATTCAGCCTTTTCAGAAGTTTAATTTGTAACTTGTTCTTCTGAAGTTCCTGCTCGAGCACATGGCACTGCAATTCGTGAACATCATCCACAGTTCGTTTCTTTTTCAGTTTATTCTTCCTATAGAACGATACATGAAATTCAGTTTACTGACTTGATTAAAAAAAACAAGTCTTAAATTCAAAACAAAAACTTCATGCATGTATAATACTGTTTAGTTAGTACATTTTATCAATGTAAAAGTTCCTATGTTTAGAGTTACCCCGGTGCCTTTAATTTCATTTCTGCTTCTCCCCACGCGATGTTTCTTCCCTTGGATGGCCCAGAAAACTGAGCATTTGGGAGGGGACAGCAGCTTTCTCTGGAGTGATTGTGATCGGTGTTGATAGCCATACGTCTTCAACTTTGAATAAATCTACGTCTGAAATTTATCCATTGTAAATTAAATGTATTGGTGCTTTTGAACGTGTTATGACAATATTATCTATTGTTATCTTATGAGAGAGAGAGAGAGAGAGAGAGAGAGAGAGAGAGAGAGAGAGAGAGAGAAACAAAATTAATGTACCCAAATTTTCCAGGTCTGTGTCAAAACCACAGTCAATGCCTTCAATGGAAGTCTTTCCTATTACTGGGACAACCTGAAATGATTACCGACACACCAATAATAAATTCCTAACATGGCGTAACCGTAAAATTTAACGTAGTAATAATGATCATATGTAAGGAAGTTGTTTACTCAGGGTTTGAGTTCTCAAATTCGGATTGTTATAAAGTTCAATGTCATAAATAAAATTTGTTCTAAACACAAAAAGTATTTATGAAATGAATTATTGTATCATGGATGCAGCATTTTCTCTTTGAAGTTATAAACTTGATAAATCCAGTTAAAATGAAAGGGGGTGGAGCCTAAGTGTGCGTTAACTTCCATTGCAACAACTTGTTATCGCACATTTCAAAATAAAAACAAAATGCAAACACAAATTTATTTAAACAAATAGAAAGCAAAATATCATACATATTTATATATGTTCAGAAACCAAAATGACTTTAGTGTTCAATTTTCAAAAATGATCATACAAATCATGCATGACTTTGTAATTAAAAATTAAATGAAATTTTACAGTTTCAAAATTGGAAACCACGGTTGGTCAAGTCTGTCTTGGCCCTTTTCTCAGCTTTTCCGATGGATTCCAATTTTTTTTCCGACAGATTATCGGCACACGCAGTTTCTTGGACGTGCGTATTTTCTCCATAGGGGGCTGCGGCTTCCGTTTTCAATACTTTCGGTGCGGGAGGATCCAAAATTTTACTCACATTTTCAGATACTTCTGGGCAAGATCGCTTGTACTTTCGGACCGCCCGCTGTGACCTATGACCCGTTCTCTCCATAATAGCCTGCTCATCCATCCCAGCGCTGTACAACTGACTGGTACAAGTACGCTTGCCACTGTGGTTAGTAAAGTTTCCAACGAGACCACCCTTTTTACATATGATCTTCATAAAGCTCTTTATTTTGTTTACACCAACAACTTGCGCGCCATATCGAATAGGGTTCCCTGCTAACGGGCGTCTGTAAAACTCTTCGTTGTTTCCAATCGCATCGAGATACTGCTGAAAATAGTCGGCGATGCATCTCTCTCCTTTAAAAAAATAATAAAAAATTGAAAAAAAATCACATTAGACCTTGAAAATGAATTTCAACATAATTAAACTCTTTAACGTTTATATCAAAACAAAGCATAGTATATTTTGCCAGTCCTACCTGGTTGGCAGTAGTGACGAATATCCTTGCTCTGCAGAGTTAAATGAGCAAAGTTTCTGCAGTCTTGTTTCCAAGTACTTCTCTCTCCCATAGTAACTCCTCATCTCCCGGAGTAATTGGGTCTGCTTGTTTCACTTTTGTGCCTAGTCCTTTGGATAGGAGAGACTTCATTTTAGTGTCAAGTGTTTTTCTTAAATCTGCAAATCTCAAGCCTGAGGAAAAGTTAATGTCGTGTCTCTTGTTGTCCCTTAAATACCTCAATAATCCACAGACCAGATAGACCGACTTGGGTGGATATCACTTCCGTCCTTTTTACGAGCGTCACATACAAAGCGCGTCAATGAATCGCTCATCGTTGAGACATCCATGCGCAGAAGTTCGGGTATTGCAAATTCAAGTGACACACTCCTGTTTTTCTCTTGGCGCCAGTTTTCGAAAACACCAAATGCCCAACGAGTGTTTCTTTTTGTATTTTGATTTTTTTGACTAGAAATCAACTTCTCAATTTCGAAATCCGAAATTCCTCCAAAACGCGACTTTGATTCATCGCTGTTTGCTTCAAAATCATTAGTGGTACTAGATCTATCTCCGTCCAAATCTCCAAACATTTCAACATCAACATTCTGCATTTCGGCACGTAGCGACACCGGGATATCAATGTTCATATCAAACTTTCCAAAACTGATTTCATGCATACCGTCAATGAGTTTCTCTTCTTTTTCAATTGCATCACAAATCTGTGAAAGAGTTATGTCGTCCTCGGTAAATTGCAAAAAGTCAAGTTCATCAAAATTGATGGTCTCAAAGACGTCATCCATCTTGCGTTGTCCTGCAGAAAATGTCGTCTGCTCGCCAGTTGCGCTATAGCACAATTCTTTGCGATAGTGGGCGGAGTTAACAAAAGAAATTTCTAGACTTTTCTAGAGTTCATTAAATGCACTAGCGTAGTTACCGAGGCATTCCAAGCACAATCGGAAGGCCTCGAGAATCAAGCTAGTATAACACAAGGTAGGCGGGGTTAACCATGATACAAGTTATTTATAGAACAGTTACTCGTGATAACTGTATTTATCTTACATCCCCATTGGGCGAGACTCGTTGCTGCGCAACTCGGCCAACCCCAATGGGGATGTAAGATAAATACAGTTATCACTCGTAAACTGTTCTCTAAATATCACTTATTGACATAGCATTCGATATTTTACTACATTATGGAAATGGGCCCAACAAATAAAAAGACGTTTAGCAAAGCAGAGGAAATTCGGACTAAATGTTGCAGATTTTGTTTTCCTCTAAAACATTTTTGGCAGTACTTTATATAAAAGTTATGACTTTATATTTTAGTCAATATAATTTTGCATATTTTCTGTAGGTTTTACCTCGCTTATTCATTAAAATAATCGCATGGCACGAGTTGAAAATATATTGAAAATACTAAAAAGCGATAAAATACATAATTTCTCACAAAATTTTGATCATTGACCTCATATAAATTTTATGCCAACAGAATAAGGTCAATATTAGTAGATTATTTCTATAAATGTTTTTGTATTATCATCATTCAATTTTTTGTCAAATTGGATCAAAAATGGAGAGTAATTTGAAAACTGATAGAAGAAATTCTGATTGGAATATTTGTAGAAATTGTTGCAGAAATCTTAATGCTCTATTAAGCGCCACTACCATTCATAAACAGTATTTCATTTTTTAAAGCGTTTGATTGTTTTTAATTTTTTCACAATTAAGAAAATCTCAATCGTAGTGCAAAAGAGATTTACCTTAATTTTAAAGAAAATATTCAATGGTCATTAACTCAAAAAAAAGGTCATTGACCTACTTTTTGAAAGTGAAAAATACATGTAACACTACAATCAAAGGTGTATCTTAAAAGGTTAAACAATGCTCTGAAAAGTGTTATTCCCCATATCTTTTGTCATGTATGTAATTAAATTGAACATACTGTGGGATTATTAGTTATACCTACCAACTCCATACCATCTCAAAAACTACTTCAATTGATGTGACCGGAATAATGAGATTGAGTTAAGCCTTTTTCACTTCCCCTGTTAAGCATGAAATGCCTTTTCTATTCCATTTACTTTTGCCCTTTGATAAATAGTAAATAGTATCCCAGTCATGTCATTTCTCAGCCATTTTTAGAACTCTTCTGCAGGCCAGTTTTAGATTCTCACCTTTTTAGCTCACCTGAGCTGAAAGCTCAAATGAATGAGCTTTTATGATCAAAATTTGTCCGTTAACGTTGTCTGTCGTCGGCGTTGTCGTTGGCGTTGTCGTTGTAAAATTTTCACGTTTTCATCTTCTTCTTCGATCCAGAACCACTGGGCAGATTTCAACCAAACTTGGCACAAAGCGCACTGGGTGAAGGAGATTCAAGTTTGTTCAAATGAAGGGCCACACCCTCTTTAAAGGATCGATAATTTAGAATTATTGAAAATTTGTTGGTATTTTTCAAAAATCTTCTTCTCAAAAACTATTAGGCCAGAAAAGCTGTAACTTGTAAGGAAGCATCCTCAGGTAGTGTAGATTCATTTTGTTTCAATCATGGTCCCCGGAGGTAAGGTGACAGAGACCACAATGGGGGGATGAATTTTTACATAAGAATGTATAGAGAAAATCTTTAAAATTCTTCTTCTCAAAAACTATTAGGCAAGAAAAGCTCAAATTGGAGTGGAAGCATCCTCAGATAGTATAGATTCAAGTTTGTTTAAATCATGGTCCCCAGGGGTAGGGTGGGGCCACAATGGGGAAAACTATTAGGCCACAAAAGCTCAAATTGGAGTGGAAGCATCCTCAGATAGTGTAGATTCAAGTTTGTTCAAATCATGGTCCCCGGGGGTAGGGCGGGGCAACAATGGGGGATGAATTTTTACATAAGAATATATATAATTATAGATATAATCTTTAAAATTTTTCTGGGAAAGTTTTCAGTCTAAAAAGCAGTAACTTGTGTGAAAGCACGGGTTGTGCAGATTAAAGTTTGATCAAACCATGATTCCCTAGAGAAAAGTGGGACCACAAAGCGGGGGGGGGGGGGGGGGGGGGGGGGGGGGGTGAGTATATAGGAATAGAGAAAAATCTTCTTACAGGTACAACAACAAACAACAAAACGGGCTTGGTATTTACCATATAAATATGTGGTATGTGGATAAAAATTGGCAGATTTTTTAAATTTTCTGATCAAGATCTACTGTACTTAGTAGTCAATATATTTTGATTTTGATACTGTAATGCTAATTTCATCAGAGTTAAGGCTATTGTTGCTCAGGTGAGTAATGTGGCCCCTGGGCCTCTTATTTCTATTCTTTTGGGGTGTTCCCATAAAGGACTTGGCAAATGCTTGCCTCTCGTGTGTCGTATATATTTCATCTTTTCTTTATTTGTACAAAAGGGTATTTGGGTTGTTTTTAGTAAAAGGTCTTCAATTGATATTTTCTTTGGCCTCCACATACATGTATGAGGGATCTGTTAAGGAGTGATTGGTTTTATTAAAATAATTTTCTTGTTCTTATGATGTTCTTGCAGAATATAAAAAAGTGAGAAGTGATAAGATAATTCTATAAACATGTAGATGATTTTTGAGTGTCTGCTTTTAATGTCACTACCGGTTTCAGATAATGCTTGTCCGTCTATTTTTTTGCCTTAAATTTTCATTTTTTATGAGATTTCCTATGTTTGTTCTTCTCTTTCGTATATCACTTGTTTCATCTTCTAGATGTTGATCCTGTATTATCTGGTTATCAGCTTATAACATTCGATTGTGAATTCAATCACTTCTATTTTACATGAAAAAAAAAATAAATCGGATGGTTTGAAAGCAATTCAGATAAATATCTTTTAAGAAAATCTTTTAGCCTACCATTTAAAAAATTTTTATGTTTTACTTTGCCTTAAATAATTATGCAGTGATAAATATACGTGACAGGTGTCATAGTGCGAAAATTGCAATTTAAGTGCTATTATTTAAACTACTGTTTACTGAAATGCAAACTTTTGTATCTTTTAAGGATAACGTTTACTCAGGGTTTGAAATTTCAAAATATATTTTTACAAAGTTCAATACCTGAAGCCCAAAGTTGTTTTAAAAACATAAAATAATATTGTGTTAAACAAATATGGATATTGATATCCATATTTTGTTTATTTGAGAAAGACATGCTACGACAAAGGTAGATTAATATTGAAACAGAGTAAATTCGAACTAAATTTTTCATTTTCTCTTTTTCTCTTAAAAACTTTCTGTAGCAATGCAATCGCAAAAGTGAGGTTTCTACATGTTTTTTCATATCATTTTACATATTTTATGGTTGTATTATCTCGTGTTTGATTTTATATGACTGGCTGGCCCGCGATTGGAAAAATCTTAAAAATACATATAATTATTTCCAGAAAAAATATCTCGAAACTTTTATAATTGACCTTATATATTGTTAATGTCAGCAGAATACAGACAATAAAAATAGTTTTAGGCAATCAATCGTTTATTACGGAAGCGTATTAGTGCCACATTGTAAAGAAGATGGGGGTGGAAGCCGTGTGAAATGCCCATTCATAAATGCTCGCTTGTTCCGTTAAACGGGTATTTAAATTCCACTTTGACTTACATGTGCTTTAGATTTCGTAAAGTTTGGTACAAAAGTTATGTCATGTCTCGCTCAAGAATATAGAAACTAAACACAATATTCAATATACAAGAAGTCGGTTTACTTTTAATATTATGGTTAGTCAGAAAAATCATCAGAATCTGTTTGGCATTCGTATGCATCATCAATGTTTGAAATGAATTGTTTATTAGCACTAACAGCGTAATTGCACTGATGGCGAGAGTACCCAAGATACCAGATGACGCTACAGATGTGGGCGCAACATCCGACAGTGCGGGCACCAGATTTACACTGACAGTACCAACCACACACACTGTTGGTAGTGTACTTTACCCACAGGTTGTAAAGGGTACTGTTTCGATGTCTAGATTGAATTCTTGTATGAATTAATCCAGATTCAATTTCAGACACGTCTATGTGGTACTGGCCGTTTTCAGTGTGCTCTATGACGTAGGAATTTGCTTGCCGGACTTGATAGACACCAAATGTTAACTCTCTTACTTCATCTTCACTAAGAACAGGGAAATCAACAACAACATCATTGGCATCAATTCTTTTCCATGACTTGGAATTAGCTCTAAATGCGTGTGTGTCTTTTGTACTCAATTGTTTCAGAGCATTTGCGTTTTCTCGAGATTTTATCAACATTTTATAACCAAGACTAAGATCACCATTGCTGCTCACAATACGCACAAAATCTCCTATGTACGGAATTTGACTGTTATGGACCACATTGTTAAGATATAGCCATTTCTTTATCCTTCCGTTAGCTGCCTCGACAACCCACCGAATTTTGGTCACCAACCTTGACGTATTGGCTTCTTTCGTTGTATGTTGTTTTCTAGTTTTAGGTAGAAATGACGGCATTTCTATTTGGAAGCCACATTCTTGAAGAAATCGCACCGAATCCCTAAAACCTCTGTCTACGATCAAAACATCTTGTTCTTTTAAAAACCCCATGAAATTGCCGGCATTTGTTTTCACAATGTGAGATAAAATAGAAGCGTCATTATTGCGACCGTTTGCGAAGAATGGACCTACCACATCTACGATGTATCCATCTGTTGCTGTAATGATGAAAGGCTTGACTAAGGGTCGGTTTTTATGCATCGAGTATGTAAGGCGTTGGAACTTGTAAGACGAACTTTTTTGTATGTAAATATATGTCCCATCTAAAACCAGTATAACGGTGTCGGAAATTGGATCGGTAAAGAGTTGTTTAGAAATGTCTGTGGTGTGATGGTCAACGATGCTTTCCCGAGAAGTGTGATTGAAACCAAGATTCAAAGGAACAAAATCTTTCAACATTGCAATACGCGCGGTTCTTACAATTTCAGCTACCTGACGTCTGCTACGCATACCACAGAGTGTAGCAAGAACTCCATTTGACAGACCTGATTTCAGTTTGAACAGAAGTATGCCGATCGCATTTATTACTGATCTACATTTTGTGTTTCGAAGCGAGGTTATATTTGATGTCAAATCAAAAAAGTTTTCCTTTGAAATTCCTATCAAAGTGTTATAGTCTTCATCATGTAAGTGTTCAAAATCAAGCTTGAAATTGGTCAAATTGTATGATGCTCTTGTTTTGATTTTTGAAAGTAAGTCGGATACCTCATTTGAGGTGAGGAGAGACGTTTTCTTCCTGTAAGAAGACACATCAATATCTTGATTGGGATTCAGTTTTTTTCCTAATAAATGTTTTGGACAATATTTACATCCTACCGGCACAAGCAAACCAAACAAAACAAATGAATCAATTCTAGCTTCCGTTGGAATTACTCTAAGGTTTGTCTTAGAGCTTCAAAATGCACACTTATTATGTGATTTTCCCGCAGAACAAAAAGGAATTGACACTGAATTAGTCTACTAGTAGCTTTTGGTCTGTTCTGTACCTCTTTAGCTGTTCTCTGTGACACTTTAAGATTGCAAATCTGACTGTTTTTGTCGATATTTTCACCTCTGTCTTGTAGAATCTTAACAAGGCCTCTACTTACTAGACGCTTTATCTTCCCCTTTACTTGCTTTTTACATAAACAGCAGCCGTATCGAGTCGGTGAACCCATTGTTTGCTCACGTTTACATGTACTACATGTATAAATATAAGCCGCCCATTCGAAACATATTCTTGTTACATATACTTTTTAAAACAGACGTGTTTTCTCTTTACTTTTATTTATTGCAAATATCAATATTAAATAAAATCAATCTTGTTAAAGAAACTACATTAATCTGTGAGAAAGCATTGTCAAATGATTAAATAAAGTAAAAAAAAAAAAACAATTTCGGCCTGAATAGGATTCGAACCGTCGACGATATAATCTCAGAGTGAAATCATACGCTTTATCCACTACGCTACATCAGATCATGCTAATAGATTGTCAGAATGAATAGTTACTATTGCTGTAAATGGACTTAGAAATTTTTAGAGAAAGAGTTAGAATTTGTATACAAAAAGTTCATTTTTCACATAGAGTGGGTCTTGTCTCCATTTTTTTTTTACTTTTGAAAAAAAAAGTTTTTTGATTAACCATTTCAGTTCAGTAATGAAAAAAATGGAGAGTTGACCCACTCATTTCTTAAAAAATAGTTTTTTTTATTTGTTTTGTGTGTATTTTATCTGTTTCGTTGGTACATGGACATTTCAAGTCAAAGTGTAGTAAACGTTTTTAATATTTAAAAGAAATTTATGGCTAATATGATAAATATGGAAGCTTTTTAAATGAAAATTGTTTTTTTTTAATATCTGAAGACATTTTTATAACACCACATCAACCGTCGCTGTATGGGCATTCTACTCGCCTTATTCACCCATCTTCTTTTTTTTCTTTAAATTCCAACTTTAAAGTTGGAATTTCCAACTTTAAATTTATGCACACTTTGCCTGTAATAAAATGTATACTGTTATATTTATTTTCATGTATTTGATTCAAAATTATTTCGACATTTGATATCTGATACTGAATGCATTTAAACGTTTTAATCTTATGTATTTATATGAAAACTTCTAGTTCAGACATATACAACTATAAGTTTATGCACCGTTTGCCTGTAATATAATGTATACTGTTATATTTACAAGAAATAAATTCAAACAAAAAAGTTGGAAATTCCAACTTTAAAGTTGGAAATTCCAAGATTAAAGTTGGAAATTCCAACTTTAAAGTTGGAAAAGTTGGAAATTCCAAGATTAAAGTTGGAAATTCTAACTTTAAAGTTGGAAAAATCAATTTTAAAGTTGGAATTTCCAACTTTAAAGTTGGAAATTCCAACTTAAAAGTTGGAATTTTAAAGAAAAAAATTTACAATGTGGCACTAATACGCTTCCGTAGTTTATAGCTCCTATTAGTCAGTTCCTTGTAATACTCTATCAAAAATGGGTAGGATTTTGAAAATCAATAGAGGAAATTCGGACTTACTTTAGTTTGAAAATATGAACTTAAAACGATTCATTAAAATATGAAATTAGGAAAAGTATTCGTATTTTATCAATTTCCAACCAACAAATTGTTTTATTATTTCTAATAATTTCAAAACAAAGAAAACCTTGAAAAGGGTGGATTATTTTGACACATTTTTTAAAAAAACATTAAGAGGTCACTTGCATAAAAAGTAGGTCACTGACCTAGTTATTTGAAAGTGAAAAATAGCACCACAATAGTAGGGCTACAATGTACAATAAGTAGTTTTTCGATCCTATTAGTGGATTTTTTTCGCCCCTGAGTAAACGTAATCCTTAATCTTTTTGTAGACATAATCTCTCTTTAGCCAAAATTAAAAACCGAAGTAAAATCTTAAACAATACTCTCTCCCAAGATATTCTCGAATCACATTTTGCCTAACTACTCAATATCATAGGTATATTTAAGAGATTGAAAAGAGATGTATGATTTCTTTAGTTTAAGGGAGGAATTAGACAGAACTCAATTTCTACTTGGTGTTATAATGAGTTATTTGTCTTCTTAGGTGTGTTGCATAATGCATACTGAGGTAGTGACACAGTCGCACTTTATTTATCACAATTTTCTTGCCCCATTTTTCACATATATTAAATAACCAGAAACTAAAACTATCAATTTCATGTTTATGATAACTGTATAGATGCACCTATAACTGACTTAAGTCTTTAAAACAAATAACAATGGTGTATGAATGAACCATGTTTGGAGTATTTATAAATAGATGTCCAATGCATTACTGGCTAGTCAAAACTTGTTAAAACCAAAGACAATGATAAAATGCCATAGCTAACAAGGTGTACTATTGTCTACATCACAATAGGTTTGATTAAGACTAAGTATGAAGTACTAGTATGTAGTTGTACTTCATTTCCCAGTATTTCCCGGGAAATACCAGTAATTCCCGGGAATAACCAGTATTTCCTACCGTCCTGGGAAATATGAGTATTTCCCGCTTTTTTGCCAACCCTGTTTAATTTTAAATAGCTGCAACGTTTCGTTGCTTATTCCACACAGTGTGTTGTTATTTACTAGTATTCTAGCATTAAATTCAGCTTCCATTTGGAATGTAATGAATGTATTTAAATGAGGAAACGTGTCAGTAAAGAAATCTTAGAATTTGTTATTTTCATCAAATTCAATTGTATTTTTTTCAACAATGTGTGTAATGTGTAAAAAAAATCGCCAAAAGTGACGAAAACTGTCACATAGGACAAATTTAAATCTAACAAGTGAAAGGTCTAGTCGCTTTTTGTCATGAGTGAAAATATCATTACAAATTTGTCAAAACAGTGTTGGAATTAAATAGTAAAAATCAAGAGAATTAATAATTGAACACCTTATATTATTAAAAAAAAATATATTAATGATGAAACAAAGGATAAGTAGAATAGTAAGTTCTTACAATGAAGAGGGGAGACTGAAGAATGATATAGAATCGTGGTCTTCTATAGATAAAACATACCTTAAAAATCATAGTTTTTTCAGACACGATACTGTATATATAGGCGACACCTTGATTCTACACTGATAGCGGCTTACTTTTCATGTATACCGTATAACTATAGATCACATACATGTAACAACCATGATTCAACAATGTAGCCGTGTTTTTATGTTAAGCTTTTTGTTTCTTGGTAAGTTAAACTACATTTGATTTTGTAAATTATGCAATATCAAACCTTTTTTACGACCTGCAATATGTTCATTAATGGTCAAATAAAAATCTTATCATCGGTCGCAAGTAATGTTATTATCGGCCGCAGGAGCGGTCGATCTATATGTGGTCGTGTTAGAAAGTGCACATGGTGAAATAAGACGTTATTTTTCACGATTTGATAGAATGTTATTTTTGTTTGTAACATTTGTAAGAGTCATGAACGAAAAATGTTTAATTTGTTTAATGTCAAATCAAAATAATTTTTTGAAAAAATATCAATAAGAAACCTTAGTCATTTTTGGCTACAATTAATGATCATCAGGAGAGGAGTGTAAAAATATAAAAGCAGCTCGTTCTGAATATAAGTTTTTAAATGACCGATAATAAAATAAAACAAACGATATGCTGAGCAAACGATATGTTGAGCATTTTGAGTTATACATATATACGGAAATGAGTTTACACAACCATTTGATTAAGTTGTTACAACGTTTTATTGCGACAGCACAGTCGATTAACTTCTTTGACTATTGAGAGATAAAGAGTTATTACCTCAGCGGAAACGTTTTTTAGCTCACCTGAGCTGAAAGCTCAAGTGAGCTTTTCTGATCACTTTTTGTCCGGCGTCCGTCTGTCTGTCCGTCCGTAAACTTTTTACATTTTCGACTTCTTCTCCAGAACCACTGGGCCAATTTCAACTAAACTTGGCACAAAGCATCCTTAGGTAAAGGAGATTCAAGTTTGTTAAAATAAAGGACCAAGCCCTCTTTCAAGGGGAGATAATTAAAAATCATTGAAAATTTGTTGGTATTTTTCAAAAATCTTCTTCTCAAAAACCATTTAGCCAGAAAAGCTGAAACTTGTGTGAAAGCATCTTCAGGTAGTGTAGATTCAGGTTTTTTTCAAATCATGATCCCCGGGGGTAGGGTAGGGCCACAATGTGGGGTCGAATTTTACATAGGAATATATAGAATAAATCTTTAAAAATCTTCTTCTCTGAAACTTATCAGCCAGAAAAGCTGTAACTTGTGTGTAAGCATCCTCAGGTAGTGTAGATTCAAGTTTGTTCAAATCATGATCCCCAGGGGTAGGTTCGGGCCACAATGGGGGGTCAAAATTTTACATATTAGGAATATATATAGAGTAAATCTTTAAAAATCTTCTTCTCTGAAACTGATCAGCCAGAAAAGCTGAAGTTTGGTTGGATGCATCCTCAGGTAGTGTAAATTCAAGTTTGTTCAAATCATGATCCCCGGGGGTAGGGTAGGGCCACAAAGGGGGGTGGGGGTCAAATTTTACTTCGGAATATATAGAGACAAATATTTAAAAATATTTTTCTCAGAAACCGATTGGGCAGAAAAGCTGCAACTGGTGTGAAAGCATCCTCAGGTAGGGAAGATTCAAGTTTGATCAAATCATGATCCCCAGGGGTAGGGTGGAGTCACAATGGGGGGTTGTAAAATTTTGACATAGGAATATATAGGGAAATTTTTTTAAAAATCATCTTCTAAAACACAATTTGTCTAGAAAAGCTGTAACTTGTGTCAGTTCAGATAGTGTAGATTAAAATTTGACAAAATCATAATCCTCAGGAGTAGGGTTGGGCCACGGGGGGGGGGGGGGGGGTGTTCCAATTTTCCAAAGGAATAAAAATTTAAATTATTCACTCAATTAAAAGCTCTAATGTGCAAGCATTTAGACATATTGTTGATTCTTTAAAATTGTTTAGACTTTGGCCTCTTGACAATTCTTCAAGGGTTCAAAGTTTGATGTAGGTTTATAATCCATATATCTGTCTATATTTAAGTCTGATCATCTTCTCGAGAACTGCAATGCTCTATATGTGATATGACTGTAAAATCATCCTGTTACAAAGGCTCAATGATAAACATAAGAATATGCAGGGGATTTTTTTTTATACAGGATTTATTGTACGACATTGTTCAGATATTTTGTATATGACTACGTAAAACTGATTTTATTATGTCTATTGTTGCTCAGGTAAGCGATGTGGCCCATGGGCCTCTTGTCATTTCTTAAAATGCAAATACTTTTGAAATGGTTTTAAAATGGTTGCGGCCGATTTGATGCTTTGCACCAAAATTATATTGTCTTTCTTTTACAGATTGGACACTTTGTACCAGCTTTCAAGAATCCCGTCGATGGCTACTTCCGGGTCTGTACAAATTATTCACAAAACTATAATACTTTGTTTATTCTATACACTTAATAGATAATATAAATTAACTTACCAAGAAACACACGTTTGCATTTTCAATATTTAATAATAGATTACATAGTGAAACACAAACATCATTGAACGTGACCGAGTTGTATTGTGAACATAAGTTTCTAGAAAAAACTTTCATATGATCATGATAAATTTATATTCACAAAGGTCGAAATGTTGTCCCCAAACGTTTTGTGATCTCGATTACGTACAATCACAAGGTCTTTGATCAGAATACTGGATAGTTTTAAAATTCAGAGCATATAAAACTAACTGAAAATATTTACTCTTAAATTTTTTAAGATTCTCACACTCTGATGCGACATGAAGAGTACAATATACGAGAGTTTCTCTGTTCTGTTTAAACAAAATACATACATGGAAAAAGTTAGCTCTATGTTCTCCGATGAAGTACATATCTAACAAATATTAGGCATTCATCTCTCAACCTGGTCAAGCAAAACAGTGGTTTTGAATGTTAACTTATTGCTAATTGTACCATGTAATTAACATTTCGTGGTAGACTGATGGTATGCATTATTCTCTTTTTGTTTATTTTGCTGCTTCCACTTCTATTCAACAACCAATCAGGATAAAAATAAAAGGATTAACATAGTTGCACGGTTTAAAAACCCTTTTATGTGTTTTTATCATTCTCTCTGTAAACTTTAACAATTTGCAAACTTAATATATGTAAATCAAAATATATTTTGACATAATTAAAACAAAATTTTAATATTATTTGTGATCGTGTCTGGAATGTGAATTTGTGGTTGACATATGACAGAAAAAAGCATAAAAGATTTTAGGTTGATAAGATTTGTTTTAAAAACACTTACGCACCTTACCTTATTTTTATTCTCGAATGCGTTCTTACTTAACATAATGGGCCTACAGCATGCTTACATACCACTGTGAAGTAACTTAAACTCTTCTAGGTCAAATATGTTCGTAAAGGATCTTTTCGATGTCTAGTTTTGGACCGTTATTTCTCTTCCATTTGATCAATCTTGCACAGACCTTACCAAAACACTGCCTGTAGGAATGTGACGTTATCTTGAACTGAGGATTTTTTTTTAGATCAAGGTTATATAAGGTATATTTAATCAATCCTTGTCCATACAATATTTTTCTCCCCATTGGCGAAATGTTGTTCAGACCTTGCAAGATGACTGTATGTGTTTAAAATATAGATAAGGAGTATGCAATGACCTTAGATTAAGTTTCTAAACAAAGCTCAATATAATCCCATTCAGCACCTCCTTTTCGCCATATCTGCCCTATGCTATACCAAAAAAGTTGGATACAGTCCCTATATTTTCTTCCCTTTATCCTATCTGCGTAATGCTTGCTGTATAAGAGATGTGTAATGGAAATAATTTCTTAGTCAGAGGTTTACAATCGAGAGTGTACAAAGACGTACATAGCAAATATCTCTAAATGGTTTTTATCCTAATCCCTTTAATTTATTAAAGCTAGGCATTTTATGGTCAATAATGTCTAAATACAGTCTAATAATACTTTGATATGGAATTTCGCAGGTTTTTAATTTTCAACCGGGTACGTCCGACCGACTAAGTCTAGTAAATGAAAGGTTAAGTTTGGTACAATGTCTGTGTGCTAGCCCGACTGGTCGTGTAAAAAAATAAATGTGAACTTCTTATCTCTTATTAGTTGAAGGAGGGAAGTAAAATAAAATCAAAGTACTCAAAGTACCGATCTCTGGGCTCATTTGATGTGTATTGAAATGCAATGGCAATATTAGAGACTAAATAGACATATTTAGTCATTATTGATGAACAAACTGAATGTGTTAATACATATTTATATTGATATCGGAAATATAATAAATCGTGGGAGGGTCAGATATTTAACTAAGATTAACTGTTGTACACGCTCTCAAAACAATTCCCGCAACAATTTGTACTCGCAGCTTGATAACAAGATCTCTAATTTAAGACTGATCGACCAATGCTATTAGTGTAAACAATGTATTCCGCCGCTCAGCAACTTTACATTGCAAACTCGAATTTAAGTATTTAGAATGTTACAAATAACAATAGAACAATGTGATGTTTAAATATATATCCGATGTAAACTTACACTGACCAACTGAAATGCTATACATTTTGCAATCTCTTTTACGTTGGAACTACATTTTTGTGCGAAGAACGATTTCAACGGCTGTTCAGTAAACATCCGGTAAATTGTGCACCGTAGCTATAGCCTGGCCATTGCTTCCACAATGAGCCCGGCTAAAAACGGAAAAAAGAAACAAGAGGCCCACAGGTCTTGACGTTCACCTGAGTACCAGGTAGCCCTTAGATGGACATGTCAGGGAGTCTCACGTTTGAATTTTAAGCTTCATTTTGGAGTCTAAACCCCAATCCGAGACTCCTTTGACTATTACCCCCACTTTTATTATTTGACGTTTGCAAACAACAATTCATAAAAGGGGGAAGGGACAAGAGCCAGAGGAATCGGACTATCTCTACCCTAGCACCAGGGGCCAACAGTTGTAAACATTTGGTAAAAAGATACCTGCAGGCCTTTAATGGTCAATCTTTTATAATATTCACAGTTTATTTCTAATGCACACAAGCATACAATGCACAGGAAATTAAAGTCGACTTTTTAAAATAAAACACATATTTAATTTGATATGTCCAAGCGACAATTTAACTTGTCAATGAATTTTTTAATTTAAAAATGTAAAATTGTAAACAGACAACTTATAGCCAACTGCGATAAGTTAGCTGAATGACTCTAGTGACCTAAAAAGATACATTTTCACATATAGCTATATTTGTCACCCACTTCCCCAATAAAAAAGCCTTAACCCCTGCCCCATGGGCAGTGAATTTCACAATTTAAGAGGATTTACATTATGGACATAATAGAACTGCGTTTAGATTATCTCCCTCGACAATGAATGTACATAGTAAAATATTTTTAAAATTTATTCATTTTCACTTTGTGGCCATATTAACCCTATCCAAGGGCCTGAACCTCTGACGCGGGTGCCATGAATTTTTAAATTTATGTAGAGGGAAGTAAAAAGGCCTTAACCCCTGCCCCATGGGCAGCGAATTTCACAATTTAAGAAGAGGATTTACATTATGGACATAATAAAAATGCGTTTAGATTATCTCCCTCGACAATGAAAGTACATAAGAAAATATTTTAAAAATTTATTCATTTTCACTTTGTGGCCATTTTAGCCCTACTCAAGGGCCTGAACCTCCGACGCGGGTGCCATGAATTTTTAAATTTATGTACAGGGAAGTATGGACATCATAATCATGCATTCAGTTTATCCACCCTCCCTGCTGTGGATGTAGAGTAGAAGGTTTTTCTAAAATTAAATACATTTTTCACTATATGGCCCTATTGGCCCCGCGCAACGGCCTTAAACCCTGACCCCAAGACACATGAGGTTCATAATTTTGGTAGAGGGCTTCATGAACATTATTATCATGCATTCAGTTATCTCCTACGACTGTGGAAGAAGAGAAGAAGATTTTTTAAAGATTTTAAAATACATTTTCAATATATGGCCATATTGGCCCCACCTTGGACCTCAACCCCTGACCCAGGGGCCATGAACTTCACAATTTAGGCAGAGGGCTTCATGAACATTATAATCATGCATTCAGTTATTCTCAAATATATATAGAAGATTTTCTTAGATTTACTACATTTTCACTATATGGCCTTATTGGCCCCGCCTTAGCTATACGGTCTATAGGAACCCCTGACCCAGGGGCCATGAATTTCACAATTTTGGTAGAGGGCTCCATAGACATAATTACCATCCATGTAGTTTTTTCCAACAAATGTGAGAGAAGAGAAGGTGTTTGAAAATTTGGCCTTTTTTTCATATTTGGCCCCGCCCATGAGGCCCTGGGGAAGGTATGTTCATAACATTTACAATTTAGATTCCTCTTATCCTAGATATGCTTCAAACTAAAAATAGTAACAATAGGCCTTGTAAGTTTCAAAAAGAAGTTAAAAATGTAAAATTGTTAACGGACGACGCACGACGGACGTCGCACGACGACGGATGAAGACTAATAGCGAGAACCATAATAATAGCAATAACCCAAATATGACTAAAACTTTCCATGACAAGAAATGAAAGAGAATTTTCGGAGGTAAAATTTGTAGAAGGCACAGTTATTTTTCAAATTGTCCTTAATATAATCCAACATAATTTGAGCAGCTTACAAGCCCACACATTGAAGCGTACGCGAAATTGAGAATAGTATAGAAAAATGAAAGATACGTAATCCTGATTTATGTTCATACACTAAGGGGTGCAACTATGCATGATCAAAATCAAGAGACTTCCGGTGGTTCAGGGCTTGTATGTAAATGTTCCGGTTTTTGAAACTAGGATAGCTTTTGTTGACAAATAAATACATAAAATTTTTAATCAAAAGAATGTTTACCATGTCTATACTGCTGGTGCATAAGACGCAAATGGAAAGTCCCTACATTGTATAAAAGACGATTGAAACTTGAGAGAAAGTGGGTCAGATGGGGTAAATGTTAAAATTGGAAAAACAATACAGTGTTGCAGCCCTCCTGAAAAACGATGTCCTACATCTATTGGCATTGAAATGTTTCTGTAATCGGTGAAAACTAGGGGCTCTTGATGCAATAAAAGAAGTCATAAAGAAAAAAGAAAGAAGGAAATGCTAATATTTGAGCAATTTAAAATCTATTCTGCTAACATTACAACACTACAACAAAAACGCTATGTCCTGAAAAATGAGTATATATTTAAGGAAATCAAAATTAAACCGCCTACATTAATAACCAAGAGTTGTACAGAAAATATTACAATATAAGTTTATTGCATGGTAAGAAAGATATAAAGATTAATCTTCCCACCTAAAGTAAAATCATGTTTCCCAAGGGCAACGCCCAATGGAAATATGATTTTTCTGGGGTAATAAATCTTCATATCACCAAAACATTCATGCAATAAATTGTTTTTATGCCGAACGATATACATGTATGATGATATAGAATACATTCGGTACTTGAAGTTTTAACATCTTATAAAGCAAAAACGTCGCGAACGTTTATATATCTTTCAAAGTTAAAGTTTCATTTTTAATCATTTGAATTATGTAACGTTTTACTTAGTTAGTTTTCTAATACAAAACTTTTTTTAAAAATCTAAAACAATTTGATAAAATAATTTGTTTGATTGAACTTATCGTCATCCTTAAGCTTTTTCATGCGCGTGGTATGAAAATTCACGAGGATTCCAAAGGGTTGGGATATGATATTTATTCTCCGCGAGACACGGTAGATTTTTTTAACACCAATCAGATGACGCGTTATATAGAACTTTTATATTGAGATATTATAATAATAATACACCTATAGAAGACTAAAAAGATACTGCAAGTAGATTGATCCTCTACCCTGTCAATTTTCTTTATTGCATTGGTATATCATTAATAAGTACAAAATATGGTGAAAACAAGCACATCCATTGTTTATTTAGTATGATACAGCATTGTGATTCATTCCGCTTACTGAAGAAAAATCTCGGTAACGTTCGTTACAATCTTATTTATTAGATTTTGAAACCGCTCCTTTACAATACGCTATTACAAGATTTCTTCAATAGCGTATCGTAGAGGAGCGGTTTTACAAATCTAATTTGATTATATGGCGTTCGTTAAAATGAATTTCATGCATGTATACATGAAGTCATATCTATATTATACTTATTTAATGTTAAACATGTGCTGTCACGAGTTTGCGATAAATAGAAATTCAATAAACCTAAAGTATAAAATTGCACATTGTCGACAATACCATTCAATAATTATGACAACTTAATATGCTTGGTTTTTCAGTCTGCCCAGAAGGAACAGAATGGCAATGCGTTCCTCGTACTTCCCTGTGTTCTTGCCAACCCAAACATGGTGAAATAAATAAAATACGATTAATAAGAAAATCAAATGTTCAATAAAGTCAGTTAAGTAAGTCGATGTTTTATCGATGGCTATCTTTAATTTGATTTAATTTTTAATCTTCCTTAATTTGATAGACTACAAAAAAATCTAAAGATACGATTGTTATAATATTATAACAGTTTTCCATGCCTAATATCAGACTAACTATAGGGTGTACCGTTGTAACAACAAGGTAGTGAAGTACCGAGGATTAAAAATATGTTCCTTTTATAAACTTCGAAATAAAACCAAAGATTAAAATAAGCCAACATTTAAAATAATGAAAAAAATTGGAATAAAAACAGTTCCTGAAATATCCAAAGTCACACCCATTAAGATAATCTCGAAATATCAAATCTAATTAGTTACTTAATAACGATCGTGCTGGGATCAAATGAAAATCAGTATAATAGGCATTAATCAGCATTTTAAACATATGTAAATTAAAAGCTCACAGGTGCAAGGTAAATATGTGCAAGGTAAATATGTCTAAACATATTGAGTTATGTAAATAGGACACTTAGCTATGATGTGAAGCTTATTTTAGGTCAAGATCTAGTAAATAAAAGATGCCTACAGGTTTATGAAATCCAGGATACAAATTCTTTCAATGATGCTTCATAACAACACCTTTGTTTGATGGGGTATATCGGGGCTTAAACTTTTGGTAAACACAATGAAAAATCATGTTTTTAACTGTCAATTTCTATGTAATATGAAGGAAATAAGTAACGAATCTCGGAGTTCTGTCCATTCTTGACTTATGAAATATATCTAGAATGCCTACAGTCTCTCAAAAAACGGCATTATACAAGCTCTTGACTTCCCATTCAAATTGATATCAAATTGAATATAGGTATCGGGATTACTTTTCTCATGATTTAATATAGAATGACAAGAAACTGTTTCATTTTCTAAGTAATTCCTTTAAAATCGTAGAATTCATCAAATCAATTATGACGTTAATAATGGTTCTATCACCAAAAAGACACTCTCGAATCATTTACTAGATCTTGACCTTAAGAGTTGACACTAATTTAATAAAATTTGATTTAAAGAAATTAAGAATTTAAAGATCTCAACACATAACATGAGATGAACAAATTATTTAATAAACTATTGAAACTTTTGGACTATTTTTTTTTTGTTTTCTATTTTCTTAAATGTATACAATAAATAAAACAAAAACAAATCTATGAATAATTTTGCAATTTACATTACATGTATGTTACGTTACCTGTGAACAAATTGTAAAGAAAGTTGATTCAGCATACGAAATGGAGACTGACGCTACCAAGTGGCGCATGCGCGCGGCAGATATTATCAAAGGGCCTCATATGGGATAACAATTATAACATATTAAATGCGCGCACGACCGCTATATACAAAAGGCCCCCTATAGGCTCAATAACATCAAAATGTATACATCTATCATTTTCAAAAATGTTTACCTAAATAATGGTTTGTAGCAAGTCGGTGCCGTAGCTTTTTATCAGTACTTCGCGTTGTGTTTTTTTTTTTGTTTTGAGACTGAATTTGACCTCAAAATTAAGAACTAAACTTAACTAATTTTTGAATATGAAATGAAAACGACATTGCTCAAAATATATATGAACCAGATATAATAAACAAAACTCAAAGTAAATGAAAACCAAGATTAACAACCATTCATAAATTTATGGCAACAAAATAGGAACAGACAAGTTAAATCTCAAGTATAATAAAATCCCCCAACCCTGAAACCTAACTTAACATTAACTGGGACATCCCACAAACAGACAGAACGGGGACTCAAGAGAAAAGTAGCTTGCAAAACCAGCTATATTCCCTCGTCAAATAAGAAGATACACGACTTTATATAGGAAATAGAACAATAGAAAACTCTCATTAAAGTTATTGGCTATCGTATGAAGTGGGCGTTACCAAACTAAGAGAAACACACTGTAGATTGCATCGGAATCGGAATGCTACTAATAATAAACATAAACGAAATCCTTATCTACCACAGGTTCGTTGATTTTTAACAGCTTTTACTTGAAAACGTGACCAATAAACGTAAAAAAAACCCTTTTTGATTGGATGCAGGGGTTAGTCACTATGTCCTGTCAATATAGAAAGCTGAAAAATCGAAATTTGTACTATTCCGCCAAGGGTTTGAGAGGAGACGAGCAGATCGTAAACTCTTGGCTAGCGAAGATGATTTGTATGCAAAGTTTGCAGCTACAAATTGTACAAGGCCCAATTTTTTCAGTCTTTCCAGCAATATTTCTACTATAACCTGCACGCTATCATACATGTACTAATACAGTAGCATACAGTGATTTGAAACAATGTCTTATTCCCTCTGCAAACATTTTCCATTTTGTTTGTCGATGAAGATGATTGGATAGGTCTTGTTTTACACTGTCAGAAACAGAGATACATGCCTTAATTATTATATGAAAGAAACTGCTTCAACATTTTAATGTTTATACCGTAGGATGACTCTGGGATTACCATCTGAGCATAGACACTTATTTCTGTTATACAAGTTACCTAACACTTCAATGATAAAACATGGTCTATAGCTTTACACTACATAGAATACACCAATTTCGTGAATTGCAACCAATCTTGCTAATAGTAGAAAAGCCGTGGACAAATATCTAGTACTTCTTTAATAATTATCTTCAATATTATATATGGCATGCTTGACTTTATTTTCACCTTTCTTCATAAACAGTGTCTAAAGATTGCATGCTGTGGTAAGTTTGACACGCCAGTCTGATTTGATCTTGACCATTGCTGAAGCCAAGTTTGAAAATGGTAGCAGACACAGGCTAGGGATGCATAGAATAATCTGAGCTAGTATAAGGATGTCTTTCATTATTTCCTTTGACAGGGGACCTGTGGTAAAAATCCTAGTAAATACTTGTGCTGATGCCATCTCTTCTCATCCGAATATAAGAGCTAGCCACTCTCTCTGTTACAGATGGTCTACATCACGTTCAGGCCTCATAACATCTGTTTAAGACTTCCATAGGGGTAAAATATCTACATGTCCCTCAGAAGGTGATTATGTCATTGTCACCTATTCTCTTGTTGGCGTGACTCAAGACGGAATCTCTATTTGTGTGGTAATGTTTGGTTGCATGGTTATTAATGTAGGTGGTCAAAGTATGATTTCCTTAAACTTATACTCAATATTTCACGTGTGACACTGTCAAGAACCTGCTGCAGGGTTTTTTTTCAGGCCACTATGCTAATATTGGGCGCAATTTTTGTTTTTTATGGTATCACTATCATCAAGTCAGCAACAATAATTTTTTTTTGAAATTGAATAGAAAGTCAACTAAAAACTGCAAGCACAGCTTTCATTTAAATATTTAAGTTTTAGTTTGTGTCGACTTTGAACACAGTAGTGCTTATTTTCCTCTCCACTGTATTTTCAAAGTAATCGATGAATCTGGTTAAACAGAACATCCAGACAACCACTGCTTGCAAGTTTACAGGGTTTATTATATTTTGCTCCATTGCCTCTGATACCAATTTCAGTTTCCTTAAAGCCTTTTGATTGTAATTAGGGTTCTCAACAAGGAGTTTTATCTTTGCAGCGCATCATAGTTAAATTTCTGTGCGCTATGGTAAACAAACTGCGCCAGAGTTTTTAGGGAGTTGATTTTAATCAACTCTCCTATGCAGTTACTCTGGCAGTAAAAGTGAAACAGTGTTTGGACCTAGACACAAATCATCACCGCTGACAAGACATAGTACTTGGAAATAAATCGATAAATTCGATGTAATGAATTCAGAACATTGTTTTTCAAGGAAACTTATTCATAAATAACTTGAAAATAGTCAGATTTTAAATGGTACGAACAATTTAAATATTTTTGTAGTCGTATGTATTCTTACGCCAGTGGTTCGCTGTTACAGTCGTAACTACTCGGGCATTTCCGCTGGCGAAAAATAACGCCAAGTAATTACGATTCCTTGGATACAATTTTTCAGAAGTATTTCGATTACTGATACATAATGCATCGTAGAGTTTGGTGGCGTTAATTCTATCTTTAAATATTACACAACATGATTCATATGGGGGTTCCCGTTTCGGAAAATAGCTCGGACTTCTTGTCGAAAAAGCCAGTCTGACAGAGAATTCATATTTAAAAAACATGCGCGTAAATATTCAAATACAGCTAAGAAACTACTTGCTATGCGAAATCATACATCGTTGATTTTAAAATTGTAATCAATAAAATCAACTCCTGTCAGTACTTCAGTAATTTGATTGAAGGTACCTCACTTCACCTAAACTTATACTTTTTAAGACACTTCGTCACAAGATGGCGATTCAAATGTTTTGTTAAGTTGTTTGTATCAATCGATTTAGTTGAATATCGTCATTGCTCAGTGATTAAAGTATCGGGCTTGGGAACCGCAGATCATGAGTTCGCATCCGCCTGGGGCTTTTGTTCATATTAACCGAGTTAAATTTTTGAAAATATAATTTATTTATCCAAAATTGCACATTGGCTTTTTGACGTACATACTTCTTATTCATCATTCTATCTATCACAATCAAGTAATTTTCTGCTGATTTGAGAAATTATTTCAAGGTGTAGTGAGCCACCTTAACACGGGACTTACACTCTCATTGGGTGGGTGATAAACATGGCATGGTGACCGAGGATCGTTGATAGGCAGCCAAACGTTTATTTTGGGGCAATTAGCTAATGAATCGGCAGTAATAATAATTACTGATAGTTATATTTATAGAGTTTTAAGAGAATAGTTTCATTTGTTATAGGAAATCGTTTTTTAAAGAGTTGCAACATGGATTTTCTTTTCATATTTATATTTGCCCATCTGGCCCAGTTTGCAATAAGCTTCTCTTTCAAGTTTTTTTTTTTTATATCAAGAGACTTTCCAATTTCCTCTTATGCATCGGCAGCATGGACATGTTTATTAAGGTCTTCCGTTTCCAACAGAAGAATTTATTGTTTTTGTAAGGTTTCTTTTCTCTATTATTCTTTTTTATTCTCTACCTTTTTTTTCTTTTAAGGTAGTCCTATACTCGGCACTAAATGAGCTCAACCATGGAAAGCCTAGTTTTAAATTATAGCTATTTTAATTCTAACAATACATATACATTAGAAAAAGTGTATGTTTATATGCTATTTTGTTTTTGTTATCAACTCTCAGAAATGTGTACCCACTTACAAAAATTATTGACAATAATGAAATTTCCAAAATGTCCAGTTTGTTTCTAAAAATGATTATCAATTACTGGTAAATTAGAACTAGATGTATAAAATAGAGTATAAACATGTGTATAAACCATATCACATCAATAATTTTGTGCAAATTGTACGCTTCGTGGGCCTGACATATCAGAATACAATACGAAACAATTAGATGTATGTCTCAACTTTGGTCATTTTTAACTATTTTTATGGAATCAAACGTAAATTAATGGTATTTAATATATAGAATGACATCTTGGAAAAAATATTTGGTAAAATAAATATGTTGACAGATTACTTTTCACGCTATGAGCTCTAAACCAAGTAGACCCTGAAGAAAAAAGTCCTTAAAAATCAACAATGTTGGAATCTTTTAAACATTAGATGATAAACGATTAATTAAATACCAAATAGCTTCTGTCTCTAAAATTAAACTGGTTTTAGTAAAAGAAAAAAAGGAAAAGGGGGAAGGGCACCCACCTTTCAATCAAAACAAAGACGATGTAATCATGGGCCTGATCATAATAAAGTTTGGTAAATTATGTATCGGAGATCAGTTTGACGCTTGCAATTTTCAATAATCCAATCGCTTTCGTCTTATTTAAAGATTTTCCTGGAATGTATATTATGTAATTGTCAATCATACATGTACGAAGGGGTAAGGATCATTACGCTCTGAATATACTACATGTAATTAAATGATACACTAAATCACTATTCAAATGTTAGAAATGATTTAATTTGTAATTTATACATGTATTTATTCCTCTTTAGCAAGCTTCAAGTAGCTTGCTAACAACTATATAATTATGTAGGTCTGAAATTGGTTGTGTAATGAAACATACCTGAGAAATGTCGTTTTTCATTATTCTGTTTACATAATCGAGTTTCTTAACTTTAATCATTTCTATCTCTCATTCAATTGTCATAATTGCTAATTATTGATATTGTTTACAAGGGACGTAGAGCAAAGTCAATACTGGATTTCTAAAACGCTATGTAAAAGTCAAACCAATATTGTAAAATCCGGATGGTGACGTAGTGCGATACTCGGACTGCTTTAAATGCAGTGTCTAAAAAAACGTGTGGATGGATTTTCTTGAACTTTTCAGAGATGATAAAGAGTAGGTAGAGCTATATAAAGTCATTTTTATATTAATGACATCACTTCCGATCTTCGATTTCCTCTGATTTCAAATTTTTTAAATGTGATTTGGTCCGCCAAAAATCTCTAAAACAGTCTGAGATAGAATCTTGAATTTTCAGAGATGGTAGATATATGATTTGTAGAATGCACAAGTGGTATAAAATTCCTGTCGTCACCGGAAAGCGAAATAAAAAAAATCACCTTTTTAAAATGTTTGCTATTTTGATGAATTTTTAAATTTTGTTCCAATTCTTATCTAAGGCACTTAAGCATTCCATAAGAATGAAAGATTTCCTTCTTTCTTTGAGATATCCGAGATGAGGTTTTTCTTTTGAAAATTTCTGATTTTGCCCGCGCGAGATCCAAAAAACGGTAAGTGATTGAGCAATCAAACTTTGCTAAATGATATACCTTAGCATGCATCAAATATTTGTCACTTTCGGTCGTCACCAGAAGCAAACAAATTTTTACGTTCTACTTTGCAATTTTCCATATAATTTTACAGATTGTTTTCAAAATTCAACACAGCTTTGAAATAGTAAATACATGAAGATTGCATTTCTTCCGTTAAGTTATCTCAAATATCTGATTAAATTGTTTCTTTTCTGATTTTGTCCGCGTGAATATATCAATAATGTTAAGTGCTTGAGCAACCAAACATTGCTACAAAATATACCCTAACATGTAGATGTGCAGAATAGGTATCAATAATTTGTCCGTCACTTCTGGTCGTCACACCGCAAGTAAAAAAATAATATGCTTTTTACAATTTTTGCATTTTTGATTTTTTTTCTAATAATTTTGTTTAAATATTATCTAAGGCACTTTTGCGATCCTTTCGAATGAAGTTTTTTTTTTTAGACTTTATGCTCATTAAATTTCAAGGTCATACCAAAAGGTCAAAGGTCAAATATGATGACGTCATCTAGGATTTTTATCAATTTTCATTTTCATCAAATATACTTAAACCTCAATGAATTAAAAATTTTCATTTATATATATACTAGTATTTTAATTACGGGGTCATGACAATCATGACATCATTTATTCAAATATGAATAATACAATTTCGTTTTAGACACAGTGAAGTGCTGCAAATTTTCGTCTGAAAAGAGAATTCACAAGCGCTAGTTTTACATTATATTACATTAAAAATTACCTTAAGTTACCATTTATAATTTCTTTCAGTGTCTATAAGTAACAAAAAGGTCTCCAGTATAAATAGCAGCACAAACATTTGTAGTATCTTGAAAAGTAACTTACTGGCATAGCAAATTGTAACAATGACTATTTCATTTACACTTTACTGAAAAGAGATTTAATTGGTAGCTTTGGGGCGATGTGGGCAAAAATTGTGAGGTTGAATTTTTTTCAAAATTTACATATGTATAGATTTCAATCCAAAGAACAAAATAAATAATTTATAGAAAAAAATGAATCATAGGAAAATTTAGCTTATCTGTCTCATACTACCTTAACATGTGCATGTGCAGAATAGATATCAATAATTTGTCCGTCACTTCCGGTTGTAACTTAAAGCAAACAAAATTGTACTTTAATTTAACTTTTGTAATTTTCGAAAGAATTTTCCAGACTGTTTAAAAAATTTAACACATCATTGTTATGGTTGATACATGAATATTTGCTTTTTTCCGTTGAGATATCTCAGATATATAATTGAGATGTTTCATTTTTAATATTGTCCGTGCAAGATCTCAACAATGGAAACTGATTGAGCAATCAAACTTTGCTATAAAATAGACTTTAAAATGTGGATGTGCAAAAAAGTATCTAAAATTTGTCCGGCATTTTCAGTCATCACTGTAAGGAAGGGAATTACCTCCAAAAGTCTATGTATCTTGCTTTTATTCTTATTACGCTTACTTCTTTATTCTTCAGTACATTTACACTTGCATGCCACTTTATTGTTCTCATATTCATGCTTATCCAATTTCACTTTGATTCTCTTTTATTCTTTATGGTTTGCTTAATTCTATGTTGCAACATCCTCTTCTTATTCGTGCAAATTCTTACTTCTATTCTTGTTACAAACGTGAATTCAATCACGCTAACCATAAAGCACTTCCAATAAAGACGAATACAAGTTGTATGAATTTAATGCTGCATTATAACGCCAGGCGGCAGTGTGTGCGCTACAATTGCTGCTCCCGAAGATTCATATACGAAACTAACAAATGGCATAAATATAATGAATTGGTAAAAACAGATCCAATTAAGGGCTCAGTATAGGAATATGAAAGGATGTAATCAACTTTTTAACAAGCCATGACATACGCAGGCTCAAAATGATACGTTTTCTTGTATATACATGTACAATGCATATGCGCGGTTTTAAAAATAATTCCGGGGGGGGGGGGGCTGAGAGATAATTATTTTATTGGTTGATTAAATAATTGTGAATTTTCCAGGGTGTATGGATCTGACCCCCATTCTAGATCCGCAATGCAATGTACCGTAAATATATACTAGTATATTGTAAGCGGTAACAAATTATTCGCATGGGCGGTTAATTTTGAACCGAGGAACATGTCATGCATAGGTACTTGTGGACACGACCGTGCACTCTTTTTCCCTCAATTAAAAAAAACCATAAATACAATGGAAACGAATGTGAATAGAAATGCCACCGTTTCGTTAATTTCTGTAATTATCGATTTGAGCCGTTAATATGTAGGGGTCAGAGACAAGAAAATTGGTTTTTTTCAACTGAGAGGGAAAATACGTGGAGGTGGGGTGGTGCACGGTCTGTCCAGAAGTACCTGTGGAACATGTAGATGAAATAGAAATAAAAGTAAATTAAATCTAAAGATGTTTTTAAAAACAATAAAAGGGCCGGGGTACGTACTGCTTAGAAGTAGCTTGTCCTGTCCACTAGTACGTGTGAAAATTATCACGTGCATGAATCACTATCTGACTCTCATTAAGCCCGGTACTGTATATTTCTGATTAAACGCTAGGAGTTAATATCCGCCTAAAATTCCGATAAGCATACCTTGCAGCTTTAAAAATCTCACTTATTTTTCTAAAAGCTGTGAACTTGTGAAATTAAAACACAGTTTTTAGTTTGGTGAACGATGTGATTTTATATTCTTGCGATCTGGAAAAAAAACGGCGGAATCGCAGAAATAAATATACATGTACTCAGTAAAATTAAAGAATCTAAAGTATCAGTGACGTTAAATATTGAGTTGCACATTACAAAGTAAACAAAAAAAAAGAACCAGGCTAAAGAGCTTAAAATATTGATATGGATCTCTAATAGCCAGGCTTATTGTATCTTTGCTTATTTATCAATCATTTAATTGAGTGCCCCTGTTCAGTTTTTAAAGTGTTTAAGCTACCATAATTTACAGACATGAACCTCATACATGACTACCAGTGAGCTGTTCTTGATTGAATGAAGAATTGAATTAACCGACTTCCATATCAAGCTTGCAATGATGATAATTTTGATACAGGTGCTAATTATGACAACTGTGAGAATAAAGCGTCTTATATTTATATAAATGATGCGCGAACTTAGAAGTAAGTTGTTTTTTGTTTTTTTGGGGGTTTTTTTTTTTTGGGGGGGGGGGGGTCCAGTCACCCCACCACCCTTGAAAATTCAAGCTTTTTTAAACTCACACAGTAAACGTACTGAAAATAGGCCTCGGACTCCCCCTCCCCTTGGCAAACAAAATTATAAATTATTCCTCAGTACATGTACCCCCCCCCTTCCCGTCTCGAAAAAAAATTCTTGATCTGAACATATAATTATTGGAGCGAAATGTCCTGGTGCGAAACATCCCGCTTTTTATTAAACTAGCTGCGGGGTTTTTTTTCGTATAGGGGAACAGCAATTGTAGCGTACACACTGCCGCCTGGCGTCATAAGGTAGCATTAAATTCATACAACTTGTATTCGTCTTTATTGAAAGTGCTATATGGTTTGCGTGATTGAATTCACGTTTGTAACAGAGATAAAGGTAAACCTTTACACGAATAATAAGAGAATGTTGCAACATAGAATTAAGCAAACCATAAAGAATAAATAAGTGAAATTGGATAAGCATGAATATGAAAACAATAAAGTGACATGCAAGTGTAAATGTACTGAAGAATAAAGAAGTAAGCATAATAAGAATAAAACCAAGATACATAGACTTTTGGCGGTAATTCCCTTCCATATCACTGGAAGCAAAAAATAATTGTATTTTTGCATTTTTTAAAACTTTCTAATTTACGATAGAATATTCCAGATTTTTTTTCACGTATTCAACACACCATTAAAATTGTAAAATATGAACATTGCTTTTCTTACGTTGATATATCTCGGATATCTCTTTTAGATGTCTTTTTCTGTTATTGTAATTAATATGTTAGAGAGGAAGATCATCATGGTCTTCCACTTTGCAATTGCAATAATTATTTAGTCTCTCATTACACTTTTTCATGTAATTTAGTGTTCAGGGTTTTGAAATTCTTCAGGATTGTAAATTATCATTTTAAAATCGATGGAAGACCTATTCGTTGCTTGCAACGAGATTGCATCTAGTTATTTATTTTTTTTGTTAATTATTATAGCCCGGCACCGATGGGGAGGGGGTATATTGTTTTACCCTTGTATTTCCGTCTTTGTGTTTGTGTGTCTGTCCGTCCGTAAAAAATTGCTGTCACATTTTTCTCAGCAACTATTCATCGCAAATGGTTGAAATTTTAACACATTTTTTGTTAAGGTATGCCATATGGTGGGATTTAGTTTTGTCCCAATCAGATGTCAACTTCTTGTTCAATGACGACTTTGTTTATTTTTAGTTCAAATTTTCGAACAAATTTTCGTCAAAGATTTCTCAGCAACTGTTCATTGCAGATGTTTGAAATTTTAACACACTCTTTGTTTAGGTATGTAATATTGTGGGATTCATTTTTAAACAAATTCGATTTGATGCCAACTCCCTGTTAAATTTTGACTTTGCTTATTTAACAAATCGATGTCAACTTATTGTTAAATGTCGACTTTGCTTATTTTGTATATTCATATAAGCTTACAACTCACAGCACTGGCTCACAGATTTCTTGTTAAATTATTTTGTAACAAAATTTTTAAGTGTCCCATTGTTACCACCCTTTGCATAAAAAAAGTAGTTTCAGAAGCACCGACAATCTTTTGATCATGTGTAACTGTAATTGCTACGCCTCTCTAAGACCCACGTGTGAACAAACATAAAACAGTGAACGACGTCTCTTATGTTTCTATACATAATTTTGTATACGCTTCTATGTGTGAGCTGCTAGAATCACGCTGCATTAAGGACAATTCAAAAATAATTGTGCCTTCTACAATTTCCCTTCTTTTGTTACTTTTTAGGCCATTAAAACTTTCATCATATTCTACCCACAGAAATTCTTCCGTCATCTTGACAGGAAACGATCTGTCCTTTTTCCTCTCTCCTATTTTTGCTTTAGTGTCCACTTACAGCTCAGGTGAGTTAATATGAACTTCAAATTTATTTACTTTTACACGATCAGCTAGAACACAAACATTCCTATAATTTATTAGGCTTGTCGGTCGGACTTACCCGGATGAAAATGAGAATCCTGGGAAATTCTATTCCAAACCGCAATAAAACTGTATTCAGACATCACTGACCATCTTAGAATCTATACTTATAAATGAAGACATTTTGCCAATAAACTACAAATCCCTGCACCAGAGTAACTGCTTAAACCTTTGGTTTTTCAACACGTGTGAGATGTCCGTAAACTATATTAATTTTACCTGATAAGTATAATTATTGTGAAATTAATTTAAAAATCTACTTTCATTTTCGATAAACCAGCCCGAAATAGAAATATGAGAGTAAGGTGGTGGACACGCTTTGGCGGATCCAAGTCAGTGAGAGCTAGCATCAAAATATATCCTTGTAATGAAATAACATTGAATAATTACGTAAAGAGTGAATATATTTACCGGTATCTTATTTCGAGTGTACATAGAAATTAAGATAAATGTTGAATGATTAAAAGAAGTTAATTCGTTTTTGGAATGCGCGATTTTAGTTTTGATGGAAATAACTTTCAAGAACATTGTAATCAAGAACGCGGGTTGACTAACATTATTGTGGAAGGTGTAGGGCGAGTTCATCATCCGGATTCGTTCCCGTAATGTATTTCCTGTTTCTCCAATATAAAGTTCTCCACAACCAGTACATGTGATTACATAAATTAAATTTTTAGTATGGCATGACATGTCATTGTTGATAGTGAACTCTTTCCCATTAATTCAACTTTAATTTAAAATTTAAAACAGGAACGAATCCGGATACATAAACAGCATATTAATTCACCGGAATATCGTAAAATAAAACTCAGTGAACATCTAGACGTATGTGGAAAGAAATCTTTTACTGTTTTCCCCTTTTATAAAATGTGCGAGTCTAATACTACTGAAAGACGAGAAAAAGAAAAACAATTTATAAGAACATATAAACCTAAATTGAACAGTTTATTGTAACATTCATGCACCATTTTAATGTTTGTGTTAAATTACATTGTTTTTTTATTTATTTACTTGATATGTGTGTAATGCTTAAAAAATACGCCAAAATTGTGACGTCAACACCAGAGACTTTGCTAACGTTATTATGACGTCACTATAACGTCGTTACCTTGGTTAGTTGTAAAACATCTGAAGATGAAAATGAAAGCGCTTATGTTTTACTCTGACTTTGTGTTTTTATTCATTTAAGTTTTCTATATATATATATATATTAATTTGTGAACCATGAATATATTGTGTTGACAACTCTTCGTCTATCTGATGTGCCCATAAAACGGGGACGTTGCATCAGGACGGGAGGGGGTTTACCCCTCCCTCATTTTGTTCAAAACAGGCTTTCTGTTTCTGAAATTCTTATTAAAGACGGTGTTAATAGTTTTAGTGAAATGATCTAGAGAACAAAATTTAGAAAAGAGATACGACGCACTAAACACCCCCTTTCCCTTTTGAAATAAAAATCCTTGAATGCATGTATATGCCATTGAGAGTTGACATATAATACAACAATTGTTGCAAAAAATATTCAAATATTTCCAGTTGCAACAATAAACTGCATATGGAACAAACAGTCAAAAGCCGAAAAAGTTTGTAATTTTTCCAGTCAGCTGCAACAAAAAGAATTTAGGCCACATACTAGGTAATAATCAATTTCAGTTTAGATTTCATCACTACCCGCTTCTCTATATATCCAGCCAGTTGCTTTTTGATTTCAATTTTTAAAAATAGGTTAAGAAAAATAAGAAAAAAATTTGAGACCGTATATACAAAAATGAACTAATAATCTGGTTCAACATACAAAGCCCATTAATGTGTAAAGTGTTATTATTTCCCGCGCTTGCGCGGGCTATCATCAAGTGTAAATAAAAAAGGGCATTAGGGTGAAAAACATATTACATGTAGTTATATTCTTTGTCCTTAACCTTTG
This sequence comes from Magallana hongkongensis, assembly GCA_016163765.1. NCBI lineage: Eukaryota > Metazoa > Mollusca > Bivalvia > Ostreida > Ostreidae > Magallana > Magallana hongkongensis. Next base: position 51,701,855 of record WFKH01011801.1, read on the forward strand.
ACTTAGAAATTAGTACAGTTGCACATCCTTTATATGTGCACCAACTACCATCGATGTTCACTACACATTATGACAAATTAAAACATCGTGCACGATGAAATCGTAAAATCGATAATAAATTTTAAAAACAAAATCTGTTGCGCGAGTGCGTCGATGCGCCGAATACAATTAGCCATTCAGCAAGCCATTTATCGGTGTAGTTTAACGCAGATAGGACAAAGAGGAGAAAAATAGGGACTATCCAACAAGCATTTTATTGGTATATTATTGTGTGTCAAACAAGAGGGACTGAACAAGGATTATACACAGGGCTTTACTTGGACCTTGGTTTGAAAACTCGAACAAACACGCAGGAAAAAAAGATAAAAGATTGAAGTGTTTTGATGGTATCGAACGTATCAAACCTTCAACTTTTAAAAACCTATTTGTTAATAAACATGTATTAAGCCCAGTGTTCTAACCACTGAGCCATTTAAGTCACAACAAATAATAGTATTTAAATGATAGTTAATGCTTTGTCTACGAGTCTACTGACTTCTATTATTTTCCTTAAACATTCAAATGTTGCATTACAAAATAATGATGTATGGTGGATCATCTCTCCATGCTTTTGTTAATTGAAAGGGCTACATTTGATATGGGCAAAAACCCGCCCCCCCCCCCCCCCCAACAAGAACCAATTTTTAAATAGCATCGTATTGTCATGTTGTAAATTTTGAATTTACCGGGTGGCAGTAAATACAAAATTTGTCATGTTGTAAATTTTGTATTTACTGCCACCCGGTAAATTCAAAATTTACAACATAACAGTATCAAAATGAAATCTTCGTAAATCATAATACAGAGGATGTCTGACACATGGCAAAATGCATGATGATATTTACTTGTGCTCATACACCGTGATCAGATTCGACGTGTATTATAGAATATTGAATGTTGAGTCAATCGCAACTTCTCGGGCCTTTCCGGCAAGCTCGGAAAAACACCTCGAATGTATTACATAGGCGTCCATGACAACCCCCCTTTTTATAAAACTCGATATCAATACAACGCATTTTACGATCTGTTGAGATGTGAGCTTAATTTGATTAAAGTCAATGATATTGCCTAAAATATACCACAGAAGCGACATACAAGGCTCTCTGGTCGATACTTACTCTTAATGGGAAGAAACTCCATTTTGATTAAAATTCTAACATCCGGTAATGTTAATACATTCGAGGTGTTTTTCCGAGCTTGCCGGAAAGGCCCGAGAAGTTGCGATTGGGGTTGAGTAAGATATTAGACATAATTGGAGAAAATGAGTCAAGGATATTTTGTCAAAACCATCCAATCTTGAATCAGAGACAGATTAATTATATGTAATGCATAATCAAAAGAAATGAAAAATGGTGTAAATTTTTATTTTGTATTACATGTACAAATTTATTTTTACCACTTTTCCTTCCACCTAGAAATCTGGGCTCGAAATGACAGATGGCCCGATAGTCTGGTATATTTAAGTTTTAGATCTGTGCAAGAGCTTTTAAAGAGCACTTGCCCTTTGCTTCATGCAGTTACATGTACATGTATTTTTTTTTAAGTTTCCTCCATACATATCGGTACGTTTGGTGGTTTCCCCTTCCTTCCCTCTCTCCCTTATGTTTTGTATGGTCTGATAAATGTTTTACATATTTATTTATTAGTGTTTTCCCCTTTCCTTTTCTACTGAATTTAATCAAAATCCAATTATTTCGAAATGCATAAATACTGAACCACTGTTGCACAAGTATATATAGATATTGTGCACTTTTTGATCATAAATTAAATTTTTACTTTATCCACCTTCATACCTGATATGTGAAAAAAATTACTCAAACACATAATGGCGGAACTGTCATGGCTTTTTATTCATATCAACATATGCAGTTAACATGCCACTTGCATGTTCATACTCTATGCGCTGATCTTACCACCTGTAAGATTTTGGCAGTATAACATTCACGATATATTCATTCAACAAACCATATCAGAGCTGGAGGACCTGGAGACAACAGTGTCCCCCAGCAAATGGTACGTTATATGTCAAAATTGCGCCAATTGGATTTCACACAAAATAAAAATCCAACCGCCATCACAGCGGTTTTTGCATGTTAAAGGCATAGCCGAACTCAAATTGTCAATAACTTTTTTTTTATAAATTAACTTTTGTTGTCTACATAATGAGTTATCATCTTTACCAATGTCATTTCCACCTTCATGGATGACCCGAAATCTCGGATGTGGATATTTTGAACGCAAGTCACAAATAATATCAGTAACACTGTCAAAACCCAACCCTGATACTCCTTTCCACAACACTGATACACCTGGTAATGAAAGGTCTGTACCAAACTCTGATGAAATTTATGCATATTGCTCCTACAATCCATATTGAATCTACAACATCATAAACATTAAACAATGCATGTATACATACAGCACTTGCAAGCTGAATTAAGAAGTAACCAAACTGAAGAATTGGGGATGTTGTTAATTAATAAAAGATGCAAAAATTTTCTACTGCACTCGGCCGAGGATTGAAATAAAAAGTTCAAGAGCGCATGCTCAGGAATAAATAAAGTATCAAGTCATGATGTATAGGTAAAAATTTCCGGAAAAAAATTGCATAGTTTTTTTTTTTAGATTTTATAACACTAATTTATTCTCAATAACTATTTATCTGTAAGGGATAAATTTGATTACCCCCTCACACACACGGACTGTTAAGTGCGTAAGAATTTACGGTTGAGCAAGTTCCTTACTACATTATTTACAAATGCCTTGCTGGTGGTAATGACCCATGTGATTCTTAGATGCACGGACTGATTATGAATCCTTATACTATAAATCAACCTTAAATCATAGAAACAAACTATTCTTTATTCACCGAGTTAATAAAAAAGGTGGGGGGGGGACTATCACTTTCTGTGAAGGTTCAAACGAAAAAGTAAATTAACATGTTGTATTGAATGTATGTTTCCTTATTTGTAATGAGGGTTTTAGTGAGATCAATTAATGACAAAAATCTTCAACCTCCACCCCCTCCCCGAATCAACGCATGATGACTTGTGTGCAGTTCAAGCTATACCCGGGTCTTCATAAGGATTGATTTGTACAATTCAATAATTCTTTTTTGATTTTCATTACATCGATGAATAACCACAGGCCCTAAGCAAATTGAAAAAAAACCGTGGATGTCTCTACTTAACGTCCAGCAGAAGCTAACAATCAAGGAGATTGCAATTCCGGAATTTATAAGTCATTTTTGTCGATAATAAATTAACACTGATAGATAAAAAATAAGTGCCGATTGGCAAAATTCAGTCAGGTATACTGTTTATACTACCAAAAACAAAAGTCACCTCTCTCCCAAATTACCGATATTAAAGCGCAAAAAATCGAGTCCATAATTTTTATATAGTAGTATAGTTTGCATCAGTATATTTCAAATACTGAACTAATTTTTTAAAGCGCTAAAACAGTTATTAGCTGATTAAGCTAACTACTAGTATATGTTGCCGAGAACGGATTTATGAAAGAAAAATTAGCAATATATGTATGCTATAAATGATAAACTACATTCAAGTATGATGTATTATAATTTACAACAATTGTCGACATGACCATATTATAATAATAACAAAGTACGTTGGATGTCCAGATGGAACAGAGTGGCACTGTCATCCACAGGCACCTGACGTTATAAATTTTTCTCATAATAAAAATAAATACCCTGTACCTAATAATACACAAGGTACCCATCGACGCCATCTTGAATTTATATCAAACTGTCACATCAGGTGAAATTTTTGCTTAAAACTCATCGGTAAAATTATTTTGCGATCCTCTTCGTCTTCCGATCGGTGCTTCAACACCTTAGCTTACAACCGATTCAACCAAAACGATGCATTACACCTGGCTTTAATAAAAATCATCCCTCATTCTATATCTACTGCCTTAGATATGCAAAATTACAAATCAAATATAAAAAGAAATTGCATGCAGATATGCATAAATTAACATTGTGACTCACACTAAAATATAATAAAAAATAAAGAGGTTTCCACGAGCAGGTATCGCCTATGTCATGCCACCATCATTATATAAAAGTTTGTTTTAGGTTCCCGTTTTTTCTAACACTAAGTGTTTGTTGATAAATAAACATACTTAATCGTCAAAGAACAATTAAATCACTATTAGGAACAAAATCCAAGATTTTCTCTTTTACTTGTACGTGTACCATCTCTTAACCGGGAGAAATTGAACAAATATAAGTGATTCTTGAAAATAAATAATCCCTCCAAATTATTAGGTATTTAAAGCCTATTATTGCCTTTTGCACTGGCCGTGACAGGTAGTGATACAACAAACATTTTATTGACTCGTAAAATAAGTTTGAAATGATTTCTGTTGAAATAATTAGAAAAATCTAAATCTTTTGGTTTTCCCAGTGATGATTCAGAATAACTGTTGGATGCTTCTCGGATTGTATTACAATGATATGTGACCCACAGTTTTGAGAATGGTGTTGGGGTATGCATAAAAAATCTCAATCAATATAGAGTCAAACTTGCATTAGAAACACCTCATGTCCGACATTCAACTTTTTGAGCTTCTTTTTCACAACATATATCTCACAAAATGCTTTTAACCATTATTTAGATAAATAAAGTATCTTAGTCAAGCCAGTACCGAGGTGATGATGTCACTTAAAGATTTGATGGAAAGAAAGTGTCGTTATGTTGAGACTTAAATGTTTAGGGACATATGGCGTAAGATTTTTATGCCAAATGTAGCACAATTATAAAAAAATATATGTTGACTTTACGTATATTATTTTTTATTCAATCGAAACTAAAGCCACGATGAGTGCACAAATCTTTGAGGACTTGCACAGACTGACTTCACACTTTGTTATGGAAATATTATGTAACGTTCTGACCAAAAATGATAATGATTAACGCTTTTTTACTAACTTTTGATGTATAATTGATTAAATGATTCAGAGATAAACAGTAAAATGCTTTCTTTGGTGATTTATACGTGCTGTGAAAGTAGCAATAACTGCAGAAAAAAGCTGCGGTTTATGTATTTTGTTCTGCAATGCTAGATACCTATTTACCCACAGGAACGTATTTTAAGGAAGCTGGGTGGTCAACAAATTACCAATCTACCTTTAATTTTTACGTTTTAAACTATCAGTTTGTAAAAAAAAAACTGTCATATTTTTTAGATTTAAAATTTTCGTATTTTCGTAGCTCTTTTTCTTAAAGAGATCAATAAAAATATATTCTAAAAATATACACCACCATCCAACCCTCTCAATATTTAAAGGAATATGCATTAAAATCGCCCTTTTCCCCCTAACATTGAATAGCCTTGTTCTTATTCAATACCAATTACATGTATTAATTTGTCGCATTTATCATATTGTTATATATAATTTATACAAATGTTAATCTCCTACTAGCTGACAAAATTTAATTTTTGGTTTCCAACGTGGCAAGGAATTTTTGCTCTCTTTTATTGACAGTTGGTGATATTGAAAAGGGGGCTAATCAAAAATTAAAAGTTACTTCTCTAAAATGAAACTTTAATACCGTCCGAGAACTTTAATTATAGTAAATGGACAAACATAACACGAGACAAAAAGAACCATACAGTTTAGCTTAAACTTATGAATAAAATCATTTTTTTTTTCATAATCTACGACTAGCTACAATGCCGATCCCGACCAAGTGTTCCTCTGATGTAAACTGTACTGATTACAACTGTCCAAGGCAACACTATCCATTTTGTGAACCCAATTTGGAATGGTCTTCTTGTGGGTGTACAGGTAAACACTTTAAAGTGTCGTATACTGTAAAATTTCTTATTTTAGGAGAGTACTGCAGTACTTACTTCCTCGATTCCGCTGTTTTGTATCAAAGCGCGAGAATATAAAACCGCGAGCACCGACTTCTTGTCATATGTCCTTTAGTTCAAAACTATCTGAAAAATAAAAACAAAATTTTAAAATCCGAGAGAAGTGCTTCTCGCGATTTTACGCGGATATTAATTCCTCGCGTTTAATTAGGAATCTACAGTATTAGGCACACTCAGGTTAATATTCATACTGTTTTTAATGTTGAAATGAAATTGATTTTCATATATGTAACATTCACTTATCTAAACACAAAAATTGAAAAAAGGTAAGCCGATTACTACAAAATATCCTTTAATTTGCTAGAGTGTACCGATGATAATCAGTGCATTTGCTCGACGGGAATGATTGGTCACTGCAGGGACGATATATTTGAAAGGAAATGTGAATGCAAACAATTGCCCCGTAAGTTTTGGCTAAACAAATATCGTTTTGCAATTTTTAAAAGATCAATAGCTTAATAAACATTGTTTTACAGGTGCCACCTGTAAAAGTGATACGGATTGCAGCACACACTTGTGTACAGGAAACCTAAGTCAGTCCTTCTGCCACGAGAAAAAGTTTCTTGTCTATGACTTTTCGTCATGTGATTGTAGAGGTGAGATCGGGTATTAAACATTGATTTGCATAGATTTTGCGCTAATGCCGATGATACACGGGTATCATTTTGAAAGAATCACGAAGGGTCTTACTCGTCAAATTAAAATGAAAGAAAAGTTGGATGATTTATTTTCTGCCTTTAAGATGGCTTTGAAATTGTTATTATATATATAATTCTATTTCGTAAATATGAATTACGAGACCATATGAGATTGTACCACGCATGTGCGGATTCAGTGCTCTGCTTGTGTTCTGATTGAAAAAAAGTAAGTCGATAACTACAAAATATCCTTTTTTTGTAAGAGTGTACCGATGACCATCAGTGTATTTGCCCGATGGGAATGATTGGCCACTGCAGGGACGACATATTTGAAAGGAAATGTGAATGCAAACAATTGCCCCGTAAGTTTTGGCTAAACAAATATCGTTTTGCAATTTTTAAAAGATCAACAGCTTAATTAACATTGTTTTACAGGTGCCACCTGTAAAATTGATTCAGATTGCAGCACACACTTGTGTACAGGAAACCTAAGTCAGTCCTTTTGCCACGAGAAAAAGTTTCTTGTCTATGACTTTTCGTCATGTGATTGTAGAGGTGAGTTTAAGCCAAAGAGATCAGGTATTAAACATTGATTTGCATAGATTTTGCGCCAATGCCGATGTAACACGGGTATCATTTTGAAAGAATTACGAAGGATCTTATTCGTCAAATTAAAATGAAAGAAAAGTGGGGATGAATTAATTTCTGCCTTTAAGATGGCTTTGAAATTGTTGTTGTATATGTAATTCTATTACGTAAATATCAATTACGAGACTATGTGAGATTGTACTGCGCATGTGCGGATTACAATGTAAGTGTTCTGCTTCTGTTGGATTCGGATGTGTTTTTATTTTATACTAATTATCAAACGAGGTTTGATAGCATAGCCTAACTTTTAAGGCATCTTGTACTTGTCGTAAGTTGCTCAGCTCCTGTTTTGTATTTTACCTTTGGACTTTTGATATTGAACACTGTTCGTTATCACCACCTGCCTTACTATCATTTTAAGATGGATGACATGTTTTGATAACGAATAGTGTTCAAAATCAAAAGTCCAAAGGAAAAATACAAAACAGGAGCTGAGCAAACAAGGACCTCTAAAATAATTAGAGGTAGGATTAGGTGCCATGGAGGAGTGAGCATCATCTTCTGACCCGCCGTGTGCTCTTTGTCATTATTGGGAAAACGGAAAAAAATCCGTAGACAATTAGGTGAGTAATTATGGTCTAACAATACGTATGAAAGTGATACATTTGAAAGTGCTCTAAAAATAATAACCCCTAATTGGTTTATGTCATCTGTGGATCTTAAAAATGCTTATTATTCTGTAGCTACGGAACACCAAAAATTCTTGCAGTTTTTCTGGGAAAAGAGATTATTTCAATTTACTTCATTACCTTAGGGATTATCTAGTGCTCCTAGCTATCGAAACCTGTGTATGCTACATTACAAAGGTTAGGTTATTTGAATGTTGGATACATAGATGATTCCCTCTTGGTGGGAGGACACTACTCAGGAATGAAGCAGTGAGTCAAATGCAATGATCACTTTGGTTGAGAAACTTTGTTTTTTTGCAAATTATGAAAAATCAGTCTTAAAACCTTCTCAGAAAATTGCTTTTCTTGGCAATATTATCGATTCAGTTAAGGTACTTCACTACACCTTGAAATAGTTACTCAAATCAGCAGAACATTACTTGATTATGATAGCGAGCATGATGGATAAGAAGTATATATGTCAAATAGGCGAAAAAATGTGCAATTTTGGATAAAAAATGATATTTTCAAAAATTTCATTCAGTAAACATGAACAAAAGCCCCAGGCGGATTCGAACCCATGATCTGCGGTTCACAAGCCTGATACTTTAACAACTGAACTATGACGATATATATCTGAATCGATTGATACAAACAGTTTAACAAAACATTTAAATCGCCATCTTGTGACGTAGTGTCTTAAAAAGTATAAGTCTAGGGTGTAGTGAAGTACCTTAAAATGACTGTTACCTTAACAGATGAGAGGAAAGAGAAAATATTTTAAATGAATGCAAAAATTGCACAAAAAATCTTAAAGTGTCAATCAGAAATGTAGCTACAGTTATTGGTTTGATTGTGTCCAGTTTCTCAGCCATTGAATTTGGACCACTGCGTTATAGATCCCTAGAAAGAGATAAAATATCAGAGGAAAAAATGTTTTGTTTCTTTAAAATCTCACGTGGTCTCGTAATTGATATTTACGAAATAGAATTAAAAAATTTAACGAGACTTACCTTGGTAAAGGTGAAGTTTGATTGAGATTCTATGGGGAAATAGAATCAATGAAGGGATCACGTGCCACCAACCCACCCTGCATATACAAGGAATGTTTTTGAAAATCTATGATCAGGTTTAAACGATCGACCTGGCAACTTCAATTATACAAATATGTTTATAATGTTGTATATATATCGGTATATTATGATATTTGTGTAATTGATTTAACAAAAAAATTTTCGCTTTAAATTCTGAATCCGCACATGCGCAGTACAATCTCACGTGATCTCTTCAATAATTCTATATCCTCATATAATCTCAACCAAACTTCACCTTAACCAAGGTAAGTCTCGTTTAATTTTTTTAATTAAGGTTTAAAAAAAAAATAAAGGTTTTGTACATGTATAATGCCGTAAATTAATGAGATAAAAGGACTTAAACTTATTAACTTTTTAAGGCTATATTGCATGAATCTTTTATAGATTTCAAACCTGCGACAATTTAATATACCTGTCAGTTTAATAATTTTATACATAGTAAAAATTTTTACAAATTCTGAAGATATTTATCAATGTAAATAAATTGTCCATTTTCAATTGCTGTCATTGCATGCAACCCTTTGTTTAAAACTTAAATGAAATATGAATGTAAAATTTCCCCCAGAACATAGTTGATTATATAATAGTCAATTGAATTATAGATGAAACGGAAAAGCTAGCATGCTTATATTCTTCATGCTCCCACACTACCATTATTGAATTACAAAAAATTATTAAGCACATGCAGTGATTGTTATTGTGTTATGTTTTCATTTTGGATTTTTACCTTTTAGATTTAAAATAAAATTCCTCATTTTTATAATGCATTCAGGTACTTGTATTTGCGTGTATACGATGTAGAACTACAACTGTATGTGTAATTTTTAACGGGCTTTTTAAAGAAGCATTATATCTGTTTTACAGAGTGCTCCGAGGATTCCGATTGTCATTGCCAGTCAGGGTCGATTTCACGTTGTCAAATTTCTGCATTTGGAAATACTTGTCACTGTAACCAAGGTATGATACAGATATTTTAAAAAAAAATATGAAGCTGCACAGTTTGATGCATAGAGACTAGTCCAATGTCAAATAGTTACAGAAAGCACTGACGGTAATGATACTGTATACAGGGTTATTTTCGCCCCGTGTAATTTTCGCCCTTCTCCACTTGCAAACAGTTTTGCCCAGTCTTAAATTCGGTCAGACGCAGTTGTGTTTAAAGAGAGATAATTTGAGACATTGGAATTCGTCCAGTCTTAAATTCGCCCGCTGACAAAGAGGGCGAAAGAGGCGAAAATAAAACGGGGGCGAATATTTCCCTGTATACAGTAATCTGTGAAAAAATGGGTAGATCCGCATGTCGAGGTAAACTACAAATTTATTGTTTAATATAAGCACAATTCGTCTGATTGTGTGTACCTTATCAATTGAAACAATACAAACTAAAAGAAATACCAGTACTTGTTATATATGGTAAATCACAGGACTAGTGTATCATGCGTATGTAGCCCTAATCATTGAATAGCACTCAATTCGGCTTGAAGATAATCAACAAAAACAACTGATGAATGAATAAAAGTTACAGAATCTTCGACGTTACATACAACTTCTACACATTCTAAGCACTCGGCACTAACAACTAACATAATAAAAACAACTTCACCGACAACAAGGACAACCTCAACTATTAACTCTCAATCACAAACAACCAAAGCTCCAACAGAGGCGGCGACAACGTCGACTACGATTTTATCTTTAAAATGATAGGTTTTATCTCTTCTAAGCAAAAATCGGACGGAAGACCCACTCTTTGCTCGCAACGAGATCGCATCTAGTTATTATTAGGGTCTTCCGTCTTCAGCGGAAGATCCTTCTATTATTCTATTGTTTCTTTTTCAATTTTCTTATAATTCTTTTTTTCCTTACACATTTTGTGCAGGCGATTTCTCGGAGATGGCTCATTCGATTTCCTTCAAATTTTTAGTGATAATGCCTCACTATCTGAAGTTTGTGCCGCCCTGACAATTTTTCAAAATTCATTTCCGGACGGAAGTTATTGTCATTAAACGATATTTTAAAGTCAATTTTGTCTGCTACGTTTCTCAAAAACGACTAAAGATTGATGTATGAAACTTTCAGCGATGATAGACGTCACGTTTTTCTGGTGCTCCTCGGTCAAGAGAATGTCCGCCGTCACTTCTGGTCGTCACTGGAAAAAAACTTAAAAAATTGAATTTTTCAACTTTTTTGTTTTTTAATATTTTTCTTTTATATTTTTACAGTTGATAGTGACCTTTGTACTGATTTAGAATATGTAATTTATTTTAAAATCGATCAACGCATTCTCGAGATGTTAAGTATCAAAGTCCTGAAGCGAGAGTCTGAGTAGCTCAGTCGATAGAGTCGTTGACATGTGCCCGGGCGACCCGGGTTCAAGCCCCGAGTGCCGCAAAAATCTCATCTAAGCAAAAATCTCACGGAAGACCCACTCGTTGCTCGCAACGAGATCGCATCTAGTTATTAGGGTCTTCCGTCTTCAGCGGAAGACCCTTCTATAATTCTATTGTTTCTTTTTCACTTGTTTTGTTGTTGTTGATATTATTATCCTCAGATCCACTCCATGAATCTACGATACAACCAACACATATGACCTCAATCGAAGTGACAAAATCAACAACAGATGCAACAACAGATTCCACACAGACTTCCCAATCAACCAAAACCACGATACCTGAGAACAACACATCTTTTCTAATGGTAACTTTTACAACGAAACCACAAGGTTTGTAACTACTTTACCTAAGCATTTGAATAAATACAGTATATATCATATTCAGTTTAAATGAAAGACGTATATTTAACAGCATTGCATAGTTGCAAATTGTGTTTCTAACCATACACTGCACCATACACTAGATTATACCCATATCATAGTTTGGTGATTTACCCCGCGTTACCATGGATATTATTTTGTCCTAATTATTCGTTAAACATTTATTTTCGTTTTTAAGTTTATTTCAGAAAATAAAATGAAATATTCATCAAAGTTAAAACGTTCTTTTCAGAATGATCAATATAACAGTACTGTAAAAATTACTATATTAAAGGTCATATGAAACGATATCCTGAGCATATTGAGTTATATACAAGAATGAGTTTATAAGAACCTATTTAATAAGACTAGCTGTTTTTTTTATATTTCATGCAAAATACCAGCGCAACAGTTGATCAAAATCACTCGATCAGGAAAATAACATCGACTTCTGTGGCTTACCTCCCTTGCTTATGACTTCAGTAAGACCCAGTCGCCTTATAATTTATATATTTATATATATTTTTTTCATTCGATAGCGTGTATATTCGGTTTAGAGACTTGAGAACGAGTGGTTGTCATCATACATTTATAGATCTATACAAGCATATGTGTATATATGTTTCGTTTTATTTCAGTATCTACTGTCCTGTAGTTGAAATGAAATTGTTGTCCAATTCAATTTAAAGATAATTGATCGTTTTGTATCCATTTGCTCGTTAACGCAATTCATATTTTTTTCTAAACAGGCAACATGCTGCCACATTCGCTTCATGGTTAAAATGTTCGTTAATTGAATTGAAAAACAAACATTTTAGCGTTCAAGTTGATAATTTTAGCCAAAGAGAAATTTCTTGAAACGTGTTATAATTTTCCGTGTATGTGCGGTGATTACTCACAGATCAATTATCTCTTTCGATCCTTTCTTCCGCAATTTTTCTTTCATTCTTTTATATTTATTGATGCTTGTTCTTTAAAAAACTAATATGTTCATTATTAACACATTTATTCACATTAAATTTAAACAACCAATCTATATTACCGGTACATTTATAAGGCCTTATGCCATATTTCCAGATCTATTTTAATAGGACGTTAAAACACGTGTATACTTATTCAAAGATATATATTGCTATATATCCATAAGTCTGAATTTTATATAGGCCTGATTAAAATTAATTAATAGGTCTAATTATAAAAAAAAATAGATCTTAGAATATTTAGCATTTAACAGCCGTTTTTAAATAAAAACTACATAATTTCCCAAACATTTTCATTGTCAAGCCTTAATTTTTCACGTCACAGAATGAATTAAATGAATGTATAACACAATTTTGGTCAAAAATTATTTTTTGTCTACAATTTTGTCTACAATGCTTCTGTAAGGCAGTTTTAATAGGCAACCAAAATTTGAGTGTCATTCGTTGAGTTATAAGCGAGTTACAGAGCTTACAATTATTTGCGATGTAAACCAAGCATTTGTTTACATTTTGAATTTCCAGTTTTAGACCTAAATGAATGTTTAAACGTTAAGAACCGTTTATTTATGCTTAAAATGAATTAGAAGATAGACAAATCAACTTGAAAAAGATTGTTTACTGGTCTATTGAACCTATGTAAACAAAAACAGGGCACGAGCCTTGTTTACATGACAAAGAATTGTGAGCCCTGAATCTAGCTCATAACTCAACGACTGACTCAAATTTCTTTTGATCATTAGGAATGCATTACTAAAGCATTGTAAATAATAAAAACAAAAAAATTGAATTTGACCAAAATCGTGACCATGCCCCTTTAAACATATTGAAAAGAATTTGATATTTCTGTTTCAAAAGTTTTAGGGTAATTTATTGATGTGTAACATTTTCTTTTGTTGAATTTTCACTGCAGTACGGGATGTTCATCTTCATATCTTCTGGTGAAAAGCTGATTATTTTGATTATTAACGACCATTTAAAACTAATTCATCTGAACCACGAAATCAGATAATTCGTCTGAAAACAAAAACACGTTCATACATGTATATGCAAGTAATAGCTTAAATCAACTCGACAAGCTACAGTACTGTAAAATTACGCTTGTTCTTATGAATTGCTTATATCAGTGGGTCTGTGTGACGTATACATCCACAAAATCAGGAACGATAAGCGGGGAACAATTTTGTTCAAGTGCTGAGTTGTCACGGTTATTTCTTAGTAATGCAAAGGCCAAAAAATTCTACTACACGTATTTTAACATTCTTTTATATCAAGATTTATATTTTTGAAAGAAAATCATAGTGTTAAAAATCGTTTCATATGACCTTTAAAGAAAGTAAATATAATAAATTATTAATAAACATAGTTAAATATTCAATATACGTTAAAAAAATTCTTAATGATTTGTGGTGATTTGATTTAACTCTACTAATACAGAGTAGAAAAACAGTTTGTTATATAAAAAATATCATTTATTATAAATATCTTCCATTTGTTTACAAGATGAAAGAAAATGCCACATTTGTGGAGATTCTCCCAACTCGATACCGTGTGACACAAGGGCTATTTACATGGGAAATTTACAGGCCTGTGCCCCAGGAGAAAACTTTTGTATGACTGACTTAATCCATAATGGACAGACCTTTCCAGGCATCTATAAGAGGTAGAAAAAACTCACCTGGATAAATCATTTGATAACTTATAATAGACACTTTTATGATGCAATCTTAAAATTGAAAATGTTTAATGTCTTAAGTGTTCTATCGTTGACGTGTATATTTCCAATTCTCAACCCAACTGAACATCGTATGTTTTAGTTTACATAATTATGAATAATATCGTTTCAGTTTATTTATCTTTTCAAATATTTTGCATATTTGTAAACACAAGGTATAAGCCCCAAGACGATGCGCCTCGTTTTAAGCGCTTTAGACCACTTAATGAATAGATATAATTGAAAGGTTCAAGCTTTAACTAGTTTGAACCTTATTTTAAGCGTTAAAGACCACCTTAAAAAATATGATTGAAAAGATTAAATTGTGTTCACAAGGTGTGTGACGGAAGAAGAATGCCGGAACAAGTGGCTGAACCAAACGTCTGACCTTGAACATTGTACTAACTATGGCAACGTCCTTGTCGAAGGTCACTACAGCTGTCACTTCTGTTGTACATCGAACGGATGTAACTCCAAGCAGATTCCTGACAAATCCACACTGTACATTAAAGCCTGAGAGTATTCATATATATCTGTAAAGTATAGGAAAGCCAGGAATGTAATTCAACAATAAAAAGATCGTCAGCTCTTTGACAAATTGACATTACAAAATAAACTAAAACAATCTGTGGGATAGGATATCGAATAAAAAGGGAACATGATTTTTTTCTGCAAAAGATTATACACCATATTCCTTCCATTTGTCTCCTTTCTGACGGTTTATGACGTTAAAACAACCGTACATGTATTTAAAAAATCCAATCCGAATGAATCAGAAGGGGTTTTTTTTAAAAGTTTTTCACGACGGAAACTTAGAGCACAATGTCTGCAATGATAGTTCTTTGATTAAAAATATTGAATAAAACAATGACGAAAGTTATAGGAAAAGAGTCGACAATATTTTAGAATTTATGATTTAAGCCTCATCTTCATTAATATGTTAAACAGAAATATAAAACATTGCAATAAACAACACCAATTTCTTTCTGTTACACTCATGTAAGAGGCAATGTAGGCGCATGGGCGATACAAACTTTAGATTCTTTTTTAACAGATTTATAATCATGTATGTATATATATATATATATATATATATATATATATATATATATATATATATATATATAAGGTGGCTCGACACACCAACAAATTATTTGATGGATTAATAAAGAGTCTTCTGAAATATGATTTCATAGAAAAGAAACCAATATCGGTTTTTAATTATTTTATATGAATATTTCGGTAATTATTAATAGAAACTGAAAAACTTGTTTTTCCTGCGAACAGGTTATTTTAAAGCTCAAAAATTTGGTTACAATTGATGCACCATACAATTTTATATAAATACATGTTTAAGACAACCATATAAGCTTTATTATTATTTTGATAAAAAAAAAGTTTTTATGAAAATGAAAATCAAGAATTATAGATATTTTTAAACCTATTGATAAAGTCTACAACCCAAATGTCACTCGCATTAAACAATTGCTATAAAATCATAGTTTAACAAGAAATTGAAACAAAATTGTGAAATTCAAGTAAAGTTAAAAAATCTTAAATTTGAACAAAATCATATAAAGTCTGAATTTATCACAATTTTGCAAGAATCCTAGGCTATTTAGCTGTAAAATGCTTAGTTCATTAATTGATCTTATAATGCATATCAATCTTCTCAGAGTAAACTGCAGTAAATCGGGATCGGTAAAAATTCAAAACCTTTTCCATAAATTTTCCATTTCCGTTTCAATTTCTTTGTAAAATATAATTTGTTGATAAGTGCTTTATGTGACTATTTGTTATAGTTTAGCTTTTATCCGTAGATTTAAAAGATATATAAGAATAACGATTTGAATATTCATAATTATTTTTTAATTAAAAAATCAAAAAATTGACAAGACCATCTTTGGCATGTTTTTATTGATAATAAAATAACACATTAGTTGAGATAAATTGGTAAGCTCTAAAACGCCCCGTTTGCAGTAAAAACTTTTCCCCCGTTTCATTGAAAAAATACCAAAAAATCATATAAAATAATTAAAGCCGATATTGGTGTCTATTTCGTAAATATACTTTATCGATCCATCAAATAAAATATTGGTGTGTCGAGGAACTTTAAAAAAAGAAAACGAAGCTAGCGTAGATAAAAAGAAATTAAAGAAAAGCAGTTTCAAAATGTTTATTGCATTGACTTGTCTTTAATTTTTACTCAAAGTTTAATAACAGCATGACATAACACCGCGAAGTAAAGCACAATAGAAAAGATAATTTTTGTGATCGAAAAAACTGAAAATGTAAATGAAAACATTTATTTTTTCCTAGCCAAAACATATTATCGCTTTGTCCATAAACTAATATATAGGGAGAATGATTGTACACGTTGGTCATTAATCGAAATGATATTGTTTCAAGTACTAGATTAAACGAAAATAATTGCGTGGTTTCTTGTAATTACCTCATAATGCAAAGAAACTGCACGGTTGATTTTCAAAAATAATCATGAGAAAGAAAGGTATATGTACATGCACATACCTTTATTAATTATTCTTAACAATACACAATATTGATATTCTATTTATTCAGAAGATAATTGAAGATAAGTTGTAATGTATCATATGATGGTAACACAATTCAATACCAAATTCAACATTCACACATGTGAATGCATTGTGATCCGTATTTTTCTCATCTTTCATTAAGAAACCGTCATCCCTACTGGAGGAAAAATGAACATGTATAATTAGCTATTTCTTAGGTAAAGTTGATGAAAATGTATAATTAAACTGATTCTCAAATGCAATGTTACCTTACAAATAAAAACAGTATGCTATTTATATGTATTTACATAGGGGGATGTTTATGATAACCTCATATTCATTTTTTGATGCATGCATTATGAATTATGTTTGAAAACTCTCACTATCAATCAATAAGTCATAAAACACTTATCAACACCCAATGTGCTACTATTATAAGATAAGAAGTGTTATTACCATAACCTTGAGCTACAGCTTGTGAACAGAGACATTTAAATGCATAATGTATGCCAAAACCCGTTATTCCTTGATTAGTCATAAATTCATGTGTTATTGAGATTAATTAAATTTTTACTAGAGAATCTCCAAAACATCATTGAATTTAAATACTAATTATACACCACGTATAATGGCAAAGGTTAAGTAGAGTTTATTGGACCGGGTCAGTGTGAAGGGAAACCTACTTCGGGTTTGTCGCACTCACGTTCAGTATAGTATTTTTCACAAAGATGAATCTACATGTACATATATCTTTTTATGTAAGAATTTAAACCATATAAATAACCAGTGTTTGCATTTAAGTTACACTGTACCTGAATGGCTTAAGTGTCTCTACAAATTATTCGAAAACAGCAATAAAATGAACTTTCAACTTTATCATAATTTTTCAAACAAAAAAATGCACTGAAACAATAGTACAATTTGGGTTGACATTGTCTCTCACATGAAATATTTGCGTGGTCCAATTTTCTTTACTCAGATGAATAAACATGACAAAACTGCTCTAGTTTGTTACTTGACTGATCGATCTTTCTTCAGACCCTGATGGTAAAACAAACATTAAGCCATAAAATCCGTTGCAGACAATCCCTAAAAGAGATTGTTTAATATTTTCACCAATGAAAAACGACAGTAAATCATGTATGTTTTGTAAATTGTCTATGTCTATTTTGTAATAAAGGTGCATATAAATAAAATGCTTCTTGCTATATACAAGTACATGTACGTTGTTTCAATTTTAATGGGACCTATTTGAGATGAACATTTTATTTTTAATTTTATGTATAAAATGGTTAACTTGTGTATTTTGAAATGATTCACCAAAATTTGAATGTTAGAAGTCAATATTTAATCGATATACAGAGGAAAGAAGTCGTTGCTATGTAAACAAAGCTCGAGTCTTATATTTATTTACAAATAATGTAAAGTAAAGAAATAACTATGGTATGTATATGTCTATATATTGGTACCCAGTGAGGGTTAGGTAGAATACATCAATAAGCTTGCCACCTTACTTTCAGGACAAAGTTTGATGACCGTGTTAATTTTATTTTATGCTAATGTCCTACGTCTGAAAAAGGAAGAATTTAGTGAATTTGGACAATATAAGAATATTAATGAACTAAATGATGTTTTCTCGTAACAGCAGTAAAGGAGAAACTTCAAGAGTACTATGCAACAGTATATTCAAGAAGCGGTGTAAATCAGATGTGGATACTTAAGAATTCCAAAGAACTTTTAGAAAATTTGAAATCCCAAAATTTTACCAAAATCAATAGCATCAAAACTTACGACTTTTCTACACTTTATACAACTATCCCCCACGATAAATTAAAGTCCTTTTTGACATCATTGATAACTGCTTTTTTCAATAAAATGGATTACGTAAATTTACTTACCTTGTCATCGGTCATTTACAAAACTATTTTGTTAAAAACCATCCGGATTGTGCACACATGTACTCTGAAGTGGATATTAAAAAGATGCTTGAGTTTCTGATAGACAACATCTATGTAGTTTTTTGAAATCAGGTCTTCCAACAATCTGTTGGAATTCCCATGGGTACCAATTGCGCCCCATTGTTAGCAGATCTATTTATGTATTCATATGAAGCAGAATTTATTCAAAAACTTGTACTTGGAAAAAAATAAAACACTCGCTGTGGCCTTCAACTCAACATTCAAGTATATCGACGACGTATTATCAATTAACAAGTGTTACTTCCATACTTTCGTCGACTCGATATATCCCAGTGAACTTGAAATAAAAGATACCGCAGTGTCAGCGTCATCTGTTTTATTTTTGGATTTATAACTGTAAAGGGACAATAATGGTAACCTATCGTTATCGTTATCACCACATGTCATAAATAAGTAATTGATATATCTAATTATTAAGTATTTCTATTATAAAGGATAGTAAAATTATTTTGTATTATCTGTTTTAGGTTCAACTGTTTTGCGGCGTCCCTAACTCGTTCAGGATGCGCTGGACAAGTCTTCAACTGTTTCGTCAACCCATGTTTGGTGTCGCAGTGTTCATACCCCGGATCTCATTGCATGTAAGATCAACATAATAAAATTCTTGCATCTATGTTCTGCTCGGAATGTGATTGTTATTATGTAGAATAGTCCAAAATATCTGACTTTTTCCTGTCTTTCTTATCGATTTTGATATTTTACATGCCAGGAAAACGTCAGAACCGGCGCCATTACGAAAACTGGAAATTCGCCGCCTACAACTGGAGGCAGCATTCTCTGCTCGATTGTTTCACTCCAAACTGATTAAGAAAACAATGATTCTTCTTCTCACTAATATCGTTTTTATGGGTTCTTACATCCGATAAACAGACTGTTGAACACATTCTATCGAACTGTTCAGATTTGTTTTGATATCGTGCAGTTTTGAAATTTCGCAAAAAATAGGTCTACAACACTATTGTTTATCAATGTGACTATCAAAATATGCAGTAAAATTATATTTCAAGCTGAATACATGAGTTTAAATATATATTTATTTAAAATCGAGCCGAGAATGTCGCTTCCAGTGTAAGGCAATTAAATTCCAATTTTCCGTAATGGCGCCGGTTCTGACGTTTCCTGGCACGTAAAATATCAAAATTCTTAAAAAAGCAAAGAAAACGTCAAATATTTCGGATTATATGTAGAAATTTTCAATCCATAATTTTTCCGGAATAATAAAAGAAGAAAATATAGCAGTGATAATGTTGACAACAACATACTCCCTTTATTTAGCGTTGACTACTAATCCAGGAAGAGTGGAGTTATTGCCCTTGAATTAACAATACAAGAGTTCTCGTTCTTCCCCCGAACAACATGCTTAATTGCATAAAATAACAGGGTTCATCCATATTTGATGAACCTAAGTATTTGGTTTGTTTGAAGTAAAAGTCTTCAATTGATATTTTGTTTAGCCTCCACATACATGTATGAGGGATCTGTTACGGAAAGATTTTGGTTTTTTGAAATAAATTTTCTTATTTTGTTCTTTTGATGTTCTTCTTCCATGATTCAAAAAGTGACAAGAGATAAGATAATTCTAGATGTTGTTCGAGGGTCTGCTTTTAATGACACTGCCGCTACCAGATCTATGATAATGCTTTGTCAACCTATGGCTTTTTAAGGATTACGTTTACTTAGGAGCGCAGAAATTCCACTACTAGGAACAAAAAACGACTTATTGAACATTGTAGTCCTACTATTGTAGTGCTATATTTTCACTTGCAAATAAGGAAGTCAATGACCTACATTTTATGCTAATGACCTTTGAATGTTTATCAAAACATTCGTCAAAATTGTCCACCCTTACCAAGGTTTTCTTTATTGTGAAATTATTACAATAATAAAACAATTTAAAGGGTGGAAAACGGTGAAAAACGGATGGCTTTACAAATTAAATATTTCAATAATTTTTTTGGACACCAAACTTTAATTTGGTCGGAATTTCCCCCATCAATTTTCTAAATTATACCAATTTTTGTATTTACAAAACAAAAACAAACAACTTACTTATTTGTCATAGCATATCTTCTTCAATTAAACAAAACATGGATATTAATATCGATATTTGTTTATAAATTGTTATTTTTGTTTTTAAAACAGTGTTTGACTTGAGGTATTGAACTTTGTAAAAATATTTTTTTATCTCAAACCCCGAGAAAACGTTATCCATAACGTCATGATTTTTGCCTTTCAAAAATCATCAATTTTTGCCTAGTGTTTCCTTCTCAATATTATACCTTTGGTTATATTTAAGAGAACAAAAAGAGATATATGATTTCTTTCCTTTGAGGTACGAATTTGACAGATATCAATTTCTAATTGGTTAAGAATGAACTATTTCTCCGGAAATATAGAGCTTGCATTCGAATACCTGTTGGTGTTACGTGGTTCTTAAGAACCAGTTTCTTAGGCTATATAAGGAAATGCATAGGTGTTAAATACCAGTGTAGGACGACACGTAAGTTTAAATATTAGAAAATGTTTTATTTGAGTAAAATCAATTTAAGGATTTCGTTTACTCTGAATGAAAAAAAAAATCCACTGATGATAATGAAAAACCATCTATTGTGTGTTATTGACCTTTCATTGTAGTGTTATTTTTCACTTTCAAAAAAGTAGGTCAATGACCTACTTTTTGAGTAAATGCCCATTGAATATTTTTTGAAATTTTAAGAAAAAACTTTAAAAAACTTACACTGCGATTAAGATTTTCTTAATTGTGAAAGTAATACAAATGGCTCTTTTAAAAATGAAATACAGTTTATGAATGGCCTTGGCACTAAATAGATAAAAAGCATTAAGTTTTCATTGACAATTTTTATAAATATTCCAGTCCGAATTTCCTCTATGAGTTTTCAAATTCCTACCCATTTTTTATTCAATTTAACAAAAAATTGAATGATGATAATATTAAAACATTTATAGTATTAAATTAATTATATTGACCTTATTTTGCTGGTTTAAATTTATATGAAGTCAATGATCAACATTTTGAGACACGGTGTCCGTTTTTAAGCATTTTTCACTATTTGTGTAGTGTGTGCTATACATGTACGATTGTCTAAATGATTAAGTGAGATAAAACCAACAGAAAATATGCAAAATTATGTTGCGAACAAATAAAATCTTAATTTTTAATATTGTAGTACTGCCAAAAATATATAAGTAAAAAACAAATTTTGAAAAATTTGGTCCGATTTTTCTCTGTTTTGCTAAAAGTCCAATTTTGTGTGAGCCTAATTCCATAATATAGTATAAATATCGAATGTTGTGTCAATAATAATTCATTTCAATAATACTTTATGTGTTTAGAACAAATTTTACTCATGACATTGAACTTTATAACAATCCGAATTTGAGAACCCAAACCCTGAGTAAACAACGTCCTCAAACCAATTTTATGTTATACATTTATGTATTTGTACATTTAATATGTCAATATTAAATAGATTTTATCGTGTCATTGCTAATTCCACACAGTGTGTTGTTATCTATGAGTATTCTAGCATTCAGTTTTCATTTGTAAAAGTACTGAATGGATTAAAGGATAAAAAGTTGCAGTAAAGAAATCTTAGATTTTTTTTCATCAATTTCAATTGTAATTTTTTGAACTGTTTGTGTATTTTCGTAAAAAAAAGTTGTCAAAAGTGACGAAAACGGTCCCTTAGGACAATCTTTAAATCTAACCAGTAAAAAATCTAGTCAGTCAATTTTAATCGCTTTCAACTAAAACTGTCAAAACAATGTTGAAATTAAATAGTAAAAATCAATAAAAATAAACAAAATAAAAATAAATTAAATATTATATTATTTTTAAAATATTTATTAATCATGAAACTTAGGAAAAGTAGAATAGTGTGCTCTTACACTGAAAAACGGAGACTTTAAAAATAATGACATAGAACTGTGCTCTTCCATAAAGATGACATACCTAAAAAATCATAGTTATGCAGA
Organism: Magallana hongkongensis; assembly: GCA_016163765.1. Lineage (NCBI taxonomy): Eukaryota > Metazoa > Mollusca > Bivalvia > Ostreida > Ostreidae > Magallana > Magallana hongkongensis. The sequence continues at coordinate 51,724,741 of WFKH01011801.1, forward strand.
CACGATACTGTATATATACGCGACCCCTTGATCCTCCTCTGATAGCGGCTTACATTTCATGTAAACCGTATAACTATAGATCACATAACAACCATGATTCAACAATGTAGCCGTGTTTTTATGTTAAGCTTTTTGTTTCTTGGTAAGTTAAACTACATTTTTTTGTAAATTATGCAATATCAAACCTTTTCTACAACCTACAATATGTTTATTAATAGTCAAATAAAAATATTATAATGCGTCGCTAGCAATGTTATTATCGGCCACACGAGCGGTCGATCTATATGTGGTCATGTTAGAAAGTGCACATGGGGAAATGAGACGTTATATTTCATGATTCGATAGAGTGTTATTTTTACATGTAACATTTGTACGAGTCATGAATAAAAATCTTTAATTTGTTCAATGTCAAATCAAAAATAATTTTTGGAAAAAATATTTTGATTTTTATATAATAATATTAACAAGAAACCTTAGTCAATTTTGGCTACAACTAATGATCATCAGGAGAGGAGTGTAAAAAATATAAAAGCAACTCATTCTGAATATGTTTTTAAAATACAGATAATAAAATAAGCCAAACAATATGCTGAGCAAACGATATGCTGAGCATTTTGAGTTAACCATATACGGAAATGAGTTTACACAACCATTTGGTTAGGTTGTTACAATGTTTGATTGCGACAGCACAGTCGATCAACTTCTTCAACTATTAAGAGATAAAGCGTTATTACCTCAGCGGAATCGTTTTTCATTTCTTAAAATGCAAATACTTTTGAAATGGTTTTAAAATGGTCGGGGCCGATTTGATGCTGTGCATCAAAATTATATTGTCTTTATTTTACAGATTGGACACTCTGTACCAGCTTTCAAGAATCCCGTCGATGGCTACTTTTGGGTCTGTACAAATTATTCACAAAACTTTAGTTTTTTTGTTTATTCTATACACTTAATGGATAATATAAATTAACTTACGAGGAAACACACATTTTTTCATTCAATATTTCATAATAGATTACCTAGTGAGACACAAACGTCATTGAACGTGACCGAGTTGTATTGTAAAAATGAGTTTCTAGACAAAACTTTCATATGATCATGATAAATTTATATTCACAAAGGTCGAAATGTTGTTCCCAATCGAGAACGTTTTGTGATCTCGATTACGTACAATCACAAGGTATTTGATCTGAATTCTGGATAGTTTTAGAATTCATAAATGAAAAACTAACATAAAAATATACTTTTTAAAATCATTTTCATTTTAAAACTCTCATGCAACAGAAAGAGTTCTATATACGAGATATATTTTATCTAGAATAGAAAAGAAGCCTGGTAGACATAAGGTTTCAATGTTAGCTTACTTTTGGCCATGATACATATACACTGTAATCTTTTTGTTTTTCCTCAAAGTCAGAAAATTTGGTAAAGATAATTCGATCGTTCAATATGTTCATCTCTTCAGTTCGCGTATAAAATTTATTTACCCATTGATTCTGGATATCTCGGAAATAAATAATTGAAATCTTTTAAATGAGTTTGGTTTGAAGTACTCTAACGAGAAGTACTCTAATGAGTAAGCATCTTCCCCAGCAAATTGTTTACGATCCTCTCCTCTTCTCCCCAACCATAGGCAGATTAAATAGAGAAACATAACAAGGAAATTGCATAAAAATCAACTTCTAGTAACTAAAAGAGTGAGTTATCAATATTTTCACTCAGGTCAATTCAAATTTTCATTTTAAACTCGTATTATTAATATGTGATAATGATTTATAGAAACCGGTTAGGGTGGTGGTCTGTTTCATACATGTAATTTCGGTTTTACCAAATATAACGTAAATATTAATATATAAATATTACATATTAGGATAAAGAAAGGTTATTTATAAACTCAAATAAATGAAAAAGCAAATTACTGTAAAACGCTACAATGTACCATGCGTTTCGATCACCATGAACGATCTTTTTCACGGTAATTCTACATTAAAATAACACAAAAAAACGAGGTATCGTCTTATTATCTTTATATCCGCTATTTAGAGAAAGATCAAAGAAATTATGATCAATCATGTATTGTCAGCGTAGACGATCGCCACTCTTAATCACATTTTCACCTCGAGGCGCTAAATGGAAGTGACATGGGGAGAAGCCCAATTTTCAAGGTGCTAATAAGAGACACTAATCAAAGTACTGAAAGTACTGAGAAGCGCTAAGCTGTCCCTACATGAGCAAAAAATTAAATGCATTATACATGTCATCTTCCCAAGTCAAGGGTTACTGATCCGCTCCGCTCTACATAAACCCTTGACCGAAAAGACAATACATCTGCGGGTTAACGATTACGCCATCTAGTGAGTATACTCATTTTGGAACTTTTGTGACCTCTTGTTCTGACCAATCAGAGAATGCGTTATAAACAGAAACAACATAGCAACATGGCTGCTCCCATGAACAAACTCGAATTTGTAGAAAAGATGGATTCACTCGGACTAAAAAACCGATAGCAGTAAGTCAAATACTTACTAGTCCGTCTAAAATTTATTTGACAACGGTTCAACATTGATCAATGCACAATTAATATCATTATTGAAACAACGTTTCTTCTTGGATCATGCAAACTTGTATGACACCAACCAGCGTGCGAGGTTTCTAACCCCGTCAAACTCTGCCTATTCGGTCAGTCAAGGGTTTATGTAGAGCGGAGCTGATCAGAAACCCTTGACTTGGGAAGATGTATACATGTATCATGATGAATAAATTTAAGTTTACATACGTCATCTATATAGCCAAGATTTTGCATTTTTGTATAAATTGAACTAAAACAATATCCAGGACTGCGTTCAATAATCGAGATGCGTGCATAGCCTCTAGGTAATAGATCATATCTAGGTCTATTGAATGAAAAGCTAGCCTAGCCTCTAGTTCATTGATTTGAAGTTAAAATTATCAACAGATAAATAAATTCACCGACATGATTTGGTAATTGCATGCAGAAATATATGTGTTAAAATTCATGATAACTTATCAAACGAACCAAATATCATTAAATAATATAAATTTTGTGTTTGTTGCAACTTTGTAACTAAGGCAGCCATCTTGAATTTGATGCTTAATCATAAAATTTTAGGCTAGGTATGTCTACATGTACCTAGCGGCTAGCTAGCTAATCGTTGTACAACCTAGTTGCTACCTAGCCACTACAATCATGAACGCAGAATAAAGCGAGATTTGAACTCTAGGATCTGTGTTTCACAATCTTATAGCCACTAGACTAAAGTGTTAATTGAAAACAGTTAACTACTAGTGCAATAACAGACGAAACAATCCAACTTTATATGAAATAAAAGACTGACTAGTGTAAAATTGCATGCAACAGAATTTGTCATTGTCATATGCAAGGTGTAGCTTCAGAATTTGCGTTAAATCATAACACATAGTCTTTCCACATGTGCATTGTAAACAAATAACGGAAAAGTTTTTTATGCCTATACCATACACTTGAAACAAATATTTTTTCTACCGACACTAAGTTTCAGTTTATTTCCTTATTAAATGCTTAACTGTTGATCGACTTTATATTATAAAAAATTGAAAGTCTGGAATTCTGTTCATATTTCCCATTAGTACTTGTACTACTTTTGAAATACATAAAACACTATGCTATCCATCTTGTATTGTCAGTTCTGTTCTAGGAATTATTTTGCCTTTTTTCCGACATCACAGCCCGTATACTTATGTATGAAACCCCATTGCAACATACTTTTTACAAAACTACGTATGCTCTTTGACCTTTCAATGCACTGACAAATATTCTTTTATTTTAAATCTTTGATGTTTAAGAAAAAAAATATTGTGATAATTTGTGCGCTGCTGCAAATAATTAGAATTATTTTGCCTTAACACCGATACCTCAGCCGAGTACTTCTCTGCATTCTATTATTAGACATCGCGTCATCAGATTATTTTAGATGATTATAGGTGGCACTTATTCGGAAGTGACATCCCCGAAAAGCAATGCCAATAAGCGCTTTGCGTACTGCGTACGCTTAGCGCTTAAAAAGCAATTAAAATTGAATTATTAATCCATGTTTAGACATAACTTACCCGAAAACCCATACCGTTTACCTATGTAATTGTGTAAACAACAGAATCGACGACATCCGATATTACGTAAACGTACACTTCTATAAAACATTAAAAAAGGACTGAAGTTATAGTTTTGCAACTTGGAGAAATTTAATACATATAGAAAATCGTTGGCGCAATATTAATTTTAGCGCTCAGAGGCAGTTGCGCCAAAGGCGCTAAAATTAGTAGTGCGCCATTTTTTCTTGTTTTACAGTATGCAAGATATTTGTATTGTTTAATAACTATATAAAAGCAAAGCAACATTTATATATGAGCAGTTTCATGCAAAATTGCAATTTACATTACAAGTAGGTTACGTTCCTTGTAAACAAAAAATTGTAAATACACGATGATTCAAAATCGAGACCGACCCTATATGGTCGCGTATGCGCACGGCAGATATAATCCAGGGGCCCCATTTCAGATAACAATAACATCTAAAATACGCGCAGGACCATACACATGAAGCACCATATGGGATATCGAATAACAGCAAAATATATAAAGTTATCAGTTTCTTTAAATGTTTTTATTAATAAAAAGTGTTTTAAGTTCATTGGGTTTTTTTAACAGCTTTTACTTAAAACCGAGACTAATAAACGTATTACACTTTTTGTTTGGGGTTAGTCACTGTGTCCAGTTAATATAGAAAGCTGATGACACGAAACTCTTACCAAATCCGTCAAGGGTTGGAGAGGAGATGAGTAGATTGTAAACTCTAGGCTAGCGAAGATGGTGTATACTAAGTTTTCTGCAACAAGAACCGATTCAATCTTTCCAGCAATATTTCTACTATAACCTGCATGCTATAATACACGTACTAATACAGTCGCAAACAGCAGTGATTTGATGCAATGCGTTATTCCCTCTGCAAATAAGGTTTTCCATTTTGTTTGTCGATGAAGATGATTAGATAGATCTGGTCCCACACTGTAACAAACGGGGATACACTCCTGAAATATTATATGAAAGAAACTGCTTCAACATTTTTATGTTATTTCATAGGATGAAAGTGGGATCACCATCCGAGCATCGACACTTATTTCTGTTATACAAGTTACCTAACTCTTCAATGCTAAAACATGGTCTACAGCTTAACACCACATAGAGTACACCAATTTCTTTAATTGCAACCCATCTTGCTAATAGTAGGAAATTAAAGCCGTTGACAAATATTACGTATAATTTCTTCTTTAAAAGTTATTTTTAGTATCATATATGGCATGCCTGCCTTTATTTTAACATTTCTGCATAAACAGTTTCTAACGAGTGCTGTGGTAAGTTTGGCATGCCAATCTTATTTGATTCGATCGTGACCATTGCTGAAGCAAAGTTTGAAAATGGTAGCAGACCCAGTCTACGGATGCACAGAATAATCTCAGCCAATGTAGGGATGTGTGTTTTTTTTGCAGGATATCCTTTTGACAGGGGGGCCTGTGGAAAAAGATCCTGGCTGCTTGTTTTGATGCCCTCTCTTTTCATCCGAATCTAAAGAGTTAGCCACTATGTTTGTTATAAATGGTCTATATCACGTTCAAGCCACTTTAAAACATTTGTTTAAGACTCATAAGGGGTAAAATATTTGCATGTCCACCAGAAAATGATTATGTCATTGTCATCTATTCTCTTGTTAGTGTAACTTAAAATGGACTATCTATTTGAATTGTAATATTTGTTTGGTTGATTGGTTATCAATGTAGTTGGTCAGATTAAGATTTACATAAAGCTATACTCAGTTGTTGTTTTTAGAGTATCAATAACATCAGGTAAGCAACAACAAACTTTCTGAGATTAAATAGAAAGTCAACTAAATAAAAACTGCAATCCCAGCTTTCAGAAAATGCATATACATGTACATGTAGAAGAGAAGATCATAATAGTCCTTTAGATATTTATGTCTTGGTTTGGCTTGATTTTGTAAACAACAGTGCTTATTTTCTTCTCCACTTTATTTTCAAGTAAACGATGAATCTGCTTCAACAGAACATCCAGACAGCCACTGATCTGAGATGGGAAAACCATCGCGTGCCTTGCGAGTTAACAGGCCTTAGCAAATTTTGTTTCATTGCTTTTGATATTAATTTCAGTTTCCTTAGGGTCTTCGGGTTGTAATTGGAGTTCTCCACAAGGAGATTTACCATTTGCAGTTCAGCATGGTTAAAATTTCTGTGCGCCATGGTAAACGTTCTGCGCCAGGATCAAAATCGGAAGCCGCAATGAGATAATTTTATTGCGTTTTAGTGATGACATCTACACTTTAGTTGATAAAGTTGTGTTTTCACAACGGGACGTATACATACGTACCGTGGGTGCTTGATACACATGACAGGGTGACCGAGGGTCGTTGATAGGCAGAGTAGAGTTTATTTAGCGTCAGTTAGTTAATGATTGGGTAATAATTTCAGATCATAAAAAATTAAACATAATTATCCTTCTTCAATAGCATCAAGTGCCAATAGTTAGCACTGATTACAGAAAAAGTTCAATGCCATTAGATGTGGAACATCATTTTTCTGAAGAGCCGCAACACTATTTTTCTGTCAATATTCATATACATGTATGTCCAATCTAATCTAAATGCAATAAGCTCCCTTTACATGTTTCAGGTGTCTTTTATGTTATCAAGGGACTTTCCACTTGCGACTATAACACCAGCAGCATTGACTTATAAACATTCTTAAGGTGGAATGCTACACCAAAATGTTATTTTATGGATGATTAAAGTATCAGAAACATGATTTGGTTGTTCAAAGAAGAATATATACCCCTAATTATTTTATACAAATTTTTTTGTATTTTTGAGAAAAGGTGAAAAAAATGTTTTGGTAAATGCAAGTAACACACTGTAGAGTTTTAAATAAGGTGTGAATAAATGCATAATATTAATATGTAATAAATCATGTCCAGTAATTTCAATAAGACTTTTTATTTTTTTGATGAAAAAAAAAATATTTATGAACATTAAAAATATCTTTTGTTGATATTTTTCAAACTTATGGAAAAAATCTTTTAAATAGACGGACGTGTCTTATAGAAAGGAAATGTAAGGCAATTATTTTTAAAAAAGAAATTGAATCGAATTGGCGAAATTTTACATTTCCTCTCTATAAGACACGTCTCTTTAAATGATTTTATCCATAAGTTTGCATCTTCGCTAGCGAAGGGTTTTCGGTCCACTCCGCTAAGGATTTTGCTTAATGCCCCAGTCACACATTCACGGATCAACTCTACGGTTCTACTACGGAATATTTTCCACGGTTGACACCGGAAAATCTAATTATCGTTAATGCCCCAGTCACACATTCACGGATCAACTCCACGGTTCTACTATGGAATATTTTCCACGGTTGACACCGGAAAATCTAATGATCGTTAATTGATACGGAGTTAGTACGGATGCACTACGGAATGGATACAAATTGATACCTACGAATTACTACGGATTTATACGGAGTTTAAACGGACTTCTACGTTCTAAAACGGTTTAGTAAGTTTTACTAAGGAAGTACTACGGTGGTTTCATCCGTAGTGGAATTTTGAACATGTTCAAAAATTGTCGCAGCTATACAAGTATTGCTACGTTTGGATACGATAACAGACGGAAAAGCCACGGGTCAATACATATCGCCACGAATGATGCCGGATCGCTTCCGTAGCTAATCCGGCATTTAATCCGTGAATGTGTGACTGGGGCATTAAGAAGTTCAACAAACCGTGTATGGTTTTTATTTCTTGTTTCCGCAATATTCACGAGGACCATACCTGGTTTTATGCCATTAATGCGTTCAAATATCAGCCGGTACAGGTCCCAAACACATTAAACACATTAGGATCTTAATAATAAATAAGAACATTTATTGCTTTCTCTAGGTTATATCTTTTATCTTAAAATTCGTATCATATCATGCGTAAATTGTTTTACGAGATTTGCCAGTGATACATAGGGTTTAGACGCAATCCGTGCCAAAAAAAAAAAAAAAAAAAAAAAATTGGATATATACTATAATAGTCTTATTATAATAACTGTATAATTTATATACGAATTTTTTTGCACATATTGTGTCAAAACCTTGTAAGTCGATATGTTTTCAATTTTATTTATGCCGTAGAGTGTATATAACCCGTTATTTCATTGGCTTAAAGTGTGAAGTTGCAGGGGGCGCAACACTAGTTATTCGCTAGATAGCGCCACCGCATCACCGAGTTTTCGTAATGAGATCTGCCAAAGGTTTATGGGGAGCGAAGTGAACCGAAAATCCTTGGCTAGCGAAGATGTAAGTTTGAAAAATATCAACAAAAGATGTTTTTAATTTTCATTAATTTTTTTTTTTATAAAAATATAAAACGTTTTATTAACATTACTGGACATGATTTATTATATATTAATAGCATGCATTTATTCACACCTAATTTTAAACTCAACATTGTGTAAAAAAAATTCGCATAAAATAATTAAGGGCATATATTCTTATTTGAACAACCAAATCATGTTTCAGAAATGATACTTTAACGATCCATAAAATAACGTTTTGGTGTAGCATTCCACCTTAATCAAAAATTTTTTAGGTACCCCGTTGTCAACAAATTTTGCACAAACGACCCTAGCTTCACACACTGAAACATCGGCATACAAGTCCCTGAACCACCGAACATCTCTAGATTTTGATCATGTTAAGCTGTAATTGCACTTTATTTGTATAGTTTTGGGCAGATATTGCAAAAAAGAGGGGCTGGACCAGGATTATTCACAAATCTTTACTTAGACCTTTACATAGAAACTTGATTCAACTGCATATTTCTTATCAACAGTCAGTCTTCTTGTATGGTATGAGCAACATTAGGCAAACGGGGAGAAAAATATTGTCCGCAAAATGGTTTTTCAAAGAGATCCGATATGACATTGACTTAAAACCTCAGTTTAAGGTAACGTCTCACCCCTACAGGCAGTGTTTTGATAAAGTCTGTCCAAGATTGACCAATTGCAATGGGAAATAAATTATGGTCCAAAACTTGACATTTTATAATATCTTTTTCTTTACTATTAATAACGCGAGGCAAAATTTTGCTTAAAAATGTATTAATAAAAATTTACAGTTAGTTACATATACAGCTATCTTATCAAATTTGATTTTATTCTAAGACGACAAGTAAAACATTATCAACATGTTACAATAAAATCTGTGACAACGGTATTGCAAAAATATGTACCAAATGCGGTGAAAACAAGTACAACCTTGGTTAATTTTTTATGGCTACAAGATTCTGTTTCATGTCGCTTGCTGAGTAAAGTTTCTCGGTAACGTTCGTGAAAATAAATTTTATGCATGTGTACTTGAGGTAATTTATATACAATGTACGCATATTATAGTTATTTCTTTTTAAAATATATGCTATCACTTGTTTGCTAACTTGTTTTGTTAATAATTGGCGATAAGACCATTTTATAATTATGACAAAATATGCTTGGTTCTCCAGGTTGTCCACATGGTACAGAGTGGCGCTGTAATGAGGACATGCCATATTCATGTCATTGTTTACCTATACAACCAGGTGCGTTTTTATAAATAAAACAATAGAAAGGAAAACGTTTCAAATGTTTTAAAAATTTCAATGAAGTCTATTTAATAAGTCATGTTACATCGATGGCTACATGTTCCTTTAATTAAATTCCTGTTTACAATCCTACTTCTTTTAAAGCACTGCAATTGATTTACAGAAACAATTGTTATAACGTTATAATAGAATACAGTTTTACATGCCTGCCATTCGACAAAGTAACCTTCGAGCAAAGGGTGAACCGCTCCAAAGCAGTGTTTGCCAAGGTTCTCAGATCTTTACAGGACATTTGGTCCGGCACAATCAAATTGTTTACAGGACCGGTTACATTTTTACCAGACCGAATTTAACTTAAATTAAATAAGAATGTTTATTTAAAAAACACAGAAAAGGTGTCAAATTTATTTATTTGAATTATTTCATATTCCTCTTAAAAATTCAAATAAAATATTCCAATTCATCACAATACTATTTCTTCTGTTCTACACTATTTCAAAATTAACAAGCTAAAAGTTTACAATCTTCCATTCGTATGTAAAAATAAAATATTCTGCTTGGTTTTATGTCACTGAATTGCATACAACCTCATACTACACAGCTTCAATAAAAAAAATTTTATTATCAATTTGCATATAACGATAAATAAAATTCTTTGAAGAACTGCCCATATATCTATTCCAATTTGGTATGACTTTGAGAAGTGCATAAATATTTTTGGGAGGCAAATGTGTCGTTGTCTGTAAGTCAAGTGAATTAAGAAAACTGTCATCACTTGCAGTACTCTGATGATTTCTATGGCAACCGGCTGCATTACATAACATATTTTTAACGTCTATACTTGGGAACAAATAATATATCAGATTTTTGGCTAAAAATTTTAAACTTTTGACCATATATCCTATTCTGCTAATACCTTTAAAGACGTTTAGCAAGTTCAACGGTTTAATTAATTAGTCTCATTCTCAGATTACGATCTCGCACCTTTAATGTGAAGATGGTTGACTTCCATACAGACACTTATTGTTTAACAATTGACCACTGCAGTGATAGCACTCTTCCAACTGTTACATATAACAATTGATTGACTGCAGCCATAAATAACATGGGGCGCATCTATGGTCAGAGCTATGTGCACTGAAGCGACGCAAGATTTCCTGTTGCACGTGGTGATTGAATTACCGGTAACAGACTGACCGAATAAACAAGGGTATAAAAGAGGAACACATTAAAGAGAAAATTTTACACTTAAGGAATCACCAAAAATTGATTTTCGCCACATTTCGATTTCTTTTCGCCAAATTTGAAAAATAGAACTCAAAACCTTTTCGGACATTTGGTCCCGCATTTATAGGTATTTTATCGGACCTCGTAAATTTTTATCGGATTTATCCGAGGTCCGACGAACCTTGGCAAACACTGTCCAAAGTACACAGGAAAAACCTTATCAATGAGATTGCTTCATCGAACTAATTACAAATGTATCTTAGGACTTAAACAAAATTGTACATTGATGTTTTCGCGAAGTAATCTGCAAATTTAGTTGGAAAACACTTTTTGAAGTAAACGGTGGATGGAGCGAGTGGTCTAGCTCTCCTTGCAGCGCCACCTGTGGGAGTAGTACTAAACAGGAAACCAGATCGTGCACTCATCCTGCACCGTCACATGGTGGAAAGAACTGTGAAGGAAACAGTGTCCGTGTTACTCCTTGTCATACTGGACAATGTCCAAGTAAGTTTTAAATAAATTACACATTTTTAGACGAGATTATTGCTCAGATTATATTTGTGTAAAATCTTAGTATACCGTGCCATGTTCAAGTCTGTTTTATTATTGAAACACTATATTCACTATTACTATAGGCCAGGCGCCGATCCGAAATTCAATCTTATCTTTAAATTCTCTCTCTCTCTCTCTCTCTCTCTCTCTCTCTCTCTCATAAAATCTTTTGATTTATAAAGCAAATATTTAAAACAATGTCAAAAATCTGCCAGTAATAATCATGCGTCTTTTTGTAAACTAATTCAACATTATAAATCTTTAATATCAGTCAATTGTAATGTATAATAATTATGCTCGCCAAAGAACTGTAAACAAACCTGAACCTAAAGATCACAAATAATTTTGATATTTGTTTAATATTAAACTTTTATTAAGTTACGTTAATGATTAAATGTATAAAACTGTTTTTGTGATGCTGTTTTTTTTTTGCATAAAATATAAAATGTGCTCTGTGTTTTGTTTCTGCGAATATGTATTTGTTTTTGCTTATATATGTAAATACAACGTTATATTTAGGCATCTCAAAAAATCAAAAGCTAAATTGAAATTTGTTTAAATATAATAAGTTAAATTGTTATTTATCCAAAAATAACCCTGGAAATTAAGGAATAAATAAAATACTTCAGTCGCAGTAGGAGTTGGGGGGGGGGGTCGCTGCTAAGCAACAGCAGAAAAAAACATTGTTATTGTCGCATCTATTTCCTATTCAGAACTCATTTTATCCACCAATTAATAAAGATGAAGTTTAAAATTAATAAACATCTTAATTTCATATTGGACTACAAGTACCCAGATTCTCAGAGATAGACTATAACCAAAAGTCACTTTTTCCGCGATTTTTACTGCGAAACTGAAAGGGTCAAATAAAACCACATGATCTAAATTTAAATGACAATAACAATCGCAGGGGAATAATGCTTTAAACCATTATTTCACTGAATTATATAAGTCAAGCCAGAACCGATTTGATGATATCACTTAAAGATTTAATAAGAAGAAAGTGTCGTTGGGGTGAGTTTTAAATGTTCAGGGACATATGAGGTAAATTTTATGCCAAGTTTAGCATAATTATAAAAAAATTATGTTGACTTTACATATATTATTTCTTGATCGATCGAAACTAAAGCTACGATGAGTGTACAAATCTGTGAGGACTTATACAGGCTGACCTCAAAATTCCAAGTATACTTGAAGTTGTTATGGAATTTTGTGTACCGTTCTGACCGAGAATAATAATGATTAACGCATTTTTAATTTAATTTTTAATGAACAACCGATTAAATGATTTAGAGAAACTTTAGTGAAATGCTTTCAATGGTGATTTATAGGGCTATGAAAGTAGCAAAGACTGCTGAAGAAAGCTGCGGTTTATGTATTTTGCTCTGCAATGCTAGATGCCTTCATTCCGACATGAATACCAAGAAAAGCATTTTAAGGAAGCTGGGTGGTTAACAAATTATTAATCTACTTTTAATTTTTAGGTTATAAACTATTACTTAGTAAAATAAACTGCCATATATTTTAGATTTAAAATTTTCGTATTTTCCTATATCTTTATACAGAGCTCTTTTGCTTAAAGAGATCAATAGAAATATAATCTAAAAATGTACACGACCATACAAACCTCTGAATATTCAAAGGAATATGCATTAAAATCGCCCTTTCCCCTACATGTAATATTTAATAGCCTTGTTCTTACATAATATCAATTACATGTATTAATTTGTAGCATTTATCATATTGTTATATAAAATTTATTCAATAATAAATTTTCCTACTAGCTGACAACATTTAATTTTTGCTTTTCAACATCGCAATGAATTTTTGCTCTTTTTTATTGACAGTTGGTGAATTGAAAAGGGTGATAATTAAAAGTTAAAAGTTACTTCTTTAAAATGAAGCTTTAATACCGTCCGAGAACTTTAATAATAGTAAATGGACAACCATAACACGAGACAAAAAGAACCATACACTCAGTTTACCTTAAACTTATGAATAAAATGATATATTTTTTTCATAATCTACGAATAGCTACAACGCCAATCCCGACCAAGTGTTCCTCTGATTTAAACTGTACGGTCTTCAACTGTCCAGGGCAACAGTATCCATTTTGTGAACCCAATTTGGAATGGTCTGCTTGTGGATGTACAGGTAAACACTTAAGTGTCGTATACTGTAAATTCCTTATTTTAGAAGAGTACTTAATTCCGCGTTTCCGCTGTTTTGTATCAACCGCGAGAATAAAAACCGCGAGCACATTTTTAGAAATAATATTCCATCGTTCAAAACTGTCTGAAAAATAAAAGCTAGATTTTACAATCCGCGAGAGTTGCTTCTCGAAGTTTAACGCCAATATTAATTCATTGTGTTTAATTAGAAATTTACAGTATTAGGCACAGATTAATAATTATCAAATTTTTTTTATGTTGATATGAAATTGATTTTCATTTATATAACATTCATTTATCTAAAAACAAAAATTGAAAAAAGGTGATTCGATAACTACAGAACATCATTTATTTTGTTAGAGTGTACCGATGATCATCACTGTAGTTGCACGACGGGAATGATTGGCCACTGCAGGGACGTTACGTTTGAACGGAAATGTGAATGCACACCTTTGCCTAGTAAGTTTTTTGCCAAAAATATCGTCGAGCATTTCATACAAGCCCAACAGTTAAATTAACACTGTTCCACAGATGTCAACTGTAAAAGTGATGCAGACTGCAGCACACACGCGTGTACAGGAAACCTAAGTCATTCCTTCTGCCATGAGAAAAAGTTCCTCGTGTTCGACTTTTCGTCTTGCGATTGTAGAGGTAAGTTTAAACAAAAGAGATCAGGTATTAAAAAAAATTAAATTGCATTGATTTTGTGTCAATGCCATGATACATGTACATAGGCAACATTCTGAAAGACTTAAGCCCACAGAAGGTGAAAAACAGTCCTGTAAATTGCCAAAATGAAATAAAAACGAATGTTTAACGATTTTTTTTTCTGCTTTAAAGATGGTTTACAAATTGTACTTTATTAGGGTAAAAAATTATTAAGCTTTTGTACAGTCATACTGCCGTAAATTTCATGAGAAAGAACAAGTTTCTTGAAATCATAAAGTATATTTAACATATTAAAATGTTTTACAAACTCTAAAGATATCTATACACGTAAATAAATTTGTCAATTTTCAGTTGCTGTCATTACATTCAACCCTTTGTTTAAAACCTAAATATTAAAAATACTAGATGAACGGGAATTTAATCTTTACACATTGATATGATACAATGCTTAATATGATGGACCGTTTTGGTTTTTTTTGGTGTTTTTTTTTTTTGTTCATTTTGGTATATGCTGTGTACGATTTTTTTCTTAACTGCTTTCTTAACCTAGTCTTTAAAATGGAAATAAAAAACCAACTGCATGGCTGGATATCTAGAGGAGCGTGCAGGAATGAAAAATCTAAACTGAAATGGATAATAAATACATATTCGTGGCCTTAATTCTTTTGTTGCAGCTGACTGGAAAAGATTACAAACTTTTTTTTTCAAACCTGTGAGTAGGTAAGTGCGTCGTATCTCGAACTTTTCTTCTTTAGGTCAAATTTCATTATAATTTTATCACTGTCCCAAAGAAGAATTTCAGATAAAAGACTGTTTTGAAAAAAAACATATGGGGAGGGGGTCCCCCCCCCATTCAACTTTCCCGTTTTATGCATGCATCATTTATTCATATAGACGTAGAACACAATCTGTTCATTGTTTGCAAATTGATGTCAAAGGTTTCCTGCCAATCTATCGTGGTATTAAAAATGTATGAAATTTAAACATGCTAGTGTATGCATATTTATTTGCATAATTTAAAACAAAGTTGTCAAATAAAAAGTAACAGCCCGATGGTTAACTCGCCCTACACTTTTTGCCATGATGTTAATTAGTCAACCCGCGTTCCTTGGCAGCACCCCGTTCTGGAAAGTTCTTTCCATCAAAACTAAAATCGCAGTAGATTGTTCCATTTCATTTATTTACTCTTTTTATATTAAACAGAGATGCCCGATCCAAGGTATCTGCCCGCGATGCATGATGAACTCGTCCTACACTTTTCGCCATGACGTTAATTAATCATCCCGCGTTCTTTGTTACCCCTTTCTGGAATGTTCCTTCCCATTCTCTTACCAGAGGTCGTGCTTCGCAACGAATGTGTTCTATCCATCAAAACTAAACTCGCGCATTCAAAAAACGAATTGCCTCATTTTATTTATTCAACATTTGTCAAATCTTAACTTCTATGTGTACTCTAAGTATGTTCCCATTAAATATATTCACTCTTTACGTAATCATTCAATATTATTTCATTGCAAGTATATATTTTGATGCCAACTCCCACTGACTTGGATCCGCTAAAGCAAGTCCACCACCTAACTTTCATTTTTGCTATTTCGGGCTGGTTTATCAAAAATGAAAGTAGATTTTTGATAAATTTTACAATAATTAACTATCGGGTAAAATTCAGGTATCGTTTACGGACATCATATCACACGTGTTGAAATACTAAAAGTAAAAGCAGTTACTCTGTTGCAGGCATTATATAGTTTAATGGCAAAGTGTGTTAATTTCTTTACCTATAAATTTAGACATTTTGCCAATAAACTAAAAAAACCATGGTTCAATATATTAAGCATTGTATCATATTAATGTGTAAAGTGTTAATTCCCGCGCTTGCGCGGGATATCATCTAGTATATTTATAAGTATAGATATTTATTCATTAGTGTTTTCCCTTTTCTTTTCTACTGAATTTAATCACAATCTAATTATCCCCTCACACACACGCACTTTAAAGTGCGTAAGAATTTACGGTTGAGCAAGTTCCTTACTACATGTATTACGATTGCTGGTGGTAATGACCCATGTGATTCTTAGATGCACGGACGTATACTATAAATCAACCTTAAATCATAGAAACAAACTTTTCTTTAGTCACCGAGTAAAAAAAGGGGGGGGGGGGGGGCTTTCACTTTCTGTGAAGGTTCAAGCGAAAAAATGAATTCACATGTTGTATCGAATGTATATTTCCTTATTTGTTTACAATGTGGGGTTTTAGTAAGATCAATAAATGACAAAAATCTTTAGCCTCCACCCCTCCCCGAATCTACGCATGATTACTTGTGTGCAATTAAAGCTATACCCGGGTCTTCATACGGATTGATTTGTAAAATTCAAGAATTCCTTTTCGATTTTCATTACAATGAATAACCCCAGGCCTTAAGCAAATTGAAAACAAAAAAAATGGGGATGCCTTTACTTAACGTCCAGCAGAAGCTAACAATCAAAGAGGTTGCAATTCCGGATTTTATGAGTCATTTTTGTCGATAATAAAATAACACTGATAGAGAAAAAATAAGTGCCGATTGGCAAAATTCCGTCAGGTACACTGTTTATACTACTTAAACGAAAGTCACCTCTCTCCCAATTTACCGGTCTTAAAGCACAAAAGACCGAGTCCATAATTTTTATATAGTAGTATAGTTTGTATCAGTATATTTTAAATACTGAACTAATTAAAGCGCTAAAAACAGTCATTAAGCTACTATATGTTCTGAGAACGGATTTATGAAAGAAAAATTAGCAAAATGATAAACCACCATCAAGTATAAAATTAAACTAGATGCTGTCATAAGACAGTAATACCCGCACCAAGTGTTTGCCACTAAATAACACTCCCTTGTACCAGTTTTAGTATAAAAAGAAGGCCACATGCAATTTCCGGTACTTTTTAAAAATTATAATTTCCATAAAGGATGAGATCCCATCCCATAATACACATATTGCCTTTATGTACAATTTGGGGTTGAACTGTTTAAATTAATCAATAATCTAAACATTTCATGTCATAGAAAGTATGGTCAATATAATTATTACTAACAAAATTAAATTATGCCCCCCCCCCCCCC
>WFKH01011801.1:51753029-51781320 GCA_016163765.1 Magallana hongkongensis
GCAACTAATACAAAACAATAAAGGTTAAAGCAAAAGCAAAAAAAAAAAATATCGTGGGTACGAGTCGACTAGTGAAGTCGTACTCAAAAATTTG
This sequence comes from Magallana hongkongensis, assembly GCA_016163765.1. Classification (NCBI taxonomy): domain Eukaryota; kingdom Metazoa; phylum Mollusca; class Bivalvia; order Ostreida; family Ostreidae; genus Magallana; species Magallana hongkongensis. The sequence continues at coordinate 51,753,124 of WFKH01011801.1, forward strand.
GGTACGAGTGAACCACATAGGTTTGGGTACGACCTGACCACTTGGTTACGAGTCGGTTTGGGTACGAGTCAGTTTGGGTACGACTTGACTGTAATTCGTTGAGAGCACTTTACTTAATACCCCGTGTATAAAGACATGTATACACACGCGAGCGTGTTTACCTCGGGGCTTCACACCTCTTTCAATATAGACTCCACCCGACCTTAACTTACCTGAGGTAAACCGACCGGTTAAAAACATCGGCCTTTAAGTCGACTAGATATATCCCAGTAAACTTGAAATAAAAGATACCACAGAGTCAGCGTCATCTGTTTCATATTTGGATATTTTACTGTAAAGGGACATAGATGGTAACCTAACAACAAAACTTTATGATACATGTGATGACTTCAATTTTTCTAGTCAACTTTCCTTACTTATGTAGCAATATACCTTCATCACCTTCATATGGAGTTTTTGTCACTCATGCAGTTAATTCGATACGCAAGGGCATGATATACGTATGAACAGTTTCTAAGGCGAGACAAGCTACTAACAAACAAGTTGATAAAACAGGACTACCAACAGTCTCGACTGAAGTCATCTTTTAGTAAGTTCTATGGTCGATAAAACGACCTTGTCAGCAAATACAATCTCCCACTGGGACGTATGCTGACTAACGTTTTTCATACTTACTGTTAGACCATAATTACTCACCTAATTGTCTACGGATTTTTCCGTTTTCCCGATTACGACAAAGAGCACACGGCGGGTGTGACCGGTCAGCAGAGGATGCTCACTCCTCCATGGCACCTCATCCTACCTCTAATTTTATTAGAGATCCGTGTTTGCTCTGCTCCTGTTTTGTATTTTTCCTTTGGACTTTTGATTTTGATCACTGTTCATTATCACCACATGTCATAAGTAATTGATATATCTAATTATTGAGTATTTCTATTATAAAGGATAGTAAAATTATTTTGTATTATCTATATAAGCGTCCAACTGTTTTGCGGCGTCTCTTACTCGTTCAGGATGCGTTGGACAAGTCTTCAACTGTTTCGTCAATCCATGTTCGGTGTCGCAGTGTTCATACCCCGGATCTCATTGCATGTAAGCCAACATATAAAAATTCTTGCATATATGTTCTGCTCGAAATGTGATTGTTATTATGTAAAATAGCCCAAAATATCTGACTTTTTCCTGGCTTTCTTAACGATTTTGATACTTTACATGCCAGGAAAACGTCAGAACCGGCGCCATTACGAAAACTGGAAATTTTTATGTGTTCTTGCATCCTATAAACAGGCTGTAGAACACATTCTATCGAACTGTTCAGATTTGTTTTGATTTCGTGGAGTTTTGAAATTTTGCAAGAAAATAGGTCTAAAACACTATTGTTTATCAATGTGACTATCAAAATGTGCAGTAGAATTATATTTCAAGCTGAATAAGTGAGTTTGAATATAAATTTATTTAAAATCGAGCCGAGAATGTGGCTTCTAGTGTAAGGCGGTTAATTTCCAATTTTCCGTAATGGTGCCGGTGTTATATAGTGCCTTTTCCCCCTAGCCATCTTTCCCCCTGGAAAAACGGCTATATAGCAGTTTTTCCCCCACGGAAAGCTGACTATATAGTGGGTTTTCCCCCTTTTCATAGCCAGATTACCCCCACGGAAAACCTACTATATAGTAGATTTTCCCCCTTTTTTACATTCCGGTCATGTTTATGATGGACCATGCGTGGCAATAATTTGCAATAACTGATATGATATTAATTTCTCATAATAAAGGATAATTATGGCATTTATTAATACATAGAATAAAATACATGGTTTTTCACCCCTGATATGAACAAAGGCACGCGTCTTCATAGCATTCATGTGTCATCACCATTTATTTCACCTTTTGCTACACCTTTTTGGAATACCTTTTACACGGATTTCGGAATACCTTGAATCTTTTTCATCTAATCGATGCTTATCTAAAGTTTTGACTTCGACGTTATGACATTGACTTTTTTCACAGAACACGTCAGAATACATATGAGTGAAAATACGCCGGTTTGGAACTTTAATTTTCCCATGCATTATCATCTATGTATAAGCTCCTCCCAAGCAACTAACTGACCAATTTTGACTTAATTTTGTAGAGGAAGGGAATAAGAAGTGGAAATGTATTACTCCCTTCGTCCAAAAGGCTATTAATTTCAAATTAATACCGTTAGAATTGACGATCTGATATATAATCATATATTTCTTCTTCTAAATATCAAACGAGAGACAGGGTGCAATGATATGATGAGAAACTGAAATGTTTTACTTCGATTGATGGGGTTCTAAATCATGGGTAGGGGGTATTATAATTGATTATGTATTAAAGGCATGTGTAAAGTTAGTGTTTACAATTTTGTTTTAAAGTCACGCATATTCATGTTTTAAACACATTTTTTACGAAACGCGAGGTTTTATGATGTATACATTTTTTTTTTAAAATGAAAAGGCTTCACAACCAAAACAAAGTCGGTATCTTTGCTGGTTACTTTGAAAAATGTGTAATGGAGCCTGAACTAACCTTATGTATATATTATCATTCACTGCGTGCTAATTTTTCCGCTTTTTATTTTGCAACGTGATTAATAAATATACAATTTTGAAAACGAGCCATCTAAAACAAGATGTACGATTCACTTACATGTACCTAAAAATCTTATCATACTATTTATTTCATATTTTTGCAATAAAGATTTACTTTTGTACCATATTATTTCTTCGAACAATGAAACAAGGGTAATTAGAAATAAAAACTAACACATTTTTTGTAATGAGCTGACTTATTTTTTTAAAAGATAAGCTTGTTCTTCTAATCAATTGGCAAGTAAAAAAAAGTCGTATATCAAGTGCGCTTTTGTTGGTTATTTATTTTTGTTTTTCGGTTGCTACTTTCATGAATAAAAATTTATTGATTTATTTATCTAGTTATTTATTATATTATTAGTCATCTTATGAATTGATTAAATGTTTTGAAGAATAATGAATTTACCCGAGTACCTTTTTTAAAATTTTTGTTCGTAAATTTAAAAAGAAAAGCAGAATTAAACGTAATTTTCAACCATTTTGATAAAGAAATATATGAGTGAGTGTGTATTTTTAAATGATGTTTTTACTTTTAAATGACCGTAAAAATATGGCGATGTGGTCATCTCTAGTTTTTGAGATATGGGGCCCTAAAAATACACTACTCATTATAATTGGATTTCAAACATCGGGCTCGGAAACATCAAGGGCCCCTACCCTGGGGGCTAAAATTTTCAGGGTCATCTACTAGTGGCATACCACTACCACTGTGAAAATATGGTTAAGTGGTCATCGGGCCCCCTTTTATAGAACACTATTCAATCATTATAATGGGGTTTTAAACATCGGTCCCTGAAACATCGAGGGCCCCTATCCTGAGGGCTGAAATTTTCAGAGTCATCTACAAGTGGTAAACCACTGCCACTGTGAAAACATGGTGATGTGGTCATCTCTAGTTTATGAAATATGGGACCCTAAAGAATATGCACTATATTCATTATAATAGGATTTTAAACATCGGGCTCTAAAACATCGGAAACAAAATTTCTCTAAAACAGAGGTTTAGCCTGGATAAAATTTGCACAAACAGACAGACGGACTGATAGATTTATTAAAAAATTCTCAAAACATTTTTCACTTACAAATTCAGAACACAGAATTATGCATATAAGTGTATATCTTGTAAAACCAAGTACTTTTTTCAATTAATTACCTAAATTAAGTTCTATGTATAATTCCATTACACACATGTTAAATTTTCAGCATTGTCTATAAAAAATAATAAATCGGCAAAACGAAACTTAACCTGTACAGATGAATGCAGATATATGCAACCTGGGAGTGTAGAAACATTGATTTGAATCCTTACTGGGTTTCCATAAATATTTTTTATAAAATCTGAACCAAAAACGTGAGGGAAAAACCCTACTATGGGGAAAAAGCTACTATATAGTAGCTCCCCCCCCCCCCCCCCGGGGGGGGGGGGGGTGGCTACTTAACAACAACATTCTCCTTTTATTTAGCACTGACTACTACTCCAGGAAATGTGGAGTTACTGCCCTTGAATTAACAATACAAGAGTTCTCGTTCTTTCCCCGAAGAACAGGCTTAATTGCATGGAATAACAGGGCTCATCCATATTTGATAAAACTAAGTACTGGGTTTGTTTTAAGTAAAAGGTCTTCAATTGATATTTTGTTTGGCCTCCACATACATGTATGAGGGATCTGTTAAGGAATAATTTTGGTTTTTTTAAATAAATTTTCTAATTTTAATGTGTTCTTTTGATGTTCTTCTTCCATGATTCAAAAAGTGAGAGGAGATGAGATAATTCTAGATTTGTTTAAGGGTCTGCTTTTAATGACACTGCCGCTACCAGATCTATGATAATGCTTTGTCAACCTTTGGATTTTTAAGGATTACGTGTACTCAGGGACGCAGAAATTCCAGTATTAAGGGCAAAAAAACTACTTATTGAACATTGTAGTCCTACTATTGTAGTGCTATATTTTCACTTTTAAATAAGTAATTCAATGACCTAATTTTTATGCTAATGACCTCTGAATGATGATCGAAACATTCTTAAAAATTGTCTACCCTTACCAAGGTTTTTTTTATTGTGAAAATATTACAATAATAAAACAATTTTAAGGGTGGAAAACGGTGAAATACGGATGGCTTTACTAATTAAATATTTCAATAATTTTTTTTTGAACACCAAAGTTTCACTTTAATTTAGTCCGAATTTCCTCTATCAATTTTCTAAATTCTACCCATTTTTGATGAAGTATTACAAAAAAACAAAAACAAACAACTTACTAATAGGAGCTCCAAACCATTGTTTGCTTAAATCTATTTACGCTGTCTGTATTAAGTTGGTATTGGAATAATACAAGATCAATGAATAAATTTTTGCGAAATTCTATTTGGAATTGAGTTTGTTTACATTTTTCCAATTGCGTGCCAGCCCGTGATGTGAAACTATACACGAGATAATACAACCATAAAATATGTAAAATGATATGACAAAACACACAGAAACTTAAATTTTGCGATTAAATTGCTACAAAAAGTTTTTAAGAGAAAAAAAACAAAATAAGGAAATTTATCCGAATTTCCTCTGTTTCAATATAAATATTCCTTTGTCATAGCATATCATATTAAACAAAATACGGATATTGATATCGATATTTGTTTATAAAACTGTTGGGTTTTTTTGTTTGTTTCTAAAACAGTTTTGACTTCAGGTATTGAACTTTGTAAAAATATCTTTTTTATCTCAAACCCCGAGAAAAAGTTATCTTTAATGTCATGATTTTTGCCTTTTAAAAATCCTCAATTTTTGCCTAGTCTTTTCCTCTCAATATTATACCTTTGGTTTTAGTTAGGAGATCAAAAAGACATATATGATTTCTTTCGTTTGAGGTACTAATTCGACAGATATCAATTTCTAATTGGTGTAAGAATGAATTATTTGTCCGGAAATATAGAGTTTGCATTCGAATACCTTATAGTGGCACGTGGTTCTTAAGAACCGGTTTCTTAGGCTATATAAGGAAATGCATAGATGTTAAATACCAGTGTAGGACGACACGTAAGTTTAAATATTAGGAAATGTTTTATTTAAGTAAAATCAATTTAAGGATTACGTTTACTCAGAATAAAAAAAATCCACTGATGATAATAATAAACCATCTATTGTGTGTTATAGACCTTTCAATGAAGTGTTATTTTTCACTTTCAAAAAAGGAGATCAATGACCTACATTTTGAGTTAATGATACAAAGCATTAAGTTTTGAAATTCATTGACAAGTTTGATAAGTATTCCAGTCCGAATTTGCTTTATGAGTTTTCAAATCCCTACCCATTTTATATTCAATTCAATTTAAGAAAAAATGGTTGATGATAATATTAAAACATTTATAGTATTGAATTAATTACATTGACCTTATTCTGCTGGCATAAAATTTATATGAGGTCAATGATCAAAATTTTGAGATATGGTGTCTTTTATCCTTTTTAATCATTTTTCAATATTTGTGTAGTGTGTGCTATACTATTATGTAAATGATGAAGTGATATAAAACCAACAGAAAATATGCAAAATTATGTTGACGAACAAATAAAATCTTAACTTTTAATATTGAAGTACTGCCAAAAATATTTAAGTGAATTTTTGAAAAATTTAGTCCGAATTTCCACCGTTTTGCTAAAAGTCCAATTTTGTTTGCGCCTTATTCCATAATATAGAATAAATATCTAATGTTATGTCAATAATAATTCATTTTAATAATACTTTATGTGTTTAGAACAAATTTTACTAATGACATTGAACTTTATAACAATCCGAATTTGAGAACTCAATCCCTGAGTAAACAACGTCCTTAATCCAATTTTATGTTATACAATTATGTACTTGTACATTCAATATTCAGCTTTCATTTGAAAAAGTAATGATTGGATTAAAGGATAAAAAGTTGCAGTAAACTTTTTTTTCATCAATTTCAATTGTAATTTTTTGAACTGTTTGTGTATTTTCGTAAAAAAAATCGTCAAAAGTGACGAAAACGGTCCCTTGAGAAAAACTTTAAATCTAACCGGTAAAAACTCTAGTCAGTCAATTTTAATCACGTGTGAAACTTTCATTAAAAATCTGTCAAAACAATGTTGAAATTAAATAGTATAAATCAATAAAAATAATAAGAAAAAAATCTTATATTATTTTTTAAAAATTTATTAATCATGAAACTTAGCAAAAGTAGAATGGTGTGCTCCTACACTGAAAAAGGGAGACTTTGAAAAGATTGATATAGAACCGTGTTCTTCCATAAATAAGACATACCTTAAAAATCATAGTTATTCAGACGCGATACTGTATTTATACGCGACCCCTTGATCCTCCTCTGATAGCGGCTTACTTTTCATGTAAACCGTATAACTATAGATCACATAACAACCATGATTCAACAATGTAGCCGTGTTTTTATGTTAAGCTTTTTGTTTCTTGGTAAGTTAAACTACATTTGATTTTGTAAATTATGCAATATTAAACCTTTTTTACGACCTGCAATATGTTCATTAATGGTCAAATAAAAATATTATTATGGATTGCAAGCAATAAGAAACCTTAGTCATTTTTGGCTACAATTAATGATCATCAGGAGAGGAGTGTAAAAAATATAAAAGCAACTCGTTCTGAATAAAATTTTTTAAATGACCGATAATAAAATAAGACAAACGATATGCCGAGCAAACGATTTGTTGAGCATTTTGAGTTATACATATATACGGAAATGAGTTTACACAACCATTTGGTTAAGTTGATGCAATATTTTATTGCGACAGCACAGTCGATTAACTTCTTCGACTATTGAGAGATGAAGAGTTATTACCTCAGCGGAAACTTTTTTAACTACTTTTGAAATGGTTTTAAAATGGTTGCGGCCGATCTGATGCTTTGCATCAAAATTATATTGTCTTTCTTTTACAGATTGGACACTTTGTACCAGCTTTCAAGAATCCCGTCGTTGGCTACTTTCGGGTCTGTACAAATTATTCACAGAACTATAATGTTTTGTTTATTCTATACACTTAATGGATAATATAAATTACCTTACCAAGAGAAACATGTTTGCATTTTCAATATTTGATAATAGATTACCTAGTGAAATACAAACGTCATTAAACGTGACCGAGTTGTATTGTGAACCTAAGTTTCTAGACAAAACTTTCATATGATCATGATAAATTTATATTCACAAAGGTCGAAATATTGTTCCCGAACGAGAACGTTTAGTGATCTCGATTACGTACAGTCACAAGGTCTTTGATCTGAATACTGGATAGTTTTAGAATTCAGAGAATGGAAAAGTAACTGAAAATATTTACTCCTAAATTTTTTTAGATTCTCAAACTCGCAAATTCAACATGGAGAGTTCAATATAAGAGAGTTTCTCTGTTCTGTTTAAACAAAAGACGGACATTGAAAAAGTATATAAACCTTATGTACCTCGATGAAGGGAAGACGATGTTCTAATATTTTAAAATACATTTTCACTTTATAGCCATATTGACCCCAACCTAAAGCCTGAACCTCTGATCCAGAAGCCATGAACTAATTTTCACAATTTTGGTACAGGCCTTCATGGACATCATAACTATGCATTTAGGGTTTTTTCAACATGTATGGTAGAAGAGAAGAATTTTGAAAATTTTCCTTTTTTTTGGCTTATTTTTTTCTCCCCGCCCATGAGGCCCTGGGGGTGCTCGTTGTAAGGTGAATAATTCACAATTTAGATTCCTCTTATTCTAGATACACTTCAACCCAAAAATGGTAACAATTGGCCTTGTAATTTTCAAAAAAAAGTTAACGGACCACGGATGTCGCACGGCGATGGATGAAGACCGATAGTAATAGCAATACTAATAGCTACTAGACACGATCTCGTTGCGAGCAATGCGAGCAACGAGAAGGTCTTACGTCCGATTTTTCATAAATTGAAATAAAACATTGACTTTAAAATTCGACAACCAAACAAAATCTAGAAGTTTGGGCGCAGTCTTCATTTGTCTTTCAGAGTCTATTTTGTATCAAATAGGAATTAAAACTTTAGACCCAACATCGCCCCTTCTTTGAGTGGCCAGCCTCTTTTTTATATGAAATGAAATGTCTTTTGATTGTAAACAGTTTTTCTCAAAACGTGTTTAGAAACTCTTTACCGTTCTTGAGATATCTGGGGAAGAACGTTTCAGGGGCCGACCCTTTCACTCCTTATCGGGGCCGTTTAATGAAAGTTTAATGGTTGCATATTGTTGTATAGATTATTATTGGAAACGGAAGACCTCAATAACCTATAAAAGGACCAGAACGTTCTATGTCAAAGAGATAGAAGAGGAATTTTGAGGGTAAAATTTGAAGAAAACGATTAAGTTATATTATAAATGGCCTAAAAAGTACGGAAAAGAATAGAAATTGTAGAGGGCCAAACTTTTTTTTTTTAATTGTCCTTAATATTATGCAGCATGAGTTGAGCAGCTTACAAGCTCACACATTGAAGCGTACGAGATATTGAGTATAGAAAAATAAAAGATACGTAATCCTATAATTTATGTTCGTACACTAAGGGGTGCAACAATGCATGATCAAAATCAAGAGACTTCCGGTGGTTCATGAGATTGTTTGTCGATGCTCCGGTTTTTGAAACTAGGACTTCTTTTGTTGACAACTGTATATCTAAAAATTTTAATTGAATGAATGTTAACCAGGCCTATACTGCTGGTGCATGAGACGCAATTTGAAAGTTCCTAGATTATATAGAAACGATTGAAACTAGAAAAAGAAACTTTTTTTACAACTGCGTCTGATGGGGCAAATGTTAACATTGGAAAAAATACTGTATTGCAGCCCTCCCGAATAACCATGTTCCAGATCTACTGGGATTGAAATGTTTCTGTAATAGGTTAAAACTAGTGGCCTTTGATGCTTAAAAAAAGAGATGCTAAAATTTATTAAGCAATTTTAAGTCTATTCTGCTAACAGTATAATACAAAAAATCAAAACGCTATAAGGAATAAAATTTGTATCTGAAGCAATGATGCAAAAGATGTTTCATCAGAGTTGTTTTCTTTATGTTCTGTTAAAGCAGCGTTGATGTTGATATACAAAGTCGAGACGGACTAATACTTAACATCTAAATGACTATAATCTTCTATATGCATTTCGTGAAACTCTGCTTGCACTTTTTAGTGGACTTTCTCTTTAACTTTCAAAAATGATTGTTGTTGCTGACTGATGCAAGTGAGGCCCTAGAATCAACCTGTCTCCAGCGTGTTGCATTGCAACAAAGGCTTGGTAAAATCCTGCGAGACCGCTTGACATTGTCATTAAAATGATGAGTATGGATTTCATGAAATCAAAATTAAACCAACTACATTGATAACCAAGCAATTACAAAAAACGGAAAACATTACAAAATACATTTATTGCATGGTAAGGAAGATATAGAGATTGATCTTCCCACCCCAAGTAAAACAATATTTCCCAAGGGCAACGCCGGAGAGAAATGCGATTTCTCTGGGGGAATAAATCTTTTTATCTCCAAATCATTCATGTAATATATTATTTATTATGCCGAACGGTAAATGATGATATAGACTACATTCGGTTCTAGTAGTTTTTCTCAACTGTTTTTAAGCAAAAATGTCGCGAATGTGTATCATTCGAAGTTAAAGTTTCATTTTTTATCATTTAAATCATGTCACGTTTTACTTAGATTTTTAATTCAAGAAAGATTAAATAAAATTAAAATGATTTTAGATTTTATCATTTGTTTGATTTAATTTATTGTCATCCTCAGGCTTTTTCATACACGTGGTATGAAAATTCACGAGGATTCCGAAGGGTTGGGATATGACATTTATTCCTCGGGAGACATGGTGTTTTTTTTTTTACCATGTCCCTTGACTCAATCAGTTGACGCGTTATATAGAACTATAATAATGAATTATAATAATACACCTTAACAAGACTTTAAAAAAATACTATACTAAGTAGATTGATCCGCTACCCTGTCAGTTTTCATAATTGCATTGGTATAGCAATTATCAGTTCAAAATATGGTGAAAACAAGCACATTTATTGTTTATTTAGTATGATACAGCATCATGATTCATTCCGCTTCCTATAGAAAAATTCTTGGTAAGTTCGTTGGAATCTAACTCATTAGACTTTTAAAACCGCTCTTCTAAAATACGCCATTACAAGATTTCTTGAATAGCGTATCGTAGAGGAGCGGTTTTACAAATCTAATTTGATTATGTTGCGTTCGTTCAAATGAATTTTATGCAGTATACATGAAGTAATTTATATTATAGTTATTTCTTGTTAAGCATGAGATGTCATGAGTTTGCAATAAATAAAAATTCAAAAACCTATATGAAAGTAACTCGTAACTGCACATTGTGCAACCATTGTCGACAAGACCATTCAATAATAATGAAAAAATATGCTTGGTTTTCAGCCTGCCCACAAGGAACAGAATGGCAATGCATTCCTAATTCTCTCACATGTTCTTGCACACCCAAACAAGGTATGTACTAATAAAAATACGATTATTAAGAAAATCTTTAATACAGTCAAATTAGTAAGTCGATGTTTAATAGATGGCTATCTTTAATTTGATTTAATTCTAATCTAACTTAAGGTAATACAACACAGATAAGCAAAAATTCTCCTATAGTTCAATTTTTCTGAAAATTTAATATTTTGTTATTTGGAATAAAACCTATAAATGTGTAAAATTTGAAAAAAATTCGACTAGACAATTTTTGCCCGCATCGCCTCAAACCTACCATTTGAATCCTCTTTCAGTGGTAAGTAAAATGAAATAGTCATTGTTAGAATTTGCTATGCGAATAAGTTACTTTTTAAGATATGACGAATGTTTGTACTGCTATTTATACAGAAGACCTTTTTGTTACTTACAGACACTGAAATAAATTCTAACTGGTAACTTAAGGTAATTTCTGATGTAATATAATGTAAAAATTGCACTAAAGTCTTGTAATCATCTTTTAAGACGAAGATTTGCATCACCTAACGGTGCCTAAAAAAATTGTATAGTTCAAATTCGAATAAAATTTAGCAGTATAATTGCCATGACCCAGTAATTAAAATATATCAAAATTATGAAAAATTGACCGTAGGTTTTAGATTAATTGATGTTTAAGTGTAGGAGGTGAAAATTGATAAAAATCCTACATGACGTCATCATATTTGACCTTTGACCTTGAAATTTGGTGGGCATAAAGTCCATATTTCATGTCTTTATTATGGATAGAACACAAGTTACACATTTTTAAATGATAGAAGGCTAAATTGCAGAAAAATCAAATTTTCACCATTCAAATGCAGGTTTCGATATTAACAAAATACGCTGTACCTCAATTTTTTTCTGCCTTGAGTAATTGATGAATATAATTTATATTATTTTCTTAAAATAATGCATCAAAATTAACTTTAAAATAATATTGAGCCATTATTTTGTGTATTTGAGAAATATTTCAAATAATTAATTTCACAGGTGTTTCGTACTACCTTAATTTGATAGACTACAACAAAATCTGAAAATACGATTTTTATAATACTATAACAGTGTTTCATGCCTAGTATCAGACAAACTAGGATGTACCGTTGTAACAACAAGGTAGTCAGGTACCGAGGTTTAAATATGTTCTTTCTGTGAATTTCGAAATAAAACCAAAAAATTAAAATAAGCCAACATTTTAATTGATAAAAAAATTGGAATAAAAATAATTCCTGAACTATCCAAAGAAAAATACAAAATACAAATATATTAACCTTTTATACATCAAATATATTCACCTATTTCCGAAATAAAACCAAAAATTTAAATAAGCCTTATAACAATTTAATAATTTAAATTGCCAGTCAAAGGATACACGTTGGTTTTTGGTGTTATTTTGTAGATAATCATAAAGTCACGCCCATAAAGATAATATCGAAATAGCAAATATAACTAGTTTCTTTATTACTATCGGACTGGGATCAAATAAAAATCAGTATAATAAGCATTAATCAGCATCGTTAAACTTATGTAAATTAAAAGCTCACAGGTGCAAGGTAAATATGTGCAAGGTAAATATGTCTAAACATATTGAGTTATGTAAATAGGATATTTAGCTATGATGTGAAGCTTATTTAAGAGTTGACACTAATTTAATAAAATTGGATTTAAAGAAATTTTAAGCATTTAAAGATCTCAACACATAATATGAGATGAACAAACTATTTAATAAAATATTGAAACCTTGGGGGATTTTTTTTCTAATTTCTTAAATGTATACAATAAATGAAACAAAAACAGATCTATGAATAATTTTGCAATTTACATTACAAGTATATTACGTTTCCTGTGAACAAATTGTAAACAAACGTTGATTCAGCATACGAAATGGAGACTGACGCTACCTTGTGGCGCATGAGCGCGGCAGATATTATCAATGGGCCCCATATGGGATAACAATAACATATTAAATGCGCGCACGACCGCTATACACAAAAGGTCCCCTATAGGATCAATAACATCAAAATGTATACACCTATCATTTTCAAAAATGTTTACCTAAATATGGTTTGTATGAAGTCGGTGTCGTAGCTTTTTATCAGTACTTCGCGTTGTGTTTATTTTTTGTTTTGAGACTGAATTTGACCTCAACATGAAGAACTAAACTTAACTAATTTTTGAATATGAAATGAAAACAACATTACTCAAAATATATATGAACCAGATATAATAAACAAAACTCAAAGTAAATGAAAACCAAGATTAACAGCCATTTATAAATTTATTACAACAAAATAGGAACAGACAAGTTAAATCTCAAGTATAATAAAATCCCCCAACCCTGAAACCTAACTTAACATTAACAGGGACATCCCAAAAACAGACAGGACGGGGACTCAGGAGAAAAGTAGCTAGCGAAACCAGCTGTCTCCCTCGTCAAATAAGAAGATACACGACTTTATATAGGAAATAGAACAATAGAAAATTCTCATTAAAGTTATTGGCTATCATATGAAGTGGGCGTTACCAAAGTAAGAGAAACACACTGTAGATTGCATCGGAATCGGAATGCTACTAATAATAAACATAAACGAAATCCTTATCTACCACAGGTTCGTTGATTTTTAACAGCTTTTACTTGAAAACGTGACCAATAAACGTATAAAAAACTTTTTGATTGGATGCACGGGTTAGTCACTATGTCCTGTCATTATAGAAAGCTGAAAACACGAAACTTGTACTATTCCGCCAAGGGTTTGAGAGGAGACGAGCAGATCGTAAACTCTTGGCTAGCGAAGATGATTTGTATGCAAAGTTTGCTGCTACAAATTGTACAAGACCCAATTTTTTTCAGTCTTTCCAGCAATATTTCTACTATAACCTGCATGCTATCATACAAGTACTAATACAGTAGCATACAGTGATTTGAAAAAATGTCTTATTCCTTCTGCAAACATTATCCATTTTGTTTGTCCATGAAGATGATTGGATAGGTCTGGTTTTACAATGTCAGAAACGGAGATACTTGCCTTAATTACTTTATGAAAGAAACTGCTTCAAATTTTTAATGTAATTTCATAGGATGATTGTGGGATTATCATCTGGGCATAGACACTTATTTCTGTTATACAAGTTACCAAACACTTCAATGATAAAACATGGTCTATAGCTTAACACTACATAGAGTACACCAATTTCGTGAATTGCAACCCATCTTGCTAATAGTAGAAAAGCCTTAGACAAATATCTAGTACTTCTTTAATAATTATCTTCAATATCATATATTGCATGCTTAACTTTATTTTTACATTTCTGCATAAACAGTGTCTAAAGATTACATGTCGTGGTAAGTTTGGCACGCCAATCTGAATTGATCGTGACCATTGCAGAAGCCAAGTTTGAAAATGGTAGCATACACAGGCTATGAATGCATAGAATAATCCTAGCTAGTGTAAGGATGTTTTTCAGGATTTCCTTTGACAGGGGACCTGTGGTAAAAAACATTCTGAATGTTTGTGTTGATGCTCTCTCTTATCTTCTGAATCTAAATTAAGAGCTAGCCATTCTGTATGTTATACATATGTTATTAATGTAGGTGGTCAAATTATGATTTCCATGAAGCTATACTCAGTTGTTGTTTCTATGGCATCACTAGCATCAGGTAAGCAAGAACAATCTTTTTGAGATTAAATAGAAAGTCCACTAATTAAAAAGTGCAGTCACATCTTTCAGAAAATGCATGTAGAAGAGAAAGTCATAGCCTTAAGATGGCTAAAATAAGCTGTGCCTGCTGCCTAATTCCATTCAATATATTATATTGAATAAACTATTGTTTAAAAAAAAAAGAAATAGTTGTTAAGATATTTAGGTATTAGTTTAGCTTGAATTGGTAAACAGCAGTGCATATTTTACTCTCCACTTATTTTTAAAAGTAAATGATGATTCTGCTTTAACAGAACATCCAGACAGCCACCGAGATGGGACAACAATCGCGTGCTTTGCAAGTTCACAGGCCTTATCGAATTTTGCTCCATTGCTTCTGATATTAATTTCAGTTTTCTAAGTGCCTTTGGTTTGTAATTTGAATTCTCCACAAGGGGATTTACCTCTGTATTCCTGCATGGTTAAATTTCTGTGCGCCGCGGTAAATGTTCTGCGCCAGGGTCAAATTCCGAAGATGCCATAAGATAATTTGATTGCGTCTTAGCATGATGACATCTACACTCTAATTGATGGAGTTGTTAATTGTGTTTTCACAATGGAACTTACATACCCTGGGTGTCTGATAAACATGACAGGGTGACCTAGTGTCCTTGGTAGGCAGAGAAGCGTTTATTTGGAGTCAATTAGCTAATGATCCGATAATAATAATTATTTATAATAATTTCATATCTCAAAAAATGTAAGCATATCTTTCTTAAATAGGATCAAGTGCCTCTACTTATTACCAATTACAGAAACATTTCAATACCATTCTATGTGGAATATCGTTTTCAGAATTGCAACACTGGTTTTTTTTTTAGTCAATATTTATATATACCCAATCTGAATCAAATGCAGTAAGCTTCCTTTTCATGTTTCAGATGTCTTATATTTTATCAAGGAACTTTCATATCGCCTATATTATACCAGCAGCGTTGACATGTTAAACAATCTTAATCAAAAGAATTTAAGAACCCGTTGTCAACAAACCTTGCACAAACAATCCTAGTTTCACAAACCGAAACATCGGCATACAAGCTTCTAAACTACGGAAAATCTTTTGGTTTTGATCATGTGTAGCTGTGATTGCACTTCATGGATATAGTATTGGGCAGATATATCAAATAAGCGGGGCTGGACAAGGATTTTACACAGCTTTACTTAGACCTTTACATAGAAACTAAATTCAACTTCATATTCCTTATCAACAGGTAGTCTTCTTGTATGTTATGAGCAACATTATACCAACAGGGAAAAATATTGCTCGGACAATGAGTTTTCCAAGAAATCTGATAAGACGTTGATATAAAACCTCGGTTTAAGGTAACGTCTCACCCCTACTGGCAGAGTTTTGGTTTTTGGTAAAGTCTGTGCAAGATTGACCATTTGCAATGGGAATGAAATTATAGTCCAAATTTGGATATCTTATATCACTTTGTATACCCCATATAACGTGAGGCAAAATTTTGATTAAACATTTATTAACTTATTTTTGTTTTTGCTTGTTATTGACTTTTCTTCTTTTACAACATCTTATGTACAAACATGACATGATATATGATAAATGCATTTGTAGAGGCATATTATAGAATCTTTAAATTATTACTAATCAATTATATAATTTGTTACAATTCTTATGTAGTGAAACCTGATTTTGAGAGAGAAAGAGAGAGAGAGAGAAAGAGAGAAAGAGGGGGAGGGAGAGAGATATGCAGGCAGTGCATACTTGTAAGTTGTAAAAACCATACCAGACTTAATTGAGGACAATTGAAATGATAGGAAAAAAAATCATTAAAAATTTATTAATAAAAATTTACAGTAAGAAATTTGTTCAACAATCTTATAACATTTGTTTTTATTCTAAAACAAGTAAAATATGATCAACGCTTTATGTTTTCATAAAATCCATGGTAGCCGAAATGCAAAAATCTGTAATGGTTTATTAAGTATGGTTAAAGGATTGTGCTTCATATCGTTTGCTGATGAAAATTTCTCGGTAACGTTCCTGAAAAAAAATTTTATGCAAATATACATGAGGTAATTTATATACAATTTACGTATATTATAGTTATTTCTTTTTAAAATATGTGCTGCTACCAGTTTGATATTGATAAAAACTTGATAAACATTTAAGAGTATGTCATTATATTATTCACAAAAATTGTCGACAAGACCATTTTATAATTATAACAAAATATGATTGGTTGTCCAGAATGTCAAAATAGAACATAGTTGCGCTGACATATTACTCATTATACCGGGGATTTGCCATGTCTTTGCGTACCTATACAAGAACAACCAGGTGCGTTTTTATGTAAAACAAACAATAGAATGGAAAAAGTTTATTTCAAAAATGTTTTGAAAATTTCAATGAAGTCTATTTAATAAGTAAATGTCTCATCGATGGCTACATATACCTTTAATTAAATTCCTTTTTAAATCCTACTTCTTTTAAAGCACTGAAATTTATTTAAATCACAATTGTTATAACGTTGAAAGAGAATACAGTATTACATGCCTGCTATCCAACGTAACCTTCGAGCAAAAGGTGAACCGTTCTAAAGAACACAGGAAAAACCTTATCAATGACACTGCTTCATCGAACTAATCACAAATGTATCTTAGGACTTCAAGAAATTGTACATCGATGTATTTGCGACACGTAATCTGCAAATATACTTAGAAAACACTTTTTGTAGTAAACGGTGGATGGAGCGAGTGGTCTAGCTCTCCTTGCAGCACCACCTGTGGGGATGGTACCAAACATGAAAGCAGAACGTGTACTAATCCTGCACCATCACATGGTGGAAGGAACTGTGAGGGAGACAGTGTCCGTGTTACTGCTTGTCATAATGGACAATGTCAATGTAAGTTTGTAAAAATAAAATACATATCTTTAGCCGAGACTATTGCTCAAAGAGTGATACTGACTAACGTCAGCTTGTTTTTGAGGGAAAAATATACATGTAGTGCATACTTATACATCTGCATATTAATAAACTCTAAAACACTACATTAAACAAATAGAAATGACTTGAAGTTAAGAAGGATGGGTGGTCAAAAAATTACCAATCAGTTCGACCATAAATTTAGAAATGATAGTAGCTATAAACTACTGTTTCATTAAAAAAAATTCCAAATACTTTAGACTTAAAACTGAATGTTTTCCTTTTTTATGTATAGAGCTCTTTTTCTCACGGTGATTAATATTGTCTAAAAATGGCCAGCCCTCTTAAGCTTAAGATGACATTGTGACCTAAGTAATCTCAAACAATAAGGCAATTAAAGAATATAGAGCTGAACTTTAGACGATATCGCCTATATCTTGTTACTATCATTATATGATAGTCTGTTCCAGGCTCCCATGTCCACTATTTTTTGTTAATAATCACAAATAAACAATTGAAATCGATATAATGAAAACATAATTCAAATAATTATCACTGTTCCCATTCGTTAACTGGTAAAAAAAGAACATGCCTAACAATAATCTTTCCATATCGATAGGTATTTTAATCCTATTATTACCATTTTCAAGTGAAGGCCCTGTTTTTCACAGTGATGATACAGATTTGCTGTAGATGCTTCTCGAAATGTACTTTTTAATACGTGGCCTAGAATTTTGAGAATGGAGTCAGGGTATCCATAAAAATCACAATAAATATACAGTCATACTAGCAATAAAAAAAAACCCTCGTGTCAGGTGTAACGACGAAAAGTGATCCCCGTAAAATATTTACCGTAAATCATTTTTCTACGTAGAAAAATGACCCACTTTGTTGATAACTTATATCTGTGGGGCCATTTTTCTCCGTGTGGGTAATACAAAAATGACCACGTAGAGTATTGACTATGTTTTTACATATTCTATTTTTACTGGTTTTGGGTGCAGTATTTTTCCTGAGGTCTATACAGAGGTTTAGGGAGGGGATCCTATTGCCTGCATGGTACTTAGATTATAGGAAATAAATATTTCTTCTGTATTAGCTTATCCAAATTACTAGCTTAAGTTTTCTTATCCGATCACCTGTTATTGCCCAACGTCATTAAATGAATCTGTCTTTAATTTTTTTCTTCAAATGAAAAAGAAAAGATGCAGTCAGATTTTGCCAGCCAATTAAAGTACAAAATCGGCTTAATATTAAACATAAGTATCATCGGAGAAAATTTTGAAAATCTTTTTATACAGGATCTTTTTTACGGTACTACAATGTCCAGAAATTTTGTTTATGACTCTACTTCATTAAGTTGATTTTATTTTGGCTATTGTTGCTCAGGTGAGCAATGTGGCCCATTGGCCTCTTTTATCATATTTGGGATAAAGTCTTATCAGAATGACGTACGAAATAAAGTCGTTGACTACATGTGTTTGAAGAAGAATAAACACGTATTGCAAAACATTGAAGTATACGCATAACAAAATTTGAAGTCTTCAAGGATGGAACAAGAAGGATCTTGGGGTACCGATACAGAAATTCTTACTTTCGCTTAAATTTGCGATACAACGATCGTTGTTTATTGCAATCATGGGATGAAAGGTAAAAACAACCAAAATTACGTCTGGCTGCCGTACCCTCCCTTACACATAAAAATGTTTCATTGCATGAGATTCTTTAGTTTTGTCTGTGTAATGATCTGCTATAACAGTGGTGCCTATTCAGCAGAGCGAGCAGACTCGAGCTGTCGCCAGATTACCATATTTCCTGAATTAAAATACAAAAAAGCGAGTGCACGCGAACAACCCTCCATGCATGTACATTACGGGTTCCACAAGGCAATCTGACGAGTATTTCAAGTTAACACGGATATCACTTTGTTCAAACTGATGTTTTACATGTACCTTAAAAAGGTAGAGTAAAATAGGAGGCGATTCATAATTTCTCCTATCTTTTACGGATGGAGTCATATGCTTTCGCTGCCCTCCCCTCGCCCTCGCAAAAAATGTGATACTACGCGTGTTGCCTCTAGTTTCTATATTTTTTAATGTAATTTATAAGCGTGGTTAAATTACTATGGGATCAGCTCTAAACGTGTGGGTAGATCTACAGGTCGGGAATGGTTTTCTCGAGTAAAAAAGGGACTTACTTTTCATAAAATACTGACCTCAAGTCAGTTTTCTACATAAAATTTGACCCCCGGTCAATATTCTACGGGGGTCATTTTTCGTTATTACACCGGCATCCACCTTCTTGAGCTTCTTTTACTCGACGTATCTCATGTAATGCTACCATTATTTCCCTGAATTATCATAGTCAAGCCAGTAATATTGTGTGTGATGATGTCACTTAAAGATTTGTTGAAAAGAAAGTGTAGTTTGGATGAGACCCAATGTTTAGGGACATATGGCTACGATTTCATGCAAAGTGTAGAATAATAAAAATTTTAAAAAATTGGTGTGGACTTTACATACATTTTTTTTTTCAGAACGTAGATTGAAATAAATTTCACTGCACTATATAAAACTCAAACTGTTCACTTCTCTAAAATGTAATTCTTGATCAGCCGGACAACATTCTCTCTGATAAAATTTAAAAAAAATTAAACCTTGACCGTCAACCTCCAACACATCCCCGGAAAAATATCTGCACATAGCCTGTCAATGCATTCTTTGTTCTAGTTGGTTTATCATTTTATTAAAAGAATTTGTTAGTCATTTAAACATTTGGCACAGCATTCCCACCTTTCTTATCCAGAATATCACTTTTAACAGTGTATTGTACCTCTTTTACAACATTGAATTTACTAAATAAGAAGTGCTCTCCCCAACAGAGAATGAGATGTTGTTGTTGCTTAGTGGAAGAGTAAATGAATATGAAAATTTTACATCACAGCTTTATAAACACTTTGCACATACCTGAAACTGTGCATTAAATAAACAACAGAAAGTTCTACGCAATACTGGTTTCTTTGTTCAGAGGTAAAATATATTTTTCAGCATTGTCAAAAAGTTTACCTGATCCTCTCCATTCTTAAAACAAAGAAGGTAATGTTTTAAGTCAGATATTAGCCTCAAACTGTCCATTCTCTATGCAACAGAACTAATAATCTCGGCCCTACGGCCCTACAAAATGGACAGTGTTCGGCTTATATCCTCTTCTTATTTTTAATTTTTACAATAGTAAATTCTCCTACTAGCTGACATATTTGGTTTTTGTTATCAAAATAGCATCAATTTGTATTTTCCCCTTTTTTTCATGCAAAGGATATACTAGTAAGCCGAAAACTGTCCATTCTGTGAGAGAAAGAATAGATCGAGGCCCGGCTTATATTCGACTTAAAACATAAACTCTTTTGTTCTAAGAATGAACAGTATCAGGAAAACCGGTAGAGAATGCTGATAAATATAATGGTTTTCACTTTAAATGAAAAAAAAAAACAGTCTTGCATAGAACTGTTTCCTTTCTTCCCATAATGAACAGTTTCAGGTATGTGCAAGGTTTTAAAAATGCTGAGCTGAAAAGTTTCATATCCATGTACTCTTTAACTGAGCAACAACAACATCTCATTCTCTGTTGAATAAAGCATTTGTTAAACAAAGTTTAAGGATTTTACTGAAAAACTGCACGTACAGACACTGTTCTAAGTGATATTCTAAAAATGGAGGGTGGTAATGCTTTGACAAATAACAACATATTTTGATGAAAATGATTAAGCCAACCAAAACAAAGAAATCATAGACTGGCTTAAATGCATTTTCACAGTGGTGTAGAAAAAGTTGAAGGTTAAGGTTTAATTTTATAAACTTTTTCCTGGGAGGGTGTGGATCGAATGATAGAGAAATTACTTTAACTTTTAGAAAATAAATGAAATATGTGAGTTTTCTATAGTGGCACTTTGCAGTGAAGTTTGTCTCAATCTACTCTCTAATGTGATTTGTTGTTGCAAGTCATTATGATTTAGAGTATTAATTTTGATTCGTGATTCTGCAAAAGGGTAAAGAGAGATACAATATTGAATTATTGACTAGTAATTCAGCGTTCCCCCTCTGTATTGCGCTATCGGTGTCATTTCTAATGGTGTAAGAAAAGGTGTAAATCTGTTTTTTTAATGGCAAATGTCATGTCTAATTCTTGTTTACAACTTACCTGTAGCCGTCAAGTTAATAGTTTTACCTGTCTCCGTCCATTATTTTTAATAATGGACAGTTTTCTATCCATTATCTTTTAGAATGTACACCTACAGGTAACTTATTGGAATGTCTTCAAAGTTTACAAGTATTTCATTTTGTATAAAAGCCGAAAACAACAAAATAAAATTTATATTGACAGTCAGTAAATTGACAAAAGGGGTTAATTGATAATTAAAAGTTATTTCTCTCAAACCGAAACTTCATTACGTCCGAAAGGTTTTTTAACAGTAAATGGACAACAAGAGGCCCATGGGGCCTGAGCAACAATGGTTTTATATGGGTGTTCAAAGGGTAGAATAACAAAAAAGAATACCGTAAAGTCTCCAAATTTTACACTTATTTTTTGCACACACTTAATTTTTGACATTGTACCTTTATGAAATACCATATATATCCTATAGATCTCATAGATTTCATATAATTTCATAGAATCTCGTAGATTTCATATAATTCCTCGTATAAGGAGGGGCCCCAGAAAGTAGTAACAGCATATCATCCTTTTAATTTTTCTGTACAAGTATTTAACGTTTAGCGAGAATTTTCTAGCGATCAACCAAAATTTCAGCGTTAATCGTAGAATTATAAGCAAGATACAGAGCTCACAATTCTGCTAGGTTTGAGTCAATTTTTTTGTTCACAAGAGTTTATTACATTCAACTTAAGATTTTTAAACTTGGTATTTCCTATTCAACATTTAAAAGTAAATGAACAAAAGCATGGCCTCAGCTCAGCTCTGTGTGCAAACAGAGAATTGTGAGCAAAACTCTGTATCTTGCTTATAATTCGAAGCTTGACACTCAAATATGGTTAGTAAATAGAACATTGTAAACAGTTAAAACAGAAGAAACATGCACTTAAACAAAGAAAGAGCACAATTTATTTATCATCATATATATACCTATATATTTCTAGCAGCGAAAACAATCTCCGTTTAGCATCTTAACGAAACATGTTGCATTAATCAACCATTACGTAGAGATCGTACCGAATTACCAATAGAATTAATAGTATTTTATAATATGTTGTTAGTGCATCAGATATGCTCATTTTGCGCAGGTAAACAATCAGCTGTCTGATTTACCGAAGTCTATATTTGATTCGATACGTAAATTCCAAAATACAGGCGATAGTTCCCCTCAAGTTAAAAAGCATGATTAACTAAAATGAAACGAAAATCAAAACAAGCTAAAACCACCGTGCCCGTCACAAGTGAAAATGTTAACGCATTAAAATATTCAACCTTAATTTACCTCACAAAATCGGCACAAATTTATTTTGCATGTTTCAAATATTCCCTTCGCACATAAATTGTTCCACAACAAGCAAATTCATCTTTGTCAGTTTGACACGTTTGTCATGCGTCAAACATGGCTGCTTCAAAACAAAGACTGGTTTTCGATATATGAAATACCGAACCAGAAATTATAAACTGATTGACCGCTATTCACGCTTTATTATTATTTTCGTAAATTACTCAAATTTAAAACAGAATTACCTAATAATTTTTGCAATTTATATTTTCCTTTCCATAAGGATTATTCATGCTAAATTACGTTGAATTTGACTCAGTAGTTCTTGAGAAGATTTTTAAAAATGTACCCCCCTTTTTCTATAGTTTCGAAGTTTTCTCCGTTTTGAATAAAGATCGGTCTTTCATTTCTGCAATTTATAATTACCTTTCCATAGGGATGCGTTGTGCCAAATTTGGTTGAAATTGGCCAAGTGGTTTTAGAGAAGAAGTTTAAAATGTGAAAAGTTTACACACGGACGGACAGACGGACGGACAGACGAACGACGGACAAACTGTGATCAGAAAAGCTCACTTGAGCTTTCAGCTCAGGTGAGCTAAAAATAACACAAGGCAAAATGAACCATGTATACGGTTTAGTTGAAACATATATAAAATTATATTTTTTTCCCCATAATTTACGACTAGCTACAACGTCGATCCCGACCAAGTGTTCCTCTAATGTAAATTGTACTGATTTTAACTGTCCAAGGCAACAATATCCATTTTGTGAACCCAATTTGGGATGGTCTGCTTGTTGATGTACAGGTAAACACTTTTGTGTCGTATATTAGGCACAGGTTGATAACAGCATTTTAATGGAAACTAATTCTCAAAAACAGTTGAGTCGACACTAATTTTTCATTTGTCTTAACACTTTTTTATGATTATTTGCGTTCATAAATTCATTATATATTATGTCAAGAAAGGTAATAACTACACAATTTCTTTAAATTTGTAAGAGTGTACCGATGACCATCACTGTAGTTGCTCTGCGGGAATGAGTGGTCACTGCAGGGACGATACTTTTGAAAGGAAATGTGAATGCAAACATTTGCCTGGTAAGTTTTTGCTAAGCAAATATCGTTGTGCAATTCATACAAGACCAATAGCTTAATTAACATTGTTTTACAGGTGCTACCTGTAAAAGTGATTCAGACTGCAGCACACATGTGTGTACTGGATACCTACCTCAGTCCTTCTGCCACGAGAAAAAGTTCCTCGTCTACGACTTTTCGTCATGTGATTGTAGAGGTTAGTTTATACTTTTTGATGATTTAAAATATTTTTTAATGTTTACTGAATTACTTCTTTTTAAGCTGATGTGTTAGGCTGTAAAATATTACAGATTTTCCCCACTGACAGTCAGACTGCTCTCTTTTGAACATACATCTATATAAAATAATAAAAAAATATATACGTCAAAAATCAATAAACCAAATAATTATGGAGTTTGGTAATCGATCTTAAATCTCTGTTAGAACGGCCTTTATCATCATTTGTATATACCCCTTACATTGTTGTGTTGTTGTCCAATGTTGTTCCCCTACAATGAATAATAATGATATCATGGTCTGTTACCATTTAATAAAAATTCTAACCTGGGTCTTACTTGGTCCTACATCATTCAACTAATTCCATCCCACAAAAAAAATTGCTAAAAGTAATCTCAAGTCCAATCGACTGGATTTGACTGGATAGTTGGGTGCCCAATGCACAATAGACTATTACTATAATTCAAATGGCCACTGTAGAATTTAATGAATGTAAATAAACTTGAAAAGTAATTAGACTTTTCTTAGACTATACTCTTGTATCTAGACATTTAAATGACGAATGTAAGATTTGTACGCTGGATTTCCATCTTCCCATTTGTTGAATTTCCGCCTCTGACAATCCTTGTAAATATAAGTGAGTAGCACACAAAATGCGAAATATATGAGTTTTGTAATTAAAGTTTGAATGTTTAAAAATTTTAAAGCTTTACATAACTTGCTAGAAAACTGACATTGGGTCACTGGCTTTAAGTTAAATGAGTAAAACATTCCTCCTTGTCAATGTGACTTGACACAATTAAGAAAAACTGCTTCAACAAATTGAATAGCACCACTGTTCCTGAAGTGTACGGCAACCAAACTGAAGCCCCGGAACCTAATTGGTCAGTTTTTGAACTTTTATTAAACACTGACACGCCAGTGTCTAAAATCTGAATATGGTCCTTTCTTAAATCGATCACTTCACTCACTCTCAACAATGCAAAATAGAAAAAAAAATGCTAAAGAAAACGATGATTGAAATAATACTGCTTTGTATGTTGAAATAGCCAAATGTGGTTTTAAATAATTTGTGTAACAATTATGAAATTGGTCTTCGCATATCACATGATTATAATGACTTTTTGTACCATGCCATCAATTTCTTGACAAAAAAGACTATAGGATTTTTCCAACAATCATATTAACAACAAAACTTATTCCTAAGACATATAATATTTGACTGTTGAAAATGAACATCCCTTGTCAAAAAACTTAAGCTGTGAAATTAAGGATATTGCCAACGGGTGGAGGCCAGGTTTGTTCAAAGGTACATTTGACTCTGAAATTATAAAATCGTTGCAGACTTTGTACACTTTACTAGTATTTTCAGATATACTGGCTTGCAAAGGTTTGTTTATAGTTTCTGCATAATTCCTCAAAACTGCGTGTGCTCCGTAAAGGGAAACTAATTTGCGGAAGGGGCTAGCTGTGGACCACTAAAATTGAGGAATTGCATCAGCAACTTTGCTATGCTGTGCCTTTATCTAGATATTGAGCTGAAGAGTTTTTAAGTCTTAGACTAAGAATCGAAGTAACATCATTAATATTCTATTTCCTGATGTTTTTTGATTGATAATTTGAACCAGTGGTCAAGTGTCTATGTGAAGCAGGAGTTTAAGGTTTTAAAGTCAAGTCGAAAGACCCGTATGAAGGCCAGGGTAAACAAGACTAATGATTACCAAAAACTACCTCAAAACCATATGCTCATGAACTATCAGTAAAAAATTTCAAAAATTCATTATCCTGCTATTGATTTGAAGAAAAATTGACCCACACTTGGAGGTCCATTTTCATATCATTTGTTATTCTAATAAAATAATAAGATTTTTTTACCCCTTTCATAGCCCCATATAACCTATGTGGCAACGCACTTTTAAAAAATTACACAGTTTGTAATTTTTTTTCAAAATGCGTTAAATTTGGGACAAAATCAACGCACTTTTAAAACATTTGTTAGTAGTGCGTTTACTTTGAGACCAAATCATGGCACTTTGAATTTTTTTTCAAAGTGCGTTATTGGTATACATCATCAAGACACTTAATGCACTTTGAAAATTTTTTTATAAATCTTCGTTCTTAACTGATTTCGTATTTAGTCAGATTCAGTGTTTATATTTATTTAAACACTGTTTAATATGGTCTACCATTACTGAAAAGGGGAGAGGGGACAACTAAAGATACAGTCAAATTTCCAATATATTACTGAAATTAATTAGGTTTATGAAATGTGGATAAACCCTGTTATTTCAAGCAATTAAGCATGTAGTTCGAGGGAAGAACGATAGCTCTAACTTGTATTGTTAATTCAAGGGCGATATACCTTCACTTCCTGGATGCGCTAAGCTCTTCGTCTTCAATTAACTGTTCCCTGAATCGGTCGCAAAAAATTAACGAGAAAAATCAAATCGCATCTTGATAATCGGCGAGTTTTATTCCT
Source organism: Magallana hongkongensis (assembly GCA_016163765.1). Classification (NCBI taxonomy): domain Eukaryota; kingdom Metazoa; phylum Mollusca; class Bivalvia; order Ostreida; family Ostreidae; genus Magallana; species Magallana hongkongensis. The sequence goes on from WFKH01011801.1 coordinate 51,780,136, forward strand.
TCAAACCGGCCGATTAACATGCTTAGGAATGCATCTCCGACGACACCAGCATCAACTATATCAACTAAAGCAGGCCAAGTAACGTCTCAGAGCGGGATGATTTCTCTCAACATGCCGCCCATAGTTAACCCCATCTCGGACGCACCATGTGCGTTGCCATCAGTTGTTCCCACCAATATGAATCAAGGTACAGAAATTTGTTTGAAAAATAATATTGACACGCCAAATCCATTTAACAGTGTTACTTCTCTGTTGGGATCCCATGTGTCCCAAGCTTACAAAGACAAAATTTCGAATGGTGAATTTGTTTATTTAAATAAGTTGTTGCTTCAAGAGCCTTGCACAGAAATTCAAAATCAAATTGTTTTTGAGGGGGGTGTTTTTCAAGTTAAACCAACAAATATAAAAACAAAAATTACATACTTCTCCCATTGGATGGATGCATTTCTCATATATGCTTCCATTTACTTAGAAAAACATCCACTACAGACCTATTCACTCTTGAGGTATATATCAACAATTAAAAAAGGAGAAGCTAGTATTAATTTAGGTTGGTTAGATTATGATATGCAATTTCGCTTAAAGAAGTCTGTAGACTCCTATTCAAGCTGGGGATATATTGATGCTGAACTGTGGTTGTTTAACAACAGCTGTTTAACAGCTAATATAATGCAATTGTGAAATCAATCAACTCGTATGTATTTGAAATGCTATGCCTACAATTATGAAGGTGTTTGCCAGAAATAATATTGCAAGTATTTTCACCAGTGCATCACATGAAATGCATATCATCTCTCAGTCAACTGCTTCAAGAATAGTCAATGTTACCAAGTTCCTTAAAATGCACCGGCTCGTTCGAACAATTTTAATTACAACAACAAATTTTTCAGGAATCAGCAACAACCCACAGGACGACAAACCTACATGTAACTCGTTACATAAATTATGAGTAATTGGAAGCACTACAATCGATTGTCAGATCTGGGTAACAATATATACATAAATTCCCTAATAATGCTATTGTACAATTTGTGAAACTTCTCTCGCACCTACATGTATCCTTAAAATATACTGGTATATCTCTGGCAAGTCAAGGTCCGTTTTACTTATCTACATGTATGTATATATATATATATATATTATAGACATATCGAAATTTTGAATAAATAAAAATACAGACATATG
>WFKH01011801.1:51781720-51810155 GCA_016163765.1 Magallana hongkongensis
GCGGGAGGATCCAAAATTTTACTCACATTTTCAGATACTTCTGGGCAGGATCGCTTGTACTTTCGGACCGCCCGCTCTGACCTATGACCCGTTCTCTCCATAATAGCCTGCTCATCCATCCCAGCGCTGTACAACTGACTGGCACAAGGACGCTTGCCACTGTGGTTAGTAAAGTTTCCAACGAGACCACCCTTTTTACATATGATCTTCATAAAGCTCTTTATTTTGCTTACACCAACAACTTGCGCACCATATCGAATAGGGTTCCCTGCTAACGGGCGTCTGTAAAACTCTTCGTTGTTTCCAAGCGCATCGAGATACTGCTGAATATAGTCGGGGATGCATCTCTCTCCTTTCAAAAAATAATAAATAATTGAAAAAAAATCACATTAGACATTGAAAATGAATTTCAACATAATTGAACACTTTAACGTTTATATCAAAACAAAGCATAGTATATTTTGCCAGACCTATCTGGTTGACAGTAGTGACGAATATCCTTGCTCTGCAGAGTTAAATGAGCTAGTCCTCATTTAAACGTCTTGTTAGATCCGCCGACAAAATGAACAAATTTATCTCGCCCATCCTCCCCAGTGGTGACGTTTGCGCAAGTCAGGTCTCTATGCTCATCAAATCCCCTCAGTCCGAAAAGTTTACACATGCAAAAGAACACAGTGTATTGCAAAGTTTCCGCAGTCTTGTTTCCAAGTACTTCTCTCTCCCATAGGAACTCCTCATCTCCCGGAGTAATTGGGTCTGCTTGTTTCACTTTTGTGCCTAGTCCTTTGGATAGGAGAGACTTCATTTTAGTGTCAAGAGTTTTTCTGAAATCTGCAAATCTCAAGTCTGAGAAAAAGTTAATGTCGTGTCTCTTGTTGTCCCTTAAATACCTCAATAATCCACAGACCAGATAATAGACCGACTTGGGTGGATATCACTTCCGTCCTTTTTACGAGCGTCACAAAACGCGTCAATGAATAGCTCATCGTTGAGACATCCATGCGCAGAAGTTCGGGTACTGCAAATTCAAGTGACACACTCCTGTTTTTCTCTTGGCGCCAGTTTTCGAAAACACTAAATGCCCAACGAGTGTTTCTCTTTGTATTTTGATTTTCTTGACTAGAAATCAACTTCTCAATTTCGAAATCCGAAATTCCTCCAAAACGCGACTTTGATTCATCGCTATTTGCTTCAAAATCATTAGTGGTACTAGATCTATCTCCGTCCAAATCTCCAAACATTTCAACATCAACATTCTGCATTTTGGCACGTGGCGACACCGGGATATCAATGTTCATATCAAACTCGTTTCCAAAACTGATTTCATGCATACCGTCAATGAGTTCCTCTTCTTTTTCAATTGCATCACAAATCTATGAAAGAGTTATGTCGTCCTCGGTAAATTGCAAAAAGTCAAGTTCATCAAAATTGATGGTCTCAAAGACGTCGTCCATCTTGCGTTGTCCTGCAGAAAATGTCGTCTGCTCGCCAGTTGCGCTATAGCACAATTCTTTGCGATAGTGGGCGGAGTTAACAAAAGAAATTTCCATACTTCTCTAGAGTTCATTAAATGCACTAGCGTAGTTACCGAGGCATTCCAAGCACAATCGGAAGGTCTCGAGAATCAAGCTAGTCTAACACAAGGTAGGCGGGGTTAACCATGAATCAAGTTATTTATAGAAGTTACTCGTGATAACTGTATTTATCTTACATCCCCATTGGGCGAGACTCGTTGCTGCGCAACTCGTCCAACCCCAATGGGGATGTAAGATAAATACAGTTATCACTCGTAAACTGTTCTCTAAATATCACTTTGATTTTGCACTTTTTGCATTAATTTTCAAAAAACGGAACTGATACTGGTACAGTTTATATTATATTTTGATATAAAAATCTCAATATACCCTTGAACTGTTCATTTGTAAATTGTCAAACTAAATAATCTTTTCGACAAGCCTTTCCCTGCGAAATTGCTATTCAAGATAGCTAAAATGTCATGGGTTCTCTTGTCAATGTCCCATCAACTAAACTATAATAAAGGGGGATGTACGACCATCTTGTACATATGTGGACCAAAAATGTAGAAGTCTTGTGTCTATGGAGACACATTGACGTTATATTTTAAATGTCAATACAAAACAATATGTGTTGAATGTGACAGACATCTCTATACCTGGTCCAACATTGTTTTTTTCAGTTCTATATGTATACATTTAAGTAAATTCTCTGTGATAGGGGTCCAAAAATAATTGTCTTAAATAAAAATATACATATATTTTTTCGATGAAAATATAACTTCAATGTACCTTCATAGAAACAGACAAATATAGCTCCTGCCGACTGATAGTTTCTGGGACCCATTTTAAAAAAGGGTACCCTATTTTGAGGCAAAGTTTAAACTTAGATAGGGCAAGCTTCGACCTTTTTCTCAACAAATGGCTTTAGAGTGGACACTAATGACCTTCTTTCATATTTTTTCCAGATTTATATCTTTAAGATAAGTCTATAGCTGCGCAGTTCTTAGTGATTAAAGAAGGCATTGTTCTGTTTTTGTATGAGTAATTTTATAACAAAACAACATGTAAAACCTCATATTTATTGTTGTTTCTTTTATCTTTTGACAACAGTTTTGGAATGTTTTGGGCAGAAACAAGCCAGTTCAAGAAATATTTACATTTTGTTCCTCATATGTACAGGATGGCCGCACATTTTCCTTTAAAAATTGTATATCATATTTGAGGGTCTTAAAAAATCTTTTTTTTTCGACTGGACCCTGCACAATATACATGTATTTTTTTTAAGTGCGTTTATATCGACCAAATCAAAGCACATTGAAAAAAAAAATTCTCAAAGTGCGTTGACTTGGTCCCAAATTTAACGCACTTCGATTTGTTTTACAAAGTGCGTTGTAACAAACCTACGAAAGAAGCTCTTTCTGTTGGTAATGCCTTAACAACAAATGCTTAAGCTCTTACAAGAGACTGTTTGTTATTTTTTTACATTCTAAAATATTGTAGATTTTTGACTGTAATGACAGTAATTCCCTTATTTTATTCATCAGTATAAAAATTATTTGAGACAAGATGTCAAAAACTAAACAAAAAAAACCAAATACGTGTACTTGGACCTTCATTTTTTTCTACCGCTAATAGCACACCCAGCCCTTTGCATTATTGTTGAAAGCAATGCACTAATGTTGGACATTCATCCGTAGATTTACCTTCGACAAATAAAAAATCATCCAAATACATGTAGTGAACTATACGCTGACAGTTCAATCTATGCTGCACTTCCCAATGAAGGAAAGTTGAAAAATTTTCAAATAACGAGCAAGAAAGTAACAGCCCATGGGCAAACATTTATCATTGTTGTATGATTCCAAACTTTTTCAAACCTAATAAGCAAACATATTTAGGACATAAAGGTAACAACCTAAATGCATTCGAAATATCCATTTCTGCCATTAATGCCCCTTCACCTTTGGCAGAAATAACTTGTAATACATAATCAAAAGTTAAATAATTGACTAAACACACTCTATATTAAAATCTATTCTACTATCTATCTATCTATCTATCTATCTATCTATCTATCTATCTAATCATTTATAATTTCCCCTGAAGGACATGACAAATTGGTTATCATGTGCCAACCTCCTTGTTTCTTTGGAAAAATAACAATGTGAACCGTTACATTTAAGACATTGGTGTTAATAAGTGCACTTGATACTATTGCACACCCATTGAAAACTAAAACCATAACATTTCCAGCGGGAATCTGTTGGGCTAGATTGAGTATTTCTGAACTGACTTGGACTTGGAACATTACTTGGTGGTTGCATATAAACTAAACAAAGTTCTGCATCTACCGACGACCAGCTGATTGCTGAGTTGCTAGACTTTTAACCGAAACTGGATGTCATATTCTTGCCAACCATGGTACATATTATCTGCCCCCTTTTAATTATTTCCATATACTTGAACAACGGCAAGGCCTTTGGCGAATGTTTAACTAAATAGATTGACCCAAATATGAGGAATGCATTCATCAACTAAGATGATATATTAATTATTTGTTGTTCTTTAATATTTGGCTTGATTTGAAAAGTACCATCCTCAAAAATTACTTGGTTGGTTAATGTAGACGTAGGGTAGTTTACTCAGATGAACAAATTCATTGTTTTGTAACTTTTGTTTCATATTTTGAAAGACATGAACCCCGAGTGGTGAATCTGTGCTAAGAAAAGGTAAAGGTCTGGTAAAAGAATCGAACAAGTGCAGTGTATCTGGGTTAGTCATGATGCCCTGTCCGTAATCTACCACGTGCTGGTGAATTTGCTGTTCCTGACTATTTGTAGAAGGCTCAATCACGCTAGGAACGCTATGGCTATGACTGGATGCAAAATTGGACTATCGACTTCGTGCATAGGGCTGGTGCACCTTCAGTCCCTCTAATGGCCGCCCCGAGTTCCGATGTGGTCACAACATTTGACGTCAAAAAGGCCGCATCGACAGATCCTGGTACGCTAGGACGAACATATGGACTCTTCGCCTTAGATTTTCTTGGAGCCTGCAACATTTTTTCCGAATCTTTCACCGATGTCAACGATAGATGACGAGTTTTGTAAGAGCTGAGATTTGCAATGCTTGAATGTTTGTAGCTGGGGTTGATGAAGAAAAAAGATGAGTTGATAGCGCATGGTCACTAATTTAACATGATGTCTTAGTCTGTTCTGTAATTAATAAATAAGGAACCCAAGAGGGGCTAATTAAAATTTGACCGATTAATAAGAGTTACTGCCCTTTCCTCAGAAAATATTTACAATGTGTCATTGCGATAAATAACCTGGTTTATCCTTATGAGATAAACCTTATTGATTTATCTTGGATGAAAAAAAGGATTCTATGAGGACACATATATCAAAGACTAGCTACATGCAAAATGAAAAAGAAATTCCAAAATTTATTTTTTGATTTATTTACGGGGGGGGGGGGCTATATTTAATATTATCCTTTTAGGTTTTTGTTTCAAACATGGCACATAAAGGCTATGAGAAAGGGTATCAGAATACGGACACAATCAAGTCCACAATTATAAATTAAAATTCAAAGTATATTTCTTCTGCAGACTATTATGACTTTTTTTTATCACATTTAATCAGTATTACATGTAATTAGTATCAAGGTATTTCACATGTCACGTTTTAACTTCATTGCGCACATAATTATTATAATGTTTAACACTATGAAATTAGAATTAAAAAGATTGATTGACTTTAAGCGAAAAACATGCATATATAAAAAAGTCACAGCCAAGTTATGCAAGAATTGTACATTGAAGCTCTCTTTCAAAAACTAAATCACTGACTCTCATGTTTCATTCTTTCAATTAAAGTCTGAAAATATATAGAACAAATGCCTTAATTTACACTTAAAATTCAAAAAGCTTTTATCTTATATCAAATTGTTACTGTTAAAATATTAGCCATTTTTGAATGCAAAAAGGGATAAAAATGTTATGCAGCTTTTTACAGAAATGTTATTTAATCACCACATCCAATCTGATCATTGTGCATATTTAAAAAGGGTATTCGATAGTATTATTGTTAAAAACACTGGTAACAAACGTCAGTACTGAGAAAACTGCATTTTAAAGTGCAAAAAGGTCAAATTAAATGCACCCTTACTCAGCGGAATGAACAATGAACTCCATTTTTCTTTGTATTTTTGAGGTATGTTTTATCTACAGTTTGAATGATATTCTTCTCAGGAAATTCTTGATACAACCCCATTAAGGAGTAAGTTACATCAATAGGTATGAAAAAAATTATAAATTATTTCATTCTATTGATTTACAAATGTTATCTTAAAGCTTTTTGTGATAAATACTAGTGTTGGCAATCGTTGCTCAGGCGAATGATGTGACCCATTGGCCTAATACACATAATTTTTGCAATCTTTTATTCAAGAAAATTTTATTTAAAATATTGGCATACAGAAAACCTATTTTTGTTATGTTTTAAGGAATTAGTTAAGCACCAATGAAATAAAGTAGGAGGAAGGACCACAGATAGGCTGAAGCCAAAGACGTTCTACCGACAGAGCCAAAGGGTTAACCCATTACATAGTGCCAGTAGGAGCCTGACAGTCTATATACACACTTTTACATTCTTTTCCCATTTCGAAATGTAACAGAGAAAATATTGCCTCTACCTGGGTTTTAACCCGCTTCCTCTGGCTTACAAATCCAGCACTCTACCGATCGAGCTAAAGGGTTAGCCCACTAGCCAGAGCTATTAAATTTCATAAACTTAACTCTACAACATTTTCATTTTAATTTATCTTTAATAGAATGCTCAAAGGACTCAGATTGCCATTGCCAGCCAGGGTTGATTCCGTCATGTCAGATTACAGTGTTTGGTAATTCCTGTCACTGTAAACAAATTAACGGTATGGTATGCTCTTAAACTTGCAAATACGCGCACGTGTATTTAGTTGTTTTCATTTACGGTATTGAAATCTATCTTGTGTGACAGCCTATAGTTACAGTAACCATTCAGATAGCTAGCTTAAATTAACTTGGATTTCATAAAAATATGTACATTGTTCCTAAATTCCTTGGGTACCTTCATTTCTGGATAGAGTCGACTTGGGTAGAAATTTTGGGATAAAGTTTTTGATTAATCTCATTAAAAACATATTAAAAAATATTAAGCAGCATCAGTTTCAAGCATCAAATTCGCGATTAGTCAAATGTTATCCGTGGTGTCGGTGAGACGCCACATGGGAAGGGGGGGGGGGGTGTCTTAACGGATCTGTTTTACCTTTACATATATATTATTGCAAAGAAAGAAATTCCGCAGAAATAGAAATTATTACTTCGGAGCAACCTGGTACAAAATACAAAAATATGTAGTTCCGTGTACAGTTTATTAAAATACTCTATCTGTATATCACGCTTAGTCTCTTGTGCCTTTCAAACTGAATATTAAGACGGCGCTATACCATTTGACATCTTATTTGCTCACAATTATACAAGAATCATAGGTAAGTTTTTCAAAGTTTTCATTATTTTAAACTGACGAGTGTGTATCTTTTCATTTACAGTAGGAAAAACCTTGAACGTCAGATGAATAATTCTGTTGTCCAAATATTTTTTTTTATATTTTACTTTAAAGAATGTACAGTCATGTATTACATTTAAACAAAAAGGTTATCCATTATTTAAGTAAATTTTAATGAGGACTAGTTGTCTTTAGAAACTAATTTTTGCTCAAGGAAACAATAAATCCCGTCATAATTAGGTAAACAGAATGTTATAAAAATAGTTACATGTACTTTCAACAAAACTTTGCCGTGCGCCATGACCTCATTTTTGCAGTTTTTAATTTTAAATAAATCTTAGATATACAGATATATTCAAAAAATAGATATAATCAAACAAATTTGATTTTTTAAGTTCCAACTTATTAAAATTATTGCTAAATTATGTCTAAAATTTGGTGATAATATGACGTTAAGTAAAAACCCTATATCAAAAGTCTTCATATTTTTGGATTGGCCCTCGAAGTTAAATCAATCCATGTTATTACAACTCAAATATTACAGCCTCCGCCGCACCATCACAACAAACAGTGACACCTACAGCAGGTTTGTTCTTTTCTTCTTCTTGTGCTTTCTAGAATCAAACACTCAGAAATAAATCAAGGAAATGATATATAGCTATTTGTAATTATTTCAGCCACCACAGGATTTTTTCCTGAAATCAAACATACAGAATAATTCATATAAATATAATATAGTAACCTATAATCCTGTGATATAAGCATATCAGCCTCTCCTTCAGCAACCCGTCCCGTGATGACTACCACAGAATGTTTGGTCTATTCTTCTGAAAACAATATAATGAAATAACCCATGTAACAAAATACAGTTACCTGTAAAAAGTTTTTTTTAGCCTCTCCTTCAACAACACAGCCCGTGATAACATCCATAGCAGGTTAGTTTCATTCATATAAGCATTTTGATAATATAATTTTGATAATGTCATCATGAATTACAATAAGATTTTTAAAAAAAATTTTTTTTGAAAATCCTCTTGTAATTTGGATTTTAGATGCTCTTGGGAGGCCACAAAGCAAAAATAATAAATACTTGTGCTGGACTGGACAAAGGTTTTTCTTTGGTCCACCTTTAAAAATTTTGCTATTCTGCGAGATGAAAAATTAAACTGCTTTTAGTAGTCGTGTAAACAATCTATTTTAGTTTATTAAGTGGTTTGTGTGTCACAGTGTAAACTCAAACATTATCATACTCAGGTTCATTTAGGCAGTATTTACAACACAGAAGTGTACATAATGTCTTGTAGAATACGGGAAAAGCATATAACATAATATTTTCATGAACAGAAACTTTATTTGTTTATTAAAGGTATATGTGGCGTATTTTTAGTAAATAACAATAATAGGATCTGATTATTTGCTTCATTTCTTTACTAAAAGATAGGACTTTCACACAAATTACGCTTTACAAGTCAATCGCATAACAAAGATACGAGAAATCAAAAAAATATTTTTTAATTTTTACCGGCACGGTAAAAAATACAAAAGATTTGAATAACCCCGCCTTAAATGGGTCACGTGACATCCATCTCGGTCTATCAACAACAATGGCGACGACGAGAAAGATAGGTATACCGTAATACTATACTGTTAAGTTTGACAGATTTGGCAATGAAAGAAAAAAAGAGACAGACTGACAAGGATCGGAACAAAGGGAAGATTGTCATTGGAGACCATGTAGATTGATGGAATAGGAATTAAAGCAGAATTAAACTTAATTAAGTTTCCATCATGAAGTTGTAGGGGTTTTGCTAGTCAGGTTCGGGCTCCATGTGTTCCATATGTCTTTACTTTATAAGTTATAAACCACAAGTGGATTTCGTTTAGAGGAATTTTTTAATAAAAAATAAATAAACACTCTCAGTACATGCATCCCTCAGGGAGAGGGGTATTTACTCAGTTTACCGTGTCGATGATGCAAAAATCGTGTTTCATCTTTATTACACATAATTAACAATTTATATCGTTCTACATTAATGAATATTGAAATAATAATGCTTCGAGTATCATCGGATATGAGAATTATCTAATTTAAGACATGAAAAACGTGATTCTAATTTGTAAACAAACTGTTCTTCCATCGTGTTTTCAATGCTAGGTTTTCCCGCACTCATGCGCAGTGGCGTTACAAATGGCAGATCACATTAATATTCATCAGACGTGTAGCAAAGTTTAGAGACAAATAACTATAGACAGAACATGTTTTATGGGCCTAGAGTTTGTGAAACATCTAATTATAAGAAGCATGATGTATATTTTTACTCAAAGTCATGTCAAAAATTTTACTCCAAATACGCCACATATACCTTTAACAATAGCTAACACGTCTTTTTAATGTTAAAAAAGTGATTTTTAAACTTGAGTGTACATTCCCACAAATTTGACAGTTTTTTAAATTAAAAATCTAATAATCTAAAAATGAACATTTTCTCTGATATAAAAACAACATACATATAGGAATATAAAGAAAAAATCTTATTGTACACTTTATATCGATATTTGTGCTGCTATTTTAAAGTTCCAAATAATTATGAATGGTTGCGTTGTCCTTTTTTCATGCTTTTATGCTATTCGACACAGTCTGAATATTTTTAAAAAATATTTTTATAATTAACTTAATCATGAACAAAATTATAGGTACCATAGTTCTAAAAAATGAAGTGTGAACAACAATGACTAAAGAATATCTTTATGCTATATGAATAATCAATAAGTTTTTGAGAAAAATCCAAATATTTAAATGGAATGTTCTTAGCAAGAGTTTTCTAAAGAATGTTTTAGTGATGAATAAAAAAATTGCAATAAGTATTTTCTCATTTTTTGTTATAAATTTACTATTGTCTTTTCTTATTGTCTTTAAATGGTAAAAAAATTCGAATTTTTGATAATATTTCATATTGATCATTGTAATAATACAATTTTAATGTTTAGAGCACTTTTTTTAAATAAGACATTAATTAAACTTTATACAAAAAATCATTTTATCAACTCAAACCATAAAAAAAATCCTTAAAATATTCAGATAAGTTTCAAATATTAAGATTATTTCAGAAAAAACCTAATGATTATGAATAGTTAAACGAAATACAAAAAATATCCTAAGAAAAATTAATTTACACTGAGGAGATATCTCTTGTAAAAGGAAATGTGCAGTTTTACCAGTATATGGCCAGTAGTTATTTATAAAGATTTGATTAACTCCATTAACTAGTTGCATTAATTGCCCACAATGATTTTAAATGGTAGTAGGTCCGATAGAGTAATAGGTGTAGGATTTTACCATTTAAAATCTCTATAAAGAATTTCTTTTTATTTGTTAGTTAAATGTTGTATAAAATACAAAATATGTTAATGCTTTAATATTAGTTTCAAAAACTTCGAAAGGGTTTAAAATTTGTTTTAACAGTACTTCCAGTATGTTAAAATGCGATATAAAAAGAAAAAAGCATGAAAGCAGGCCTAGGTATGAGCGCAACGATTAAAAAATGTGAATGTGTGTATTTTTTTTATTTTTGAAATATATGTTTTAAATAAATGTTTTAAAAAATTAAATGAATGACATGCACTCTGAATCATTTGCATCATACTCAGGAGACATGTAGTTTTAACGAGTTCGATATTTCTTATGTAGGATTGATATGCCCAGAATGTGACATCGACCTTAATTGTGTTTGGAAGCGGTCTTGCTACCCTGGGGAAGTCTGCATGCTGCGACAATATCACATGGATCCGTTCACCGTGCATTGTTCTGAGGTAAAATTATCGGGCCACTATTTCTTGATCACAGTATTATATCTCGACTGCTTTCTTTTTACTTTTAACTGTTCATACATTATTATTAGAAACAAGACTGCCTTTTCATGAAGAAGAATATGATCGGCACAGAGATAATGTGTTGCGAAGACCACCAGTGTATTACTAACATCATACCTTAAATGTACAACCGCAAAAATTAAACTATTAAAAAATCCTAAAATGAAACGTCTTGAAACTGTTTTCAAAACGTGTATGATTGGGTGGAAACATGTTAACTGTTTAAATTTATATATGTTTGTTCGTTTAATGTAGTAAAATGAATTAAATAATTATTTATTGCTGCTTTGCTTTTTTATTTTCAAAAGATGCAACAGGTTTTACGCCATATATTGTGTTCAAACATTTGTAACACTTCAATGATAATACCGTTATCTATTTAATTTAATTCAAAATATTGTAACAGACATGTATCCAAAGGATATTCAGTATCAAATTACACAGCTTTCTAACAACATAACTGGAAATTAAATGGTTCTGCTGAATGAAAAAGTGAGCAAGCTCACATACACCACGTTCCTACATTACTTGACAGTAATGCACATACAAATCACAAAATAATGCTCATCAAAAAACAGGACCACGGTTTACAACTTTACCCATAGATAATCTTTGAAAGCTAACTTAAATATATTCTAAAAGACATTGGTGACACAAGAATAGGTTACAAATGATACAAGAAAAAGTGTCACAAAAGCATTTTCTGATGTCATACTTTCTAAAACTTTAATATTATAATATATATTTACTTTTAATCAATGAACTAAAACACCCCTATTATGCCTCATTGTATTGCAAATGTGCGTGCTGATGGTTTTTAATAGAAAAACCCCAAAACAACGCCAATTTTAAATTCTAAACGATATTTAATTTGCAATGATAATTTAGGAACAAAAGCAAATCTGAAAGTCATGCTTAAATATGTATAGCTATCCTGAATCCTTCACTACAGTTTTGATGCGTAGTGCATGTACTGCACATGTGTAATCAAGTTCAACAAAGTCTTTATTTAATTAGATGGGTTAAATCGGAGGATCGTGATTTATCAATATGCAATTCATTTCAGCTCTTAATCAAATCTGCTTCAAAATACATGATAACGTCTTTTTTATCATATAATCATTATATACTTCATTCAATATATCCTATCCTAAAGGTAAACGTTTTTTAGCAAAAAAAACTTTCCCATAAAAAAGGGCAAAACTAAAGACACAGGTGAAAAATAATTTAGACCTCATTCTTATTTATAATTTCATCAAAAAGAAAAACATCTTTATGGTTGTATATTGGATCAAATCTTGTATAACATGGCTGCAGCTGTTTATAAATAGAGGTTAACCATTTAATATCGGATTACTTGATATATAATTTCTTAAAATGACTGTATGAGTTATTGTCGTACATAACTTAAATGTTTAAATATATAAATGTAAAACAAAAACTGAAATTTTTAATTTCATGGATCTATGTACATGTACATAATTTATATGTGTATGTTTTAAAGACTGCGGTTTGTTTCAAATAAAGATCCAGAAAGTAATCAGAACAACGACAATATTGACTTAATTTGAGTTATCTTTCAGTTTTGCCTCTTATTCTTTGTTTACGGACTGAAGTTAAACCTTATTTATTTAAGCATTAGTTTTTCTTGTTAAGATGAGTTTAATTCTATGCAATTCTATTGCTATGTTTTGTTAATGATGGTAGAGTGAATTAAAGGGACTTGGACACGATTTGAGTTCAAAATTTTATCTTTTGTTTTTTATGCATAAACTGGTTAACTTGTGCATTTTGAATGATTGACCAAAATTTGAATGTTTGAAGTCAAGTCATAAGAGAGATACAGAGGTAAGAATTCATTGTTATGTAAACAAAGCTTGAGTCTTATATTTGTTTACAAATAATGATAAGTAATGAATTACTATTTATTTGACAAAACAAGATAAACTGATTCAATGTGTTCATATATAATATTATCAACAGAAAAAAAGCAACATTTGATTGAAACTTATACCAGTACAACAAATATGTAAACAATAACAAGACTCGGGCTTTGTTTACAAAACAAAGAATTTTAAACTCTGTATCTTGCTTATAACTCAATATTTGACTTTCAAGTTTTGACAAAGCATTAAATATACCCATATTAACCATTCTAAACAATAAAAATGGAAAAATAAAATTTTAAATTTTAAGCTCAAATCGTGTGCAAGTCCCTTTAAGAACGACGTATATATAATACAAAAAGTCGGACGTACTCAGGTCAGTTTCACCGGTAGGAGACTTATAAGTGTGCAACTTTAATATAAAAACATCACTGCAAAGTCTAAAAATTGAAGGATAGGTAAAGAATAACCAGAATATTGGTGCAAAATCAATTCTGGTATCAAATTCAAAGGGGCGTTTAAGAAATATAAAATTCGAACGTCCTTTAAACATCTTAACTAATGTTTTCCAATTCTGTAAGTCACGTGTGAATACGTTTTTAATTTGGGCAAAAAAGATCATAAACGAACGAACAAACAGATAACACAAACCCAACAAATGTATTAAATCACCAATGATATGAGCAAGATTTATAAATGTATTTCTCAGACGTCTTGATGCATAAACAATATTTCAATACCTTTTCTTTGTCCCTGAGATATGACTTTACAGAAAAGGCACTTACGAAATTTTTTGATCCGGAAGAAAAGTTTCGTCTCTATTTTTCCAAAGTCTGCAAAGATTCAATCAAGAATCATCTGCCAAAGTCTAACCAACATACAAACGATTATAAACTGTCTCATAGGCATCTACTGATGTGAAAAAAATGTACTCTACATATTATGCTCTATATAGTTAAAGTTTTTGAAAGCTAGGGGAAAGGATGACTGCACTTAAGGACATGCGATATTTGCGGGAAAATAAACTTTTAAAAGAAGAATTTTTCTTTCAATTGCAGCAATGGTCAACATCTAAACTGCAACTTTACGTAATTGCGTTAAATAAAAGTATGTTGTTACCAAGTACGAATTTGTTGTCATAGGCGGGGGTCATCACGATTTCTTGAATCTTCATACGATAATGAGGACGCCCACTTTTATAATGACTTCATACATTGTCAGTGCATGTTTGTCTATTGTTCTCCGTTTAACGGTAGTTGTATATTTGCATTATCAAAGTTATGTCAAAGGGAGATTAATAGACAAACATGCGCTCATGGTTTAAATGCGAAAAAACTGCTTCTTCTTACTTTCGCTGTCCCTGTTGTAACCAAGGGTTGATGCATGTTGAATATTATAATTCACCACGTGATTTTTCACCTTAAGGTAACTTTGTGAATACAAAATTCTATCACGTGACGTGTAAGGTAGCATGTTATGTGCTAACTAGGACAATGTTTTCGAACACGTTAAGTAGATAAACATTGATTTAAAGTCTTCTGTTCTTACATGGGCGTGGTCTAATTGTTGAAACCATAGTAAATAGTAGACTTGTACCATATAGAATAGAAAGGGCTATGGTGAAAAAGTGATCACATAAATTTTTATACATGGCATTGTTATTCATGCTAGTCTAATTTTAGTACCATTCTGATAATGGCAGCTCCACCTCTCATGCATATTAATATCAATCTTATGTTTGATCAAGGGCAGTTAAGCGAAAATTCTCCTTTTTTCGAAAGTTGTTAGGAGGAAACATAGAATGAGCTTATTGCATCACAGTCTAAAATCTTAATTCATATTGGAAATTGACTAGACTCTTTAAAAAATTTAACACAAGTGATATTAGGTTAAGAAATAAACGCAACAGAAGCGACCGAAAAGGGCCCAAAGCCCGGCGCTAAGTGCAGTCATCCTTTGCTAATAGGTAGTCATGCGTCTCGCGCAAAGATAATGAATATTTCTTTTAAAAAGTGGACTGAATGCATGTTAATAAATTGCAAGTTAATTTACTTTGAAAATTATCAGCTTGTATATAAAGACAAAACGAACTGTCAGATCAGTTAATTCAGAAATAGAGCGAATTTGTTTATGTCACACCTATTTATTATTGAACTTCTAATATACATATACATTAAAAGATTCGGCAAAATCTCAAAAATAATTTGGAGATGGCGTATAAAACATTATTGTTACTGTAAACCAATTTTTATTCGCGTGCGAGACATTTTCGCGAGGTTCACGAGAGCCTTGTTGTCGCGAATATTTCTTGCCGCGAACAAGTCCTTGTCGTTTGATTGTCATAACAACATGGGTCTGGATAAGGCTTGGTTGCGAAAATTAGTCGTTGCGAACTAGTTTATCTCTAGTAAATCGCGAAATAAAGTCGCAAATAAAAGTTTGTGTACAGTATTATGCACAGATAAGACATATGAATTGCAAATAACAAATCTTGAAAAATTAAATCAGATTGTATGCAAAGAAATTTTATGTCTCTTTTATTTTACAGAAATTTCCTCCTATGCAAAAATGCTAACGGCCGCAAACCTTGATTTACCAACCCTCTCGGTTATCTATCAAGAACTTTCTTGTTTGAAAAGGAGGCATACAATATACCACTGTGTTTTTATATTTTTGATAGAAATACATGTAGATTGAAACTTCGAAAATTCTGATTTTGGTAAAGTTTTAAGCAGGAGTTCTTTCGCCTTCCACTCGATCAGGAAGTAAAAGATGCCGATCTCAATATTCGGATCAGAACTTTGATGATAAAAAAACCAAAACAAAACAAAAAACAGTAGGTGTTACAACAAGTAAACACATCTAATCAACAAACTGACTGAGAGAAGTTTCAATAGCCGTCAAATAACTATCACTAACCTGACATTCACCTTCTTATTAGTATAGGGCATTATAAAAATAACTATGAATTCCATGTTATTGACATCCTTTCATTTTCAGACCTTTAAAAATTATCGGTTAACATTCTTTGTGTTTTGTATTGTCCTTTAAAATTTTAAACAATACTAATTTGCAATTGTTTTTTTGGAACAAAAAGGTACATTGTATCTGCTTATGGATTTTCCACATATTTAAATTCCTCTCTATTTCATTTATGCGTTCATCTATCTGCCACACATTGGGAATTGATTTCAACTCACTTCGTCTTATATGCTCTGAAATTTTCCAATGATGTTCTGCAGATGTGTTTCATTATTGCCAAATTCAAAAAAATTAAAACATTATTTTTATCCCATTTTTAAAAAGGAGTGGAAACATTGGATCTTGATTGCAGAACTTCGCATTTTCTATTGCAGTAGGATTCACACAAAACAAAGCAATAGCCGCGTTTTGAAACTTGAAGCAAAAGGTTGCTTACATTAAACATAGTTACATGGATAGGGGAACTATGCATAATAGGTGTTTCTTAAATAGCCCTTTAATTGAATTTTCAGATACTTAAGTAAATAAGGCATTTACGGTTTTTTTTAAACTGAAAAATGGAAATTGTGGATTTCACATCTAAAAGTTTGATTTGCAAGTTAATATCCGTTTTGTTTCAATCATTCTTTTGAATTATCTCAATATTATTTTTAAGCACATTATCAATATTTAAAGACTCTACAAGTGGAGTCTGAGTTTGCATTGTTCCTTATTGCGTTCTGAGACATGTGTTGAACATTAAATAAAAATAAATTAAACATATCAAAAGTATTAAAAAATTAGGGTGGGGAACCAGTGTACGTACTGGTTTGTGTTATAAACATTCATAATATGATTATTGGTTATCGAAACATTTGTATCTTTAAAGTATAAAGTTTGCTGTTCTCCATATCTTTTTTTTATGGGTGTGTCGTTTTCCAATGAAATTGGGCATACTGTAGGATTATGACAGAAAGTTATAGCAACTCCATACCATTTCAAAGAATGTTTCAATTGATGTGACCGGAAAAAGAACGATCTTGACTTAAGTCCTTTACACTTCTCCATGTGAACCATAGAAAAACACCAATTATTTCTGTCGTTTGGTTTTCTGTAGCCATTTCCAGAACTCTTCTGCATGTCATTTACCTCCATATTTTCTTAGTCCTTGTGGGGTGTCCACTGACGGGCTTAGCAAGTGCTGTTAGTTTTGCCTATTCGTAAAAAATGTCAGATATATTTCCTGTCTTCTTTATTTGTACAAAAGTTATTTCGTTTATTTTAAGTAGAAAGGTCTTCAATTGAGATTTTGTTTGGCTCCACATATGAGGGATTTGATTTTTCGAAATACATATTGTCCAGTTGTATTGATGTTCTTCTTCCAGGATTTATTAAAAAATGATAAAAAAATAAGATAATTCTAGATGTTGTTCGAGGGTCTACTTTTAATGCCATTGCCGGTACCAGATTTAGATAATTCTTTGTCTATCTATAGCTTTTTAAGGTCATGATTTTTGCCTTTCCTCAATTTTGTCTAATGTTTTCTGAGAAATCATCTGTTTATTTCTCTCTTTTGTCAATCAATGCCCTATTCTCAATCTGTTGTATTTGTCTTCTTTAAACACGTTTGTTAAGTTGCGTTCAACTGTTTCATCTTCTAGATTTTGATCCTGTATTATCTGGCTAGCAGCGTAAAGCAATCGGCTGTGCTACTATCTTTTCATTCGATATAACTTTAATTTCAATCATTGCTTTTTAACAAGTAAACAAATAAATCCGATGGTTTAAAAGCCATTTAGAGAACTATCATATTTTGGAAAAATCTTTTAGTCTACCATTTGAAGATGCTTATCACTGTGTTAAATAATTCTGCATTGTTAAATATACGTGTGACAAGTGTTATTTGGGGAAAATTGTATTTTAAGTGCAAATTAGTCAAATTAAAATGCGCTAATGCTTACTTAAATGCATGAAGTTGTATTTTTAATCTTTAACCGTGCCTTTAAATTAACTTGTAAACAAAAATATCTTTTTCGGCCAAAAGTGACAGAAACGGTCATTTGGGACGGACTTTACACACCCCTGCGAATGTGTTCGGAATGTTTACTTTATCGTTGCTAAGTATGCAATAAATCCAGAGGTGCTCGAATGAAAGTTCACGAGACTTCCCCGAGATTTTTTAAGTTCCTGTGAAATTTCGAGCGGAAGTATAAGTGTTCGGATAATATTCTCAAAATATGTAAGTACTGGTCGTTTTTCATATCATATCGTACTTTGATTTATGTTAAAACATGAAATTCTATTAAGATGTATGTCTTATTTCATCATCTAGCGGTTATTTAGATTAAACGATGATATTCAGAACAGAGTTATCGTTCGTGTTCAACCACTCTACACGTGATTGAAAATATAAACATTGGGTTGCTTAATAAAATCATAGCCATGTTTGATGCTTTTGGTGTGCAATACCATGCTTTTTTAAAAAAGAATAGGTGTCTGTTTTGTATAAAACTTAGTATATCGAGCCATTTTCGAGGAACATTCTGCATAAATTAGTATAGTCTGTTTCACTATTGATGCTATTACTAGGTCAGGCGCGGATCGAAAATTAATCCTTAGGGGGGGTCGCTACTAAACATGTTAATTGTTGCAACAGCAGAAAAAACCCCTATTTTTTCTATTGTCATATTTATTTCTAGAACTCTTTTTATCCACCAATTCATGAAGATGTAGTTTAAATCAATAAACGTCCAGATTTTATATTTGACTACAAGTACCTACTAAATTCTATGAAATAGACTATAAACACGAGGCACGATTTTTACTGCGAAACTGAAAGGGTCAAATAAAACCACGTGGTCTAAAATTTAAATGACAATAACATTCGCAGGGGTGTTACATATAACCAGTAAACGATCTAATCGATTTCAATCCTGTGTAAAAATTTCATTAAAAATCAGTCAAAAAGTATTTTTTAGTTGAAAATAATAAAAATCATAAGAGGAAATCTTTAATTATTTTTGAACATTTATTAATGATGAAAATAAGGAAAAGTAGATTAGTAGGTTCTTAACTGAAGAGGGAAGACATTAAGAAGAATGATAATGAATTGTGGTCGTCTTTAAATAAGACAGACAAAAAAAGTCATAATTTATCTGACGCGATTCTGTAAATATACGACCCTGTGATCCTCCTCTGATAGCGGCTTACTTTTCACGTATACTGTATAACTAGATTAAAGAACAATCATGATTCAACACTGTAGTCATGTTTTTGTGTTTAGCCTTTTGATTTTTGGTAAGTTAAACTAGCTTTGATGTTTGAAATTATGCAGTATCGAACTTATTTTGTGGTCTACAAAATGTACACGAATAATTAAATAAAAATGTCATTATCAGTGGCTAGCAACGCTCTCTTTCTTTTTTAGATTTGACACTTTGTGCCAGCTTTCAAGAATACCGTCGATTTATTATATCTAGTATGCATTTTGGACATAAAGGTCTGTACACATTATTTACTTTTTATTTATTCTATACTTCATGATATCCCGTGCAAGCACGGAAATAAACTCTTTACACATTAATATGATGAAATGCTTGATATGTTGAACCATATTTTTTTGTTCATTTTTGTATATAATGTGTCCAAAATTTTTCTTAATTACTTTCTTAACCTATTCTTTAAAATTGAAATAAAAAAACAACTGCATGGCTGGATATTTAGAGGAGGCAGGGATGAAAAATCTAAACTGAAATGGGTGATATATACATGTAGGTGGCCTTATTTTTTTTGGTTGCAGCTGACTGGAAAAAATAACAAACTTTTTAATTTTTATCTCAAACCAGTGAGTGGGTATTTAGTGCGTTGTATCTCTAAATTTTGTTTTTTAAGTCAAATTTCACTATAATTTTTATCACTGTCCCAAATAAGAATTTCAGATAAAAGACTGAAAAAACAATTGGGGAGAGAGGTACCCCCCCCCCCCCCCCATTCATCTTCATCGTTTTATGCATACATCATTTATTCATATAGACGAAGAACACAATCTGTACATTGTTTACAAATTAGTGTATAAGGTTTACTACCAATCTGTCGTGGTGTAAAAATGTATGAAATTAAAAAAAGCTAGTCTATGCATACCTATTTGCATATTTTAAACCAAAGTTGTTAGATCCAAAGTATTTGCCCGATGGTTAACTCGCCCTACACTTTCCGCCATAATGTTATTTAGTCAACCCGCGTTCTTGGGCACCCGTTCTGGAAAATTCTTTCCATCAAAACTATAATCGCATCAAATTGTTCCATTTCATTAATTAACTTTTTTGTATTAACCAAATATGTCCAATCCAAGGTATCTGCTTGTGATGCATGATGAACTCGTCCTACACTTTTCGCCATGACATTAATTACTCAACCCGCGTTCTTGGTTACCTCGTTCTGGAAAGTTCTATCCCATTCTCACACCAGAGGTCATGCTTTGCAAGCGAATGAGTTCTATCCCTTAAAACTAAAAAACGAATTGTCTTATTTTATTTATTCAACATTTGTTAAATCTTAACGCCTATATATACTCTAAGTGAGTTCCCAGTAAATATATATTCACTTTGTACGTAACCATTCAACAATATTTCATTGCAAGTATATATATTGATGCTAACTCCCACTGACTTGGATTCGCAAAAGCGTGTCCACCACCTTACTCTTATTTTTGCTATTTTGGGGTGGTTTATCGAAAATGACAGTGTGTTTTATTTAATTTTACAATAATTACTTATCAGGTAAAATTCAATTATAGTTTACGGACATCATATCACACGTGTTGAAATACCAAAGATGTAAGGAGTTACTCTGGTGCAGACATTTTTTAGTATATTGGCAAAATGTCTTAGTTTATAAAAATAGATACATGTTGGATAATATAAATTAACTTACCGAGATTTACTTGTTGCATTTACAATATTTAAAATAAGGTGACATTGTATAACACAAATGTCCTCGAACGTGACCAAGTTGTATCGTGAACAAAAGTTTCTGGACAAACCTTTGATATGATCATGATAAATTAATATTCGCAAAGGTCGAAATGTTGTTCCCAATCGAGAACGTATAGTAATCTCGATTACGTACAATCACAAGGTCTGCTGAATACTGGATAGTTCTAGAATTTAGAGAAAATAAAATTAACTGAAAATATTTACTTTTAATATTTTTTAAGATTCTCAAACTCTAATGCAACACGAAGAGTTCAATATACGATAGTTTCTCTGTTCTGTTTAAACAAAAGACATACATTGAAAAAAGTAAGCCCTATGTACTTCGATGAAGTACATATCTAACTAATATTAGGCATTCATCTCTCGATCTGGACAAACAAAACAGTGGTTTTGAATGTTAACTTATTGCTAATTGTACCGTGTAATTAATATTTCGGGGTAGACTAATGGTATGCATTTGTCTTTTTGTTTATTTTGCTGCTTCCACTTCTATCAACAAATTCCAATCAGGATTAAAATTAAAGGATTGAACATAGTTGCACGGTTTAAAAACCCTTTTATGTGTTTTTATCATTCTCTTTAAAAATTATAACAATTTGCAAACTTGTATGTAAATAAATTCATTTGACATAATTAAAACAAAATTTTAATATTATTTGCGATGGTGTCTGGAATGTGAATTTGCGGTTGACATATGACCAAAAAAAGCACAGAAGATTTTAGGTTGATAAGATTTGTTTTAAAAACACCTACGCACCTTACCTTATTTTTTATTCTCGCATGCGTTCTTAACATAATGGGCCTACACCATGCTTACATACCAGTGTGAAGTAACTTAAACTCTTCTAGGTCAAATATGGTCGTAAAGTATCTCGATGTCCAGGTTTGGACAGTTATTTCTCTTCCATTTGGTCAATCTTCCACAAACTTTACCAAAACACTGCCTGTAGGGATGTGACGTTATCTTGAACTGAGTTTTTTATAGGTCGAGGTTATATAAGGTGTATTTAATCAATCCTTCTGGGTTCTTTCTCCCCATTGGCAAAATATAATTCCGTCCAATACCTCCTTTTCGCCATATTTGCCCTATGTATAAACTGCAACCATAAACTGCTTGCTGAATAACAAATGTGTAATGGAAATAATAAAGTCAGAGGTCCCCAATCGAGAGTGTACAAAGAGGTACATAGAAAAGTTCTTTAAGGCGATACATTTTATGATGTTTGAATACAGTTTGATAGTACTTTGGAATAGAATTTCACAGGTCATTAATTTCAACCCAGGTACGTCCGACCAAGTCTAGTAAATGAAAGTTTAAGTTTGGTACAATGTATGTATGTTAGCGCGACTGGTCTGTAAAACATAATTGTGAACTTCTTATCTCTTTTGAGCTGAAGGCGGAAACTAAAGTAAAATCAAAGTACTCATTGGATGTGTATTGAAAACGTTTTCATACAATGGCATTATTGGAGACTAAATAGACATACTGAGTCATTAATAATGAACTAAATGAGTGTGTGTATACATACCGATATTGATATCGTAAATATGATAAATCGTGAAAGGGTCAGATATTTAACTAAGATGAACTGTTTTACACGCTTTTACAATAATTCCCGCAACAATTTGAACTCGCCGCTTAAAAACTAGATTTCTAATTTAGTAACTGTTGTTTGTTTACAATTTTACATTTTCAAGGTAAATTGGCACTTGGCCATATTAAATTAAATATGTGTTCAATAAGTGATCTATTTTAGGGAGTCGACTTTCATTTCCTGTGCATTGTATGCTTGTGTGCATTATAAATAAAACTGTGAATATTTTTTTTTTAATTATTTTATTCAGTTATTATATAGATAACAATAATACATAAACAATACAGAAAAAATAATTGAAAAACATAAGTCTTATTTTTGTTGACGAATGAATAAATAGTTTGTAGGATATTTTTTTCTTCAAACAGTGAATATACATAATTATATTGTATGAAATATATTTTTAAACATAGTATTGCAAAGTATAAAATATAAGTACTAAGATATAATAAGACAATTATGGTCTGTTGTTTTATCTTTACGTTACTAACAATTTTATATTATCTCTACCATAACGTTTATAAGTACACCACATTTATTAACACTGTGTACAGCTTATAGAACTATACATATACATATATACATACATACACACATATACATACATACATATACATACATACATACACACACACATATATACATTTACATACATATACATGTATATATAAATATATCCATATACACACGCATACATACATACATACATACACATATACACATACACACGCATACTGCGCTCTATAAGTCAATATAATAATACTAATAACTAGACTCTTGTTGCTATAGCAACAAAAAGGTCTTCCGTTCCTCATGTATAAATATGTAAAAAAAAATGCATTTCTCTTATAAAAAGAAAAAGGATATAATCGATACTGTGATGGAATCTTTCAGTAACTTTTTCTATGTGAAACAAAACAAAACGAGAAAAAGTCATTTTTGAAATTTGCTCTGACGACCGGAAGTTACGCCGGATCAACCGGAACATGGTAAACATATCTTCATACATTGTTCAATTTTCCCTCAAAGTTTGGCTGCTTAAGCATTTGTCAGTTATGAGATCTCGTTGAGAAAAGGTTTATTGTCTCGGGACAGGAAACGGACGAACAGAATAGCTTAATAAAAAATATGTTAATATATCTTAAACATTTTCCTCTCGTACACTACTGTTTATCAAGCTTACTGAAACAGTGTAAAACAAAACCAGTTAAAGTTATCAACAATGTCATTTGTTTGAACCTTTCCGGTGAGGACCGGAAGTGACGGCTGACAAAATGTAACATGTTGAACACATCCTCTATCAAATGTCTATCACCTATGTAAGTTTTTTATCTGGATCACTAACAGTTTCTGATTAACGGGGGGTACACAATTTAGTATAAAAAAGCTACGTGAGATATTTGAGATATCTCACCGGAAATAGATCTTTTTTTTGTTTATTTAACATCGCATAAATGACTTATGAAAAGATCCATACTAAAATAATTATTCTATGTAAAAAAACTACAAAAGGTAAAAAAAAGTAATTTTTGAAGAGCTTCCGGTGACGACCGGAAGTTACGCCGGACAAAACAAAATAGTGTAAACACATCTACATATATAGGTCTATCATCCTGCAAAGTTTGATTGTTCAAGTCATTACCATATTTAGGATCTCGAGGAGTCAAGTTTTTTGTTTTGGGACAGGAAACGGACAAACGGAAGTACTCAGTGAAAATTTAAAGTTATCAGTTCTTATGCATTTGACAACTGGGTTTTATTTCCCATCACTTTCTCTAAAATTGGAAAAGAAAAACAGTTAAACTTATAAACAGCTTGATTTGTTTGAACTCCACCGGTGTGGACCGGAAGTGACGGCCGACAAAATAAAAGCAGTTAAACACATCTTCATTCTAATGTCTATCATCGATTAAAGGTTTGGTGCCTTGATCACATACTTTTTGAGAACTCGCGGGTACAAAAATTATTTTTAGAAAGCTACCTGAGATATTTGAGATATCTCACCGGAAGTGGAATTTTTCTGTTGATTGAACATCGCTTAGATGACATATATAAAGATTTATACTTATATATTCATTCTATGTAAAATAAATTAAATTCGTGAAAAATTTTAATTTTTAAATTACTTCCGGTGACGACCGGAAGTTACGACGAACAAAACAAAATAGTTTAAACACATCTACACATACAGGTCTATCATTCTACCAAGTTTAGATGTAAAAGTCCTAGTCGTTTTTGAGATCTCGAGGTGACAAGCTTTTCTGTCGCGGGACAGGAAACGGACGACCGGAAATAAATTTTGAAAAAATGAAAAAAACGCCTCGAGATATTATCATTATCTATCACTCCTGAAAATTTCAGGAAAATCTATCCACTCATCTCTGAGAAATTCTGCCGACAAAAAAGGGGAAAAAAATAATAATAATAATAACTAGAATCTTGTTGCTATAGCAACAAAAAGGTCTTCCTTTCTCATGTATAAATCTTTTAAAAAAATGCATTTCTCTTATAAAAAGAAAAAAGATATAATCGATACTGTGATGGAATCTTTCAGTAACTTTTTCTATGTGAAACAAAACAAAACGAGAAAAAGTCATTTTTGAAATTTGCTCTGACGACCGGAAGTTACGCCGGATCAACTGGAACATGGTAAACATATCTTCATACATTGTTCAATTTTCCCTCAAAGTTTGGATGCTTAAGCATTTGTCAGTTATGAGACCTCGTTGAGAAAAGGTTTATTGTCTCTGGACAGGAAACGGACGAACAGAATAGTTTAATGAAAAATATGTTAATATATCTTAAACATTTTCCTCTCGTACACTACCGTTAATCAAGCTTACTAAAACAGTGTAAAAAAAAACCAGTTAAAGTTATCAACAATGTCATTTGTTTGAACCCTTCCGGTCAGGACCGGAAGTGACGGCTGACAAAATGTAACACGTTAAACACATCTTCTATCAAATGTCTATCACCTATGTAGGTTTTGTGTCTTGATCACTAACAGTTTCTGATTAACGGCGGGTACACAATTTAGTATAAAAAAGCTACGTGAGATATTTGAAATATCTCACCGGAAATAGATCTTTTTTGTTTCTTTAACATCGCATAACTGACTTATGAAAAGATCCATACTAAAATAATTATTCTATGTAAAATAACTACAAAAGGTTAAAAAAAGTAATTTTTGAAGTGCTTCCGGTGACGACCGGAAGTAACGCCGAACAAAACAAAATAGTGTAAACACATCTACATATATAGGTCTATTATCCCACAAAGATTGAATGTTCAAGTCAATGCCGTTTCTGAGATCTCGATGATACAAGCTTTTTTGACGGGGGACAGGAAACGGACAAACGGAAGTACTCAGTGAAAATTCAAAGTAAGTAGTTCTCATGCATTTGAGAAAAAAACTTTTCTGTCTATCAATATATCTTAAATTAGCAAAGAAAAACAGCTAAACTTAAAAACAGTTTTTTATGTTTGAACTCTTCCGGTGTGGACCGGAAGTGACGGCCGACAAAACGAAAGCAGTTAAACACATCTTCTATCAAATGTCTATGATCCCTGAAAGTTTCGTGTCTTAATTACTTATAGTTTTTGAGATCACGCGTGTACAAAATTTATTTTTAAAAAGCTACCTGAGATATTTGAGATGTCTCACCGGAAGTAGAATTTTTTTGTTTACTTATCATCGGATAGATGATATATGTTAGCATATATACTTATATTTCAATTCTATGTTAAATAAATTAAATACGTGAAAAAAATAATTTTTGAAGTGCTTCCGGTGACGACCGGAAGTTACGACGAACAAAACAAAATAGTTTAAACACATCTACACATATAGGTCTATCATCCTACAAAATTTAAATGTTCAAGTCAATGCCGTTTCTGAGATCTCGATGATACAAGCTTTTATGACGGGGGACAGGAAACGGACGAACGGAAATGAATTTTGAAAAAATGAAAAAAACGCCTCGAGATATTATCGTTCTCTATCAGTCCTGAAAATTTCAATGAAATCTATCAAGCCATCTCTGAGAAATCTTGTGGACAAAAAAAGGAAAAAAAAAAATAATAATAACTAGACTCTTGTTGCTATAGTAACAAAAAGGTCTTCCGTTTCGCATTTATAAATCTGTAAAAAAAAATGCATGTCTCTTATAAAAAGAAAAAGGATATAATCGATACTGTGGTGGGATCTTTCAGGAACTTTTTCTATGTGAAACAAAACAAAACGAGAAAAAGTCATTTTTGAAATTTGCTCTGACGACCGGAAGTTACGCCGGATCAACCGGAACATGGTAAACATATCTTCATACATTGTTCAATTTTCCCTCAAAGTTTGGATGCTTAAGCATTTGTCAGTTATGAGATCTCGTGGAGAAAAGGTTTATTGTCTTTGGACAGGAAACGGACGAACAGAATAGCTTAATGAAAAATATGCTAGTATATCTTAAACATTTTCCTCTCGTACACTACTGTTTATCAAGCTTACTGAAACAGTGTTAAAAAATACCCAGAGAAAGTTATCGACAATGTCATTTTTTTTAACCCTTCCGGTGTGGACCGGAAGTGACGGCTGACAAAATGTAACACGTTAAACACATCTTCTATCAAATGTCTATCACCTATGTAAGTTTTGTGTCTTGATCACTAACAGTTTCTGATTAACGGCGGGTACACAATTTAGTATAAAAAAGCTACGTGAGATATTTGAGATATCTCACCGGAAATAGATCTTTTCTGTTTATTTAACATCGCATAAATGACTTATGAAAAAATCCATACTTAAATAATTATTCTATGTAAAATAACTACAAAAGGTAAAAAAAAGTAATTTTTGAAGTGCTTCCGGTGACGACCGGAAGTTACGCCGAACAAAACAAAATAGTGTAAACACATCTACATATTTAGGTCTATCATCCTGCAAAGTTTGATTGTTCAAGTCATTACCATATTTAAGATCTCGAGGAGTCATGTGTTTTGTTTTGGGACAGGAAACGGAGAAACGGAAGTACTCTGTGAAAATTTAAAGTTAGAAGTTCTTATGGATTTGACAATTGTGCTTTATTGCCCATCACTTTCTCTAAAACTGGAAAAGAAAAACAGTTAAACTTATAAACAGCTTGATTTGTTTGAACTCCTCCGGTGTGGACCGGAAGTGACGGCCGACAAAATAAAAGCAGTTAAACACATCTTCGATCTTATGTCTATCATCCATGAAAGTTTCGTGTTTTGATCACTTATACTTTTTGAGATCTCGCGGGTACAATTTTTTTTTAAAAAAGCTACCTGAGATATTTGAGATATCTCACCGGAAGTGGAATTTTTCTGTTGATTGAACATCGCTTAGATGACATAAATAAAGATGTATACTTATATATTCATTCTATGTAAATTAAATTCAATACGTAAAATGAAATATTTTTGAAGCACTTCCGGTGACGACCGGAAGTTACGACGAACAAAACAAAATAGTTTAAACACATCTACAGCTTTAGGTCTATCATCCTACAAAGTCTGAATGCTTAAGTCTTCATCGTTTCTGAGATCTCGATGTGACAAGCTTTTTGTCACGGGACAGGAAACTGACGACAGGAAGTGAATTTAGAAGAAATGAAAAATTCGTCTCGAGGTATTATCATTTTCTATCGTTCCTGAAAATTTCAAGAAAATCTGTCAAGGCATCTCGGAGAAATCTTGTGGCCAAAAAGTGGGAAAAAAATAATAATAATAATAATAATAATAATAATAACTAGACTCTTGTTGCTATAGCAACAAAAAGGTCTTCCGTTCTCGTATAAATGTATTATTGTGTAAAACAAAACAAAAACAAAACCCACCAAACTTCTTTCAAATATTTATCATCTATGTAAATTGTGTGCTTTCATCACTTACAGTTTCTAAGATCTGCTTAAAAAGATGAACTACTTGAGATATTTGATATATCTCGCCGGAAGTAGATCTTTTTTGTTTATTTCACATCGCATAAATGACTTATGTAAGCATTAATACCTAAATAAATATTCTTTGTTAAATAAAAAATAAAGTTTAAAACAA
>WFKH01011801.1:51836994-51856196 GCA_016163765.1 Magallana hongkongensis
TGCCCATGGAACGATTGCAGCCTCTAGATAATAAGTTTTTCGATGTTTATGTCTCCACATTAAAGTTTAATTTTGTTTGAAATCTCAGTGGTGATGAGGAAAACGACTCTGCTGGTTACATATGTGTAAGAATGGGGGACACAATCCTTGTAGTAGAAAATTATTGTCTTTGTAAATGCACATAAAATGAAGGGAAAAAACCAGTAGACCTGAATTGTATACATGCAGTGCGAAACATTGGTTAAAAGACTGCTTGATAACTTGAAGAACTTTATCATTTACAATAACAAATTACTTTGTTTTGAAGTAAGTCGTTTAGCATGGAAAACGCAATTAAGGGTCTTGAAAATAAGAAAAATATGGGAAAAAATAATAACGCATGTTATAAATTTTCAATTTTAATAATGAGATACATTGTATTTAAAATTAAAAGTAACGATTTCTTAAAAATACGGTATGTCGGTGACGCTGCTGGGTCAAAGAAATATTGTAACACCCGACAATTGGTCAACCATTTTTTATAGATTTAACTCCTCGTTGACCATTTATCGTTGTCACCTTGTTAATTTTTATAACCAAGATGTTTAAATTCAAATTAACAATAACTGTATTGCACATACATGTAGGTACACGTCTGTGTTTATCAATTAACAGCCAGTATGCTTGTATAAATTCATTGATATTCCACTGATCACACTAAATAACTAAAATATTCAAAGAGTCATAACTCGTTCTAGAAAATAAAGATATATTTATATTAACGCGCAATGCTAGGATCAGAGTTACTGTTTGCCCCTTAATTTTGCATCACATATCAGATGATGTCTGTAAAATATAATTGCTCGTAACATTGGAAGAAGTGGTGGATCACATATTGTATTGGACAATTTTAGTTGAAAGTATATATAAAATATTCATGCACTTGTATTGTTTTGAATACGCTTAAATTCGAACACCCTGACTTTTTGGGAGTTGATAAGCAACAAGTCGCCACGGCTGTATGTTTAGTGGCCTGACCTCTGCACTCATTTCATCAAATGAACCGCAACAACATAGTTTTCTGAGGATGATGACTGCTATCCATTGATAACTATGAACTTTTTCTTTAAACAAAAATATAACATCTATTAAAAAAAAATTGAACATTTACAACTTTTGCAACAAAACTTACCTTACAAAAATTACCAATACATGTACAGCTGGAGTAATGGCACACACGTGTTGACCATCTCATATATGACTAATGTAGATTGCATATAGAAGCCGAAATGAACTTTGTTATATATTGTTAGTGATATATGAAATGCACAGTGAATCCCAGAATAGGGGTGGGGTAGGGGGCGAGAGAGTCCTCAAGAATAATGGCCAAGAGACAATTAAGGGGAGACAGGACGTTGCAGTGTAAAATTATTTGTCAATAAAATTTTTTGCTTTTCTTAGCACGTTTATATTTAGATGTCCATTACAACATGCATCATTTTCATGACTACTTTCTTACCTTGCAAGGGAGATATTTTGATAGGAATTATCCCCCTTGTCTGTCATTATGATTTTTTTTAACAATTTCAATTTTCTGCAATAAATATTTTATTTGATGGAATTTATTTGCAAATTATATTCATTAATTTTAAGAATGGAAACAAATTTCAAAATCAATTACAACATTTGCCTTTTTACATAGCAATATCATACTTTTATCAAAATATTGCTCAAATCAGCGCTTCAAATTTTGAAGTTTTTGATTCTAAATTTGAACAAAATGTGATGGCACAAAAAAAACTGTCAATTAATTTTTGAACAAAATTTCATATATCAACCTTAGCATGCGCTTTATTACTTATAAAATTTTCATGGCCACTTTCTTGCCATTCAAGAGAGATACTACAATAGAAATCACCCATACCCCTTATTCTGGAATTATGACCTTTTGTGACAATTTCTGTTTTAAACTATCAAAAAAGTAATGCATTATTTAGATTTATCAATTAACATGAACGGATCATTATCAGAATATATACCTGATTATATTAACCGCTAATGATTTTATACATTTACATTTCTAAAGTTAAAATTTTAAATTTCCCCCATCTCATGTTGTGAAAATGACTACTTTAGAGCCATTGAGTACGGGAAAAAGATCTATCAAATCCTGTATGACGTCATAATGGATAAATGACATCATAGCATCATACAATCAAATCAATTATGACGTCATAATAGAGTTAGCACATCGAAGTATCATTGCAATGAAAGTCACGTGATACGTGTCCTGTCTCCCCTTAAGTGATTTTGTTTGATGGATATCCATGCAAAATAAGAAAACCATGAACAAGTACTAAAATTATGGGCAAAATCTTACAGTTATAGCTCAAATTATCTTTTAAATTTTTGTACTCTTATTAATAGTTTCACTTTGATGCATAATTGAGAATTCGACACATTGTCAAAAAAGTTAACAATATATCGCATACTAGTTCCGGAGCCCCCGAGTTTCAAAAGTTGTGCGACATACAACCGATTGTCCAACTGATCCCAATCGGTATCAATTTTGTAGTCTGTTTGTTTTCGATCGATGTTGCACATGTGAGGCAGTCTCGTGGTATATTTAAAATGAAAAGTGACGTTATCATTAGTTATCGTTATCATTAGGATTGGTCATGTATTTTTCACACATATATAAATACATGTATATTATTTGTTTTACTAATTAGGAGTTAAAAATACAAGTGTTACCTTGCTCTCAGAACATCCTGCAATATAACTTAAAACATTACTATAAAAATATAACAGATATGTAGTTACTTAGATAACTTACATGTATAGTAGTTCAAATTTATTGTTATTAAGAATCACTCAAGCCATACCTTGCCAACTTTTCCTGTTGAACTTACAGAACGACTCTATGGTAGATGGGAAAAATTGTAGCGCATTGTTTGATAGCAAGAGAAAACTCATATAACAAATGTCTGCAGCTCTTCATCGTGCCCGAATTTTTAACAAGTGCCACAAGGATGCTGCTCTTGCGACCAATGTCCAAATCCCATGGATATTTATGGAACGCCTCAACTGCCTTATGTTGATAATCCTCATAATATGATGATACTTCAACATAATGTGATGGTACTTTAACATTACGTGATAATACTCCAACATTACATGCTGATACTTCAACATTACATGATGGTACTTCAACATTGCATAATGGTACTTCAACATTACATGATGGTACTTCAACATTACGTGATGGTACTTCAACATTACGTGATGGTACTTCAACATTACGTGATACTTCAACATTACGTGATGGTACTTCAACATTACGTGATGGTACTTCAACATTACGTGATGGTACTTCAACATTACATGATGGTACTTCAACATTACATGATGATACTTCAACATTACATGATGGTACTTCAACATTACGTGATGATACTTCAACATTACATGCTGATACTTTAACATTACACGCTGATATTTCATAAAATGATGGTATTTCAGTATGCGGTCGTTCTAAATTAGCCATAAGCACCGGGATCGTGATTCCGTAAAACTCGGGGATATTATGAAGAGAGTATAGGACTAAAGTCAAGCTACACAACAATTCAAACAAACTTCATTTATCTTTATTTCCTTAGATAAAAATGGACACTTTTCGAGCCTAATTGGTGATTATTAAAATCTTTATTGCCAAAACTAGAGCTTAAAACTAGAGGTAAAACTGGATTCTGGAGGGAATTGTGGCACGGTCACCTTCATTATATTTGTTGGAACCTGCGCCGAAAATCTCTTTGTGTCAAACGACTTCCGAGTCCCATGATTATTACTCGTCCTTGTTTAGGCGCCTTCAAATTCGATGTCAATTGTATAAGTACGTTTTATGTCGTAGGTTGATTGTTTTAATCCTGCAAGCGGGCACCTTCAATTGGCGCTTGTTTTACCACTGCTTAGCCAGGTCTATTGGTTTTTGCGCTTCTACGCCATTAAACAGTGACTTACTGTCCAAGGGACTTTTAAGGGAATCGGAGTACGAGCAATCATCCAGTAGATCCCAGTGCACGCACATAGCATCTTTTATTGGGGGAGACCTACTACTCAATCTCGACAAGTAAATAAAAAAAGGCGTGCAGGGGAAAAAGAGACTTAGTAAAATATATTTGGATACATTAATCTACATATGATCGAATTTCCATATTTACATATGTGTTTTCACCTTGTTTAAAAAAATGAAATGGTCAGTTCGTT
This sequence comes from Magallana hongkongensis, assembly GCA_016163765.1. Lineage (NCBI taxonomy): Eukaryota > Metazoa > Mollusca > Bivalvia > Ostreida > Ostreidae > Magallana > Magallana hongkongensis. Next base: position 51,841,240 of record WFKH01011801.1, read on the forward strand.
AAAACTTTTTTTTATATTATGTACATGTATGTTTCCACAAAAGGCGTGTTGGTTAAAAAGAGAGTAAGTAAAATGAGTTTGGCTTCAAGAAGCATTTACAGCGCTTATATTGCATAATTTCAATAACTTAGCGCATCTGCCAAAATACATGTAAAAAACTACTGCTGGCACTGAAGTACAGCTCATAAGAGAGGATCTCTACTGAGTAAAAATAATGTCGGAATATACGATTTGTTTGGGTGCAATGTATTTAGGCATATAACAACTACACATGCAGCTTATAAGATCACTGCCCCATGCAAAGGATTAAGCATTGCATTGCTGTTGAATCTGATTTTAGCAGTAACTGTACTGTTGAACAAATCCGTGCTTACATTTTCACTCTTAAACGTGGATCTCCAGGGAGAGCCAATCAATCCCCATAAGTCCAATCTAACATAAATGACAGAAGTCTTTGTTTAGGTGTTATTAAAATTTTACCAGTCCGCTCTGACCAAGCGCCAAACGATTGGGTTCTGAATGCACATTTTGGGACCAAAAATCCCCTGGGGGACTTTTCGTACCCCCTGATTTTTATGCGCTGATAGGGAGCCCAAATGGTCTCACCAAGCAGCCATTCTTTAAAATTTAAAATGACCCTTTTAAAAGACAACACTTAATCAAACAGTACTATTTGTTGATCTAAACTAGTCTCAGTGGACCTTAGTCCTATCTTATCAATCTCTGAAACAGAGAATCAGCCCAGTGTTTAACAAGTGAAAAGCTGTCAATGTGACAGCAAACCGGGTTTTCTTTTATGTGAACTGTATCCATAATCCATGTCAACCCTGAATTGATAAACACTACCTACCGTATCCAAAGAAATGGGATACCCATATGCAATATTTTGCCAAAAAATGACTAAGTTCAAAAGCTGGTATTTTTTTCATAAATTATCAGAAATCAAAATCCTAGCAATATGTGTACCTCTGATATGTGTACAATTGATCCGCAAAAGAACAACTTCCTATCTTGAAAACTGTAGGAGGAGTTATCTGTACAATAAGGGTACCCTATATGCAATATTTTGTCGAAAAATGACTAAGTTCAAAAGCTGGTATTTTTTTCATAAATTATCAGAAATCAAAATTCTAGCAATATGCTTACCTCTAATATGTGTACAATTGATCTGCAAAAGAACAACTTCCTATCTAGAAAACTGTAGGAGGGGTTATCCGTACAATAAGGGTACCCTTTTGGCAGCCGCCCGCCCGCCTGCCCGCCATTTTCACCATTTCAATAACCGTTGGAAAACCCGGTTAAAAACTTAACAGGCATCCATGTGTTTTGCGTTTTAGCGTATTTCGATCCCGAGGCGACGCTTCCCTATATTTAGAACCACCGCATAGTGAAGTACCATCATATAATGAAGAATGTTAAAGTACCATCATGTAATATTAAAGTATCATCACGTAATGTTAAAGTATAATCACGTAATGTTCAAGTATCATCATGTAATGTTGAAGTATCATCACGTAATGTTAAAGTATCATCACGTAATGTTGAAGTACCATCATGTAATGTTGAAGTTCCATCATGTAATGTTGAAGTATCATCATGTAATGTTGAAGTACCATCACGTAATGTTGAAGTATCATCATGTAATGTTGAAGTATCATCATATTATGAAAATTATCAACATAAGGCAGTTGAGGCGTTCCATAGAAAACTACTTCAACATTTTAAGGTTTCTCCACCCTCGATGTTTTTATGGTTTAATCCGTGTAAATTTTGTTTAAATTTGAAGATTAATATGTAAACATTCAAATTGAACTTAAATATTGGTATGTTGCAAATATTTTGTTCATGCTGTAGGAACTAACACAGGTACACCATCATGGCAATTATAGCGACGACTGCTCTCCATTCCAACATCACATTTTTTAAAACTGATTTCTATATAATAAAGCAATTTTTTTAAAGAAATTAATCACAATCCTTTATTTTATGTATTTTAACATTTTAAGGCCATTTAAACTTCCCAGTATGAGAGCTGTCACATTTACAGTACATTTTAATACAATTTTCCAACCATGAACAAGTACAGTTTAGCAACATAAACAGTCTATAACTTTTGAAATAATGGTTCAAACTCACTGAAAATTGGTACATTTGTAATTCATTATATATCCTATCTAAATCTGCAATGAAATGTTTACCTTGCCAGGTAAAAAATTATGAATTGTAGTCTCTGTCAAGTTTGCCTTGTACGGTTTTATCAGTTTTTCATTGAATTCAGCGATTTCAACTCATACTACTCTCTATAAATTGTTAAACATTAGAGTCATATCACTTTACATAGCTTAAAATGTGTTAGACAATAGTATAAATCAAGAAATATTGGCAAAACCATGCATCACATAACACTAATATTATAACCGATAACGGTAAAATATTCCGGAATGCTCACAATGACGTCCCGCGACAATCGAAAGACCTTAATGTAATTCCATAGGATGATAGTGGGATTAATATCTGAGCATAGGCACTTATTTCTGTTATACAATTTACCTATCATTGATAAAACATGGTCTACAGCTAAACAATACATGGGGTACATGAATTGCAACCCATCTTGCTGATAGTAAAATATTTGTTGACAAATATTTTGTATCATTTCTTCTTTTTAAATTATCTTCAATATCATATATGGCATGGTTGCCTTTATTTTCAGCTTTCTGCATAAACAGTGTCTAAAGATTGCATGCCGTGGTAAGTTTGGCACGCCAATCTGATTTGATCGTGACCATTGCAGAAGCCAAGTTTGAAAATTGGTAGCAGACACAGGCTAGGGATGCATAGAATAATCTTAGCTAAAATAAATATAAGTATCTTTTTCATGATTTCCTTTGACAGGGGACCTGTGGTAAAACAAATCCTGGATGTTTGTGTTGATGCCCTCTTCTCTTCCGAATCTAAATTAAGAGCTCGCCATTCTGTATGTTATAAATGGTCTACATCACATTCAAGCCTCTTTAAAACATTTGTTTTAGACTCCTAAGAGGTAAAACATTTGCATGTCCCTCAGGAGATTATTATGTCATTTTCCTCTATTCTCTTGTTGGTGTAACTCTCTATTTGTATTGAAATATTTGTTTGGTTGCTTTGTTATCAATGTCAAACTATGATTTCCATAAAGCTATACTCCATTGTTGTTTCTAGGGTATCACTAGCATCAGGCAAGAAAGAACAATCTTTCTGAGATTGAATAGAATGCCCACTAATTCAAAACTGCAATCACAGCTTTCAGAAAATGCATATAAAAGAGAAGATCATAAAAGTCGTTAAAATATTTAAGTTTCAGTTTAGCTTGATTTTGTATACAACAGTGCATATTTCCTCTCCACTTTTTTTATATGTGAATGATAAATCTGCTTAACAAAACATCCAGACAGCCATTGAAATGGGACAAACATCGTGTGCTTTGCAAGTTCATAAGCCTTATCAAATTTTGCACCATTGATTCTGATATTAATTTTAGTTTTCTAAAGGCCTTTGGTTTGAAATTTGGGTTCTCCACAAAGATTTACCCTTGAAGTCCAGCATGGTTAAATTTCTGTGCACCACGGTAAATGTTCTGCGCCAGGGTCAAATTCGAAAACCGCCAAAAGATAATTTTATTGCTTTTTAGCGATGACATCTACACTCTAATTGAAGAAGTTAATTGTGGTTTCACAACGGGACTTACACATACCTACCTTGGGTGTCTGATAAACATTACAAGGTGACATAAGGGCGTTGGTAGGCAGAGAAGCGTTTATTTGGAGTCGATTAGCTAATTATCCGGTAATAAGAATATTAATTAAATTAATTTCATATCACAAAATATTTAAATATTTAAAGTGCCCCTTGTTATCACCAATTACAAAAAGAATTCAATGCTATTCCATGTGGAATAGAACTGCAACACTGGGGTTTTTTAAGTCAATATTTATATAAACCCAATCTGACCCAAATGCAGTAAGCTTCCTTTTCACGTTTTAGGTGCCTTTTATTGTATCAAGAAACTTTCCAATCGCCTGTATTACATCAGCAGCGTAGACATGTTAAACAATCTTAATCAACAGAATTTAAGTACCCCATTGTCAACAAACCTTGCACAAACAATCCTTGTTTCACAAACCGAAACATCGGATACAAGCTTCTAAACCACCAAAAATCTTTTGGTTTTGATCATGTGTAGCTGTAATTGCACTTCAAGGGTATAGTATTGGGCAGATATGGCAAAAAAGAGCGGCTGGGCAAGGATTATACACAAAGCTTTACTTAGACCTCTACATAGAAACCTAATTCAACTGCATACACATGTATTCCTTATCGACAGACAGTTTTCTTGTATTGTATGAGCAACATTAGACCAACGGGGAGAAAAACATTGTCCGAACAAATTATGTTTTAAAGAGATCTGATATGACGTTGACTTAAAACCTCGGTTGAAGGTAATGTCTCACCCCTACAGGCAGTGGTCTGGTAAAGTTTCTACAAGATTCACCAAATTGCAATGGGAGAGAAATTATAGTCCATCTTATATCTCTTTGTTTACTCTTAATAACGTGAGGAAAAATTTTGCTTCAAAATTTATTTGCAGTAAGTAAATTGTTCAACCTTCTTATCAAAGTTGTTTTTATTCTAACACTAGTACAAAATTATCAACGATTCATGTTATCATACAATCCGTGGTAACCGTATTGCAAAAATCTGACCCAAATGCGGTGAAAACAAGTACTACCTTGGTTTATTAAGTATGGTCACAGGATTGTGTTTCATATCGCTTGCTGATTAAAATTTCTCGGTAACGTTCGTGAAAATAAATGTTATGTATGTATACAAGAGGTTATTATATACAATATACGTATAGTATAATTTTTTCTTTTTAAAATATGTGCTGCCAACCAGTTTGCTATTGATAAAAACTTGATAAACCATATAAAAGTATTTTTAGAACAACTGTCGACAAGACCATTTTATAATTATGACAAAATGTGCTTGGTTGTCCAGAATGTCCACATGGAACAGAAAGGCAGTGTCATTTCTCTCAGTATATTGGGGATGACCCATGTCCGTGCCTACCTACACAAGAACAAGCAGGTGCGGGGGTTTTTTAAAGAAAAAAAGACAAAAGATAGGGAAAGGTTTATTTTAAATGTTTTGAAAAATTTCAATGAAGTAAATCAATGTTACATCGATGGCTACATGTACCTTTAATTAAATTACTGTTTATAACCCTTCTTCATTTAAAACACTGCAATTTATTTTATATCATTATAGAAAATATAGTATTAAGGATGATGATTACTCAAAATGAAAAAAAATTCCACTGATGAAAATGAAAAACCATCTAGTGTGTAATATAGACCTTTGTTGTAATGTTATTTTTCACTTTCAAAAAAATAGGTCAATGACCTACTTTTTGAGTTAATGGCTATTGAATTTTTTTGAAAAATTAAGAAAAATCCTTTTAAATTTTACACTACGATTAAGATTTTCTTAATTTTGAAAATATTACAAATAATTATACTCTTTTAAAGATGAAATAGAGTTTATGAATTGTAGTGGCATTAAACAGATAAAATCATTAAATTTCAGTAACAATTTAAAAAAAAAAAACCAGTCCGAATTTCCTCTATCAGTTTTCAAATCCCTACCCATTTTCGATTCAATTTAACAAAAAACTGATTTAATAATAACACTAAAACATTTATAGTATTAAACTACTTATATTGACCTTATTCTGCTGGCATAAAATTTATATGAGGTCAATGATCACAATTTTGATATGATGTCTTTTTACGTTTTTAAGCATTTTTTAATACTTTTGCATTGCGTGCCATACGATTATCTTAATGAATAAGTGAGATAAAACCAGTAGAAAATATGCAAAATTATATTGACTTACAAACAAAATCTTAACTTTGATTATTATAGAACTGCCAAAACTGTTTCAGCTGAAAACATAATCTAAAAAAATTAGCTCGAATTTCCTCTGTTTTGCTGTAAGTCCATTTTTGTTTGAGCCTAATCCCATAAAATAGTAAAAATATCGAATGCTATGCCAAAAATAATTCATGTTATAGAAACTTTTTTTGTTTAGAACAAATTTTACTCATGATATTGAACATTATAACAATCCAAATTTGACAACCCAAATCCTGAGTAAACAACATCCTTAATAGTAAATTCTTATTCTAACAAAATTTGGTTTTGTTTTCCCAACATTGCAATAAATTTTTGTTTGCTCTCTTTTGTTGACAGTCAGAGTTGAATAGGGGGTTAAATACATGTAATTCTGAAACCACAATTTTAATACGGACCGAAAGTTTTTACGAGAAGAACCATGTATAAACTCAGTTTAGCTTAAACTTATAAATATTTTTTTTTCATAATTTACGACTAGCTACAACGCCGATCCCGACCAAGTGTACTGTTGACGTTAATTGTACTGGTTTCAACTGTCCAAGTCAACAATATCCATTTTGTGAACCCAATTTGGAATGGTCTGCTTGTGGATGTACCGGTAAACAGTTTATTGTCGTACAGTATATAAATAAGGCACATGTTAATAATCAGTATGTTTTAGTTCTTAAAATGAAATTGATTTTCGGATAATAACATCACATTATCTAACAAATATTAAAAAAGGCAAGTAGATAACTGCTAGTGGATGTACAGGTAAACACTGAGGTGTCGTATAGTGTAAACTTCTTATTTTAGGAGAGTACTTAATACAGCGACTCCGCTGGTTTGTATCAAAGCGCGAGAATATAAAACCGCAAGCACTATTTTCATACCCCCGCTCCGAAGGAGAAGGGGGTGTACTGTTGTACCCTTGTGTGTTTGTCTGTCTGTCTGTCCGTAACAAAAAATTTCTGTTGCATTTTTCTCAGCAACTATTCATTGCAGGTGCTTGAAATTTTAACACACTCTTTGTTTAGGCATGCAATATGTTGCGATCTACCAATCAGACGTCAACTTCTTGTTAAATGATAACTTTGTTTATTTTTAGCCTAAATTTCCAAACAAATTTTCGTCAAAGATTTCTCAGCAAATATTCAACGCAGATGCTTGAAATTTTAACACACTCTTTGTTTAGGCATGGCATACGTTGGGATATATTTTTTGTATTAATCAAACGTCAACTTCCTGTTAAATGTTGACTTTGCTTATTTTGTATATTCACATCAGAGCGGGGGTATTACTAGTGAGCATTGGCTCACAGATTTCTTGTGTTGTTATAATTTCTTATAGTTCAAAACTGTCTGAAAAATAAAAGCGAGATTTTAAAATCCGAGAGGAGTGCTTCTCGCGATTTTACGCGGATATTAATTCCTCTCGTTTAATTAGGAATCTACAGTATTAGGCACAGGTTAATAATCATTATGTTTTTTATGTTGCAATGAAATTGATTTTTATATATGTAACATTCACTTATCTAAACACAAAAATTGAAAAAAGGTGATTTGATAACTACAGAATATCGTTTATTTTGTTAGAGTGTACCGATGACCATCACTGTAGTTGCCAGACGGGAATGATTGGCCACTGCAGGGACGATATGTTTGAAAGGAAATGTGAATGCCAACAATTGCCCCGTAAGTTTTGGCTAAACAAGTATCGTTGTGCAATTTTTAAAAGATTAGTAGCCCAGTTAACATTGTTTTACAGGTGCCACCTGTAAAGTTGATTCAGACTGCAGCACACACTTGTGTACAGGAAACCTAAGTCAGTCCTTCTGCCACGAGAAAAAGTTTCTTGTCTATGACTTTTCGTCATGTGATTGTAGAGGTGAGTTTAAGCCAAAGAAGGATATATGCCCTTAATTATTTTATACGATTTTTTTGTATTTTTTAATGAGAAAGTGGAAAATATGTTTTGATTGCAAGTAACACACTGTAGAGTTTAAAATTTGGTGTGAATAAATGCATGATATTGATACCTAATAAATTATGTCCAGTAATGTCAAGAAGCCGTTTTAATTTTTTGAAGAAAAAAATAGTTATGAAAACAAACAAAAAAACATCTTTTGTTCATATTTTTCAAACTTTTAAAGAGACGTGTCTTATGGAGAAGAAATATTAGGCAATCATTTTTAAAAAGAAATTGAATCAAATTGACGAAATTTTAGAAATCATTAGCGCATTAGAGCGGTATGATAATTTGTCTGCACAGCCTTGGTGTGTTATAGGACCGACGACATCCAAAAATAAGCATTTAATGCTTATATTTATATTCATATTTACGTTTATTTGTATGAAGTATTTGTGTATCGTCGCTTTAAAGCCATTATATACGCTCTTAGTCAGGGACATGAAACATACATGGAACAGTCATACTTACATGTTATTTAGCACGCTTCCGCGACTTAAAATATAGTGCCAGAAATTTTTTCAAGAAAAATCTCTTTTATTAACGAATAGATATGATTTAACGATTATTTGTCATAAGTACATATCAAATTGGTTATGTAAGTTTGAACGTTTCATTTAATCTTACAATAAGTAATATATTCAAAACGCGTGATGACGTTTAAATATATTTGTGCACATGGACCGTGAACAGGCTAAGTGCGTTTACGGGAAATTGAACGTCGCAGATTTCCAATGCAAACATAAGGGAAAATATACACTGAATGTAAATATTTGCGTTTATACGATAGAGAGCTACATCTGCAGTTGTAATTTTTAACGGGATTTTTAAAAGAAGTGTTATATCTGTTTAACAGAGTGCTCCAATGATTCCGATTGTCATTGCCGGTCAGGGCTGATTCCACGTTGTCAAATTTCTGAGTTTGGAAATACTTGTTACTGTAACCAAGGTATGATACAAATATTTAAATAATGTGAAGCTTTACGGTCTGATGCATAGAGACTAGTCCGATGTCATATAATTACATATAGCACTGACGGTAATGATAATCCGTGTAAAAACGGATAGATCCGCATGCCAAGTTAGATTAAATTACATATCTATTGTTTTATATAAGCACAATTTGTCTGATTGTATGTAGCTTATGAATTTAAACATTACAAACTATAACAAATACCTGTTTTGTATGGTAAATCATAGGACTGGTGTTTCATTCGTATATGTTGCCCTAACCATTGAATAGCACTTAATTCGCCATGAAGATAGGACAAGCAGGCAACAAAAACAACTGATGAATTTTATAACTAAAAGTTACAGGATCTTCGATAGTCCATACAACTTCTACACATTCGTCACACTCAACACCAATAAGAACAACAAGTGTTGTAAAAACAACTTCACCGACAACAACAACGACAACCACCACTATTAACACTCCAACACAAACAACCAAAGCGGCGACAACGTCGACTAAAATTACACCCGTGGTCTCCTCAAATCCACTCCATGAATCAACGACACAACCAACACATATGACCTCAATCGAAGTGACAAAATCACCAACAGATGCAACAACAGATTCCTCACAGACTCACCAATCGACCAAAACCACGATACCCGAGAACAACACATCTTTAATAATGGTAACTTTAACAACAAAACCACCAGGTTTGTGACTACTTTACCTAAAGCATTTGAATAAATACAATATATATTATATTCACTTTGACTGAAAGGCGTATATTTCGCAGCATTGCATAGTTGCGAATTGTGTTTCTAACCCTACACTCCCCAGGTAGATTATATCCATATCACAGTTTGGTGATTTACCCCGCGTTACCATGGATACTATTTTTGTCTTAATTCTTCGTTAAATATTTATTTTCGTTTTTAAGTCAATTTAACGATATAAAATGAAATATTTATCATAGTTAAAAAGATTTATTTGAATGAACAATATGTCGTATAAAAATAACATCGAATTGAAACTGTAAAAATTACTATATTAAAGAAAATAAATGTCATTAATCTTAAATAAACATAGTTAAACATTAAATATACGTTAAAAGAATTCTTTATGATTTGTGGTGTTATATAATTTAACTCTACTAATAAAGAGTAGAAAAACAGTTTGTTATATAAAATTCATACACAATCACATATTTTTCATATATTATAAATATCTTCCATTTGTATACAAGATGTAAGAAAATGCCACATTTGTGGAGATTCTCCCAACTCGATACCGTGTGACACAAGGGCGATTTACATGGGAAATCCACAGGCCTGTGCCCCAGGAGAAAACTTTTGTATGACTGACTTAATCCATAATGGACAGACCTTTCCAAGCATCTATAAAAGGTAAAAAAAAAAACCTGGATATGTCATTTGATATATAATTGATATGATTTGATTATAATACAGAGACACTTTTATGATACAATCTTAAAATTAAAAAAATGTTTAATGCCTTAAGTGTTCTATCGTTGACGTGTATATTTCCAATTCTTAGCCCAATTGAAACATCTTATGATTATGAATAACATTGTTTTAATTTATTAGCTTACCTGAGCTGAAAGCTCAAGTGAGCTTTTCTGATCACATTTTGTCTGTCGTCCGTCCGTCCGTCTGTCCGTCCGTCTCTCCGTAAACTTTTCACATTTTCAACATCTTCTCAAGAACTTCTGGGCCAATTTCAACCAAACTTAGCACAAAGCACCCTTAGGTAAAGGGGATTCAAAGTTGTGAAAATTAAGGACTACGCCCTTTTTCAAAGGGAGATAATTAGGAATATAGGAATATATAGAGTAAATCTTAAAAAATCTTCTTCTCGGGAAATCATCAGCAAGGAAAGCTGAAACTTGTGTGGAAGCATCCTCAGGTAGTGTAGATTCAAAGTTGTGAAAATCATGACCCCCGGAGGTAGGGTAGGGCCACAATGAGGGGGGGTCAAAATTTTACATAGGAATATATAATAGAGTAAATCTTTAAAAATCTTCTTCTCAGGAACTCATCAGCAAGGAAAGCTGAAACTTGTGTGGAAGCATCCTGAGGTAGTGAAAATTCAAAGTTGTGAAAATCATGATCCCCGGGGGTAGGGTGGGGCAACAATGGGGGTGGTGAAATTTTACATAGGAATATATAGAGTAAATCTTTAAAAATCTTCTTCTCAGAAACTATTAAATCAGCCAGAAAAGTTGAAACTTGTGTGGAATCATCCTCAGGTAGTGTAGATTCAAAGTTGTGAAAATCATGACCCCAGGGGGTAGGGTGAGTCCACAATGGGGTTGGGGGGTAAATTTTACATAGGAATATATAGAGTAAATCTTAAAAAATCTTCTTCTCAGAAACTAATCAGCCAGGTGATTCTTTGAAACTGTTTAGACTTTGGCCCCTGGACGATTCTTGGGCCTCACAAGGGGTTCAGAGTTTGATGAAGGTTTGTATTCCATATATAAATAATTGTTTATGATCTTTTTGAGAACTGCAATGCTCAACATATTATATGACTATAAAATCATCCTGTTAAAAAAGGGACCAATAATAATAAACATAAGAATATCCAGGGGGGAAAATGGATTTTTATTGATAAATCTACATACATTGTCAAGATAGTTAAGGTCTTCCGTTGGAAACGGAAGACCTTATTGTTATTCTTCGGTTTCTTTTTCCCTATTTTTAAGGTCTTCCGTTTCCAGCGGAAGACCTTATTGTTTTCGTACTGTTTATTAATTTTTTTTTCCAAATTTTGTGCACGCGATTTCTCAAAAACTATTTGACCGATCTCAAAAAATTTTTCACAGGTGATGGGACATTATCTGAATTTTATATGTTTTTGAATTTTTTGTTATCGTCACTACCGGTCACGATATACGGCCGATTTTGTAATTTTTTACGACCTATTTTGTGCAGAGCTGATCTCAGAAAGTATCAGAGATATGACTTTGAAATTTTTAGGATAGGTAGACTATAGTTTGAAGTTGTGCACTATTTAGTTGCTTTGCACCAGTGGCGCCATTTCTTGGAGCTCGCTTAGGCACGAAAATTGGGTACACATATTGTATCAAAATTTGCATACGTTTTGATCTGCATCTTTTCATCAGTTGATATATTGATAAGACATATATAACAAAAGTTGGAAAGCAGCAAGAGTTCTTTCCAATAAAATCAAGAAAAAGGGGCTGGTCCCTTTAATTAGGGGCCAATAGACTCGTAAAGTCTATTACAAAAAACTTGAATGATAAAGATTTTGTTATGCATTATAAAAGCAAAGTTGTTGGTCGCTACAATATCTGTTTGAAAAAGTCATTGTCTAGCCCATTTCTGACGTAATTAGGGACGTTTTTCATTATCTGAAAGTGGGAGGGGGGGATTCTGAAATTGTTTAGATATTTCATGGTATCATTTAAAATTTAAATAATCGGACGGAAGACCTACTCGTTACTCGTAACGAGGTCGTATCTAGTTATTTTTTTTTCTGCCGATTGTTGTGCACGCGATTTCTCAGAAACGGCTCGGCTGATCTGCATAACATTTTTAGATGTGATATATATTGGTCTGAACCTGATAGCAAATTTTTTGCATTGATAATGTCACATCCGTTTTTGAGATACTGAGATTTTTCCAATTTTTATATTGCTATTTTATCTGCGGTCGTTCTCCTAAACTATGAGAGATATTGAGCTCAAATTTATACAGTTGATAGAGGAAAGGTTGAAATTTTGTATGGTTGTTGTTTTATATGTCTAGCTCTAAATGCGCCAAAGCTCGGTAGGGCTCGAAAATTGAGATATCATAAGCGTTGTGAATTTCCGCGCTTCTCTTTGTTTATCTCTTTTCTGGAAAATATTTTGTTATAACATGTAATGCAAAAGAAGTTTAAATTTACAAGATCTTTTGTTTGATATCAAGAAAAGGGGGCTGGCCCTTCAAATTAGAGACTTAGAGTGATTTAAAGTATTTTATCTATAGCCTTAACTGAGGGATAACTTGTAATAGGTTATAGAAGCAAATATGTTTATCTTACAGTTATGTAGTCTAACAATATAATGATTTTCTCATGTGTTACGTAATGAGGGGTTTTTAGGGGTCAAAAGTCCAAAACTTTGATCACCTATATCTGTTACAGAAAAAATATTTTGATAAACAATATAGAAGAAAAGATGCTCAAAATCATCTACTAAACAGTATGCAATAATCAAAATTTCGTTAAACGGCCCCGATAAGGAGATAAGGGGTCGACCCCTAAAACCTTCTTTCTCAGATATCTCAAGAACGATAACGAATTTGTAAACACTTGTTGAACAAAATGTGTGTAGTTTTAAGTTACCTTTCGATTAACAAGGACAAGGGGCTGGCCCCTAAAATTAGGGACCTAGAGTGCTCTAAAGTATTTTATTTATAGCCCTCAACCGAGGGATATCTTGTAATAGGTTATAGAAGCAAATATGTTTATGTTAGAGTTATGTAGCCTAACAATATAATGATTTTTTCATGTGTTACGTAATTAGGGGTTTTTTAGGGGGTCGGAAGCTCAAAATTTTGATCACCTATATCTGTTAAAGGAAAAATATTTTGATAAGCAGTAGAAAAGAAAAGATGCCTAAAATTATCTACTAAACAGTATGCAACCATCAAAATTTAGTTAGACGGCCCCAATAAGGAGATAAGGGGTCGGCCCCGAAAACCTTCTTTTTCTATCGAATTTATAAACACTTGTTGAACAAAATGTGTGCAGTTTTAAGTTACCTTTCGATTAATAACAAGGACAAGGGCCTGGCCCCTAAAATTAGGGACCCAAAGGGGTGTAAAGTTTTGTAGTAATAGTTCTTTACTGAGGGGTATTTTGTACTAAGTTTTAGAAGCAGAAATGTTTATCTTACTGTTATGTACCCTAACAATATAATGACCTTCTTATGTATTACGTAATTAGGGGTTTTAAGGGGTCGGAAGCTCAAAATTTTGATCACCTATATCTGTTAAAGGAAAAATATTTTGATAAGCAGTATAGATGAAAAGATACTCAAAATGATGTACTGAACGATATTTAACCTTCAAAATTTCGTTAAACGGCCCGATAAGGAGATAAGGGGTCAACCCCTAAAGCAATCTTTTCCAAGTATCTCAAGATCTGTATCAAATTTCTAAACATTTGTTGAACAAAATGTGTTAAGAATTAAAAGACCTTTCATTAGATATCAAGAAAAGGGGAGTGGTCCCTTAAATTAGAGGTCAAGAGGGGTCTAAAGTATTTCAACCAAATGCTCTTACACCTGAAACAAAATACTCTTTGATATTAAATATGAAGACCCCCATTTCCTCTATTTTCAAGTTACATGTATGTTCAGCTGTTTTATAGCAAAATCAAGACCTTACATGTATCTCAACTTCTAAAATCGGACGGAAGACCACCTCGTTGCTCGCAACGAGATCGTGTCTAGTTTGTATTATGACTCCATTAAGCTGATTGCTCCTCAGGTGAGCGATGTGGCCCATCGGCCTCTTATTTATCTTTTCAAATAATTTCTTGCATTTCGCAAAATACATAATAAACACAATTAAACAGTGATTCATGTTTTTCACAAGTATTTTTAAAGCATAATTTATTTGCAAACACAAGGTACAAGTCTCAAGAAGATGCGCCTCGTTTTAAGCGCTTTAGACCACTAAATAAATAGATATAATTAAAAGGTTGAAGCTTAAACAACTTATTTTAAGCGTTAAAGACCAACTAAATAAAAAATATGATTGAAAAGATTAAATTGTATTCAAAAGATGTGTGACGGAAGAAGAGTGCCGGAACAAGTGGCTCCACCAGACCTCTGACCTTGAACACTGTACTAACTATGGCAACGTCCTTGTCGAGGGTCACTACAGCTGTCACTTCTGTTGTACATCGGACGGATGTAACTCCAAGCAGATTCCAGACAAATCCACGCTCTACATTAAAGCCTAAGAGTGGCCATATGTTTCTGTCAAGTGTACAATGTATACGAAAACATGAAATGTAATACAACAATAAAAAAAAAGTCAGCTCGTTTGCAAATTGACGTTAC
>WFKH01011801.1:51856296-51877742 GCA_016163765.1 Magallana hongkongensis
AATACAACAATAAAAAAAAAGTCAGCTCGTTTGCAAATTGACGTTACAAGATAAAGTAGATTACTTTGTGGTTAAGATACCGGGGTATTTGACAAAAAGACAATATTAATTATTTTCGAAGAATATATACATTCCTTTAATGTGCATCATCATTGGCTGTATGTGACATTAAAATGCTTTTACGTGCTTTTTACAATCAAATATCAATTCGAATGAGAAAAAAGAATAATTTTTCGACGTTTTTCACGTCATATAGTATGCGGATTTCAACACAATTTTTTTTTATTCTGCCAAAGAATTCTGTAATAATTGTTCCTTATTAGATACATGTACAACGTTGATTAAAATATTGTTGTTTAAGTCGGCACTAAATCTGGCGAAAACATTTCAATTTTATGATTTAAAGTTATGTTAATGTATGCATATTTGATAATTTTGTTTAAGATAGGAATGTCTGTACATGTATTTTTCATTAAACTAAATAAGGTTTTTAACTCTTTTCAAATTATACGATTTAATTAATTCGCATTTTAAAAGTATTGAAGATAATTTCTCATTATTTTCCGACATTACAGACACAAAAAGGACAGATAAAATATTGTTTTGAGTCGAGGGGCCCTAGAAAAGAGTAATATTAACTATCTATTTTATTTATTATTTGATCAGGTGTGTTATTAGTGGTTTATATGTGTATTGGTATTGTTAACATTTGTTCATTTGACGCATGGAAAGTTATGTCAGTGTCATAGTGGTATTTTCATACGACTTAATTTTATAAACGAGTTGCTGTCCTTTAAAAAAAAGGACTGCAATACGTGGACCATATGCAGGTGTTTCTAACGGAAATGTGAACGTCTTAAGGTTATCCGAGATTCCACCGACTATAACCTTCTGCTTTTATATTATGACATTTGCAGGGGGACCTCTAATTGCAAAAGTGTTATGATGAATAATAGAAGCAAACCTGGATATTGCCTTTAACTTCTGAATTTGTACGTTGTACCACGTAGAGCTCTGACCCTTTTACCTCAGAATTTAAAGGGTTTATACTTCTAACATAATTATAAATTATATGAGTGAAGATTACATGTCGGCGTATTTCACTACTTGCGCACAAATTACGCCTCGCACTATTTTGTTAATTATGCAGTGACAGCTTCGTGTAAATTTTTCATTTCATTTTTTGATGCATTTTTGTTTAGAGTTAAACTTTTAAACAGTCACATAGTTATTCAATCATGTATACGGTCACATGATTGTTCAATCATGTTTTGCCTTAGATGCGTAAAAAATTGCCTTAGATGCGTAAAAATTTTATTCGGAAGTACACTACTCTTGCCTACTAAAAGTAACGTTAAGCTATTTCGGAAAACAACAAAACATCGCGATTTATGCTATTTGAAGCATGTTGTTTTTTCGGCATAACATAAACTTATTTCATGATGCTGACAGTTAATATCACATGCCGATCAATTCTTTAAAAGAAATACTTTGTTTCTGTATTTTTTACCGACACCTTTACAACCCAGCGCCTTTAAACTTTAACATGTGCTCATGGCATAGAATCCCGATCCCGATTCAGATAAACTTGTGCAAGCCTGGTTCCCTGGCCTGTCCATAATCCCGCACAGGAACCAGGCTCGCTAATGCGCAAACTGAATTTTCCACTTCGCATCCGGTTTTACCTCGTTTTATATTTTCTATAACAAACATGCTACCATGCCTTTTCTTCAAAGCTGTTTCTCTGAATCACTTTTCCCGCCCACATGCACACGTCCACACAAACGTGATTTTTTGGGAGTTGATTTTAATCAACTCTCCTATGCAGTTACTCAGGCAAACCGAAAGTGAAACAGTGTTTGGACCTAAGCACAAATCAACACCGCTGACAACATTTAGTTCTTGAAAATAATCAATAAATTCGATGAAATGTATTCTAAAGCATTGTTTTTCAAGGAAACTTATTTAAAGATACCTTGTAAATAGTCAGATTTTAAATGGTACGAATAATTTAGATATTTTTGTAGTCGTACATTGTACCGGTATATACATGTATTCCTACGCCAGAGTTCGATATAGTCGCTCGGCTATCTCCGTAAATATCCGACTCTTGCTTGTCGGAGATTGAGTCTGGTTGAACGAGACTAAAGTTGAATATTGCTTGGATCCATACAATTTCTCAGAACTATTTCGATTACTGATACGTAGTTTGATGGAATTAATTCTTTGAATATTACACAACATGTTTCATATGGGGTTTTCACGAAATTTCTCTTGGAGAATTTATATTATAAAAAGTATGCGTAATTCAAATACATATAGGAAACTACTTGCCATGCAAAATAATATCATTGATTTTAAAATAAATAATAATCGATAAAATCAACTCCCGTTAGTACTTCAGTACTTTGATTTAAAAATAAATATGCATCAGAAATTAGGTAAAATTTTACTTAATAGATCTAACTTACTAAGAACACTTCTTCCTTGGTTGATTAAAGTTCTGCGCCAATCAAATATCTCTATTCTGTAGGCGGCTCTCATAGCCGAGAACTGAAAATTAAATCATAACGACCAAGAGCATCACTTAATAGATTATTTAGCAACTGCTATGTGGATGAAAAAGTGGATTATATTGTAAGGTATAATAATAGCACAAGGTATCTAACTCCGAACCCCGTTGAGTACCACCTTCTGTGAATTGCAATTATTTTTGCTTTCACATGAAACGCAATGGGAAAAGGCTACCTATCATTCTCTTTTATGATAATTTATCTTCAAAATCATTTGTGACATGCTTGTATTTATTTAATTCTATCTGCATTAACAGCGTCCAAACATTGTTCACCTTTAGTGGATAAAAGTCGTTTCACACCACGAACCTCTATATACTGGTCTCGGCCTGAAATAGTGCGCGTCATTTGATTACGTATCACTTATAGGGTTTTGAGAAAGCTTAAGGCTACCATGTGTATCTGTTATATAAAGTGTAGTTTTCTGAGTTTTTGGTTAGTAACCCACCTTGCTTAATTTTTGAAATGTTTAAACACAAAGTAATTTTAAAAACAGTTTGAGTTAAATGCATTTTGCACGTATATCGGGGTTCGTGGTTTGAAACGACTTTTCAAGTCGGCTATCAATGTTTCTACGCTTTTATGCAGATAAAAGAAAATAAAGGCAAGCATACCACATAAATGGTTTTGTAAGTAAATTTTTGTAAAGGAAAGAAGTTTGAGACTTTATCTTGGGGCAAGTAAAAGATATGTCACACGCATGGCTGAAATAGTTTTCACCAAAGTTTCCCCAATATGTATGGGTGATTTATATTGGTCAGGATCAACAACTTTCATACACAGGGTGTGTTTTAACTTCACAACGTAATTTTATATAGGAGCATAACTCCCAGAAAATCATCACATCAAACCCCCCGGCAGACATGCACATCTATAATTTTATCTTTATCAACTAGATTCATGAAATTCTCTGTAGGGTTTTAAGAGGAGTTGCAATGATTAACTGTAACAGAAGTATATTCAATATTGGTCAAAATTTTAAGTATAGAAGAGGCAAAATTCCAAGAAAAATAACGGAATCTCGATTTCCTGTAATATCAACATCTAAATATAATGTTTTAATTAACGATTAAGTTTTTTGAAATTCTACTCACTGGTTATAGACTTTCACCTATTTATACTAGCAGAACGGTCTCCTTTCAAAGATAGAAATATTAAAATTAAATAAAAATAATTTCCGCATGTTATTCATCGATTGTAAATAAAACAATCTTTAGAAAGATTAGTGAAAAAATGTACAAAGGTTTAGTTTTGATTTTCTTAAACATTTTTGAAATCTTATTTCCTGTATTTAAAGCGAATGTCAAAGGCGTAATAAAACCATTCCCGCCTCGACGTCGGGTGCGAATCTTAATATGGGGGAAATAACGCGGTACCCTTTCAATTTTATTTGTAAAAAAATTTTGTGTATCATTTTCCTATTGAAAGATGGCTTAATTTACCGGGGAAACTATTACAATGCTTATTCTTATACACATACTAAATAAAACAATCGTTTTTAAGCGTACATAAAATTTGATATAAAATCGGACCAAGCAGTTCTAACGTGAAAGGGTTCACAATTCTTTTGCAAATTACGGCGTACGATTCAAATTCAACATTTATCCATTTCTTTGGCATTGTCTGTCACATGAAGTATTTGTGTGGTCCAATATTTTGCACTAAGCTGAATGAACAAGGCAAAATTGCTTTAGGTTTGTTACTTGACTGATCTTGCTGCAGAACTTGATGGTAAAATAAACACCAAGCCCAAAAAAAGTTTTTGCAGACGATCCCTGAAAGAGATTGTTTAGTAATTTCACCAATGAAAAACGACTGTAAATCATGTCTGTTTTGTATAAAGTCTATGTCTATTTTGTAATAAAGGTGCATATAAATGAAATGCTTCTATTCGTTGTTTTAATTTTAGCAAGTCAAAAATTATGTTAAAATATTTAAATATGCGTACATTATGTCAATGAATGTTTTATTTTCAAATCGGACCCGGATTTACAGTGTTTATCCTCATGCATCACGTCCTTGGTACAAGGTTTGAAAAATATCGTTTATAAAAGAAAGCATATTCTATACTCGTTGCAAAAAAACAAAACAAAAACAAAACAAAACAAACAAACAAACAAACAAACAAACAAAAAACAGTGTAATTTCCTGGATAGCCGCAATAATTTATAACTGTCCATTTCACATACACTGTATGTACTTATTTATGAATATGTGATGTGTTCACACAAGTTTATAATTTGGATTAAAACTCTTCAAAAATCTAGAAAACAATTATAACATTTTTTATCTTGTTTCATTTTATACACTTGGGAACTGTGTTAAAACCTCTGTTCTGATAGGTGTGTGTTCCCTCCGAGTTAGCCAGGGTATTTATAAACATAATAAAATTGTGCCCATAAATCTGAAACAAAAACAGCTTTTCCAATTAATAGAACAAAGTAATCTGCTGAATCATGCCAAATATTAATAATTACAAGGGACAATGTATTTCGAATGGCAAATACTTATTCTAAACATTGCTATTTTATATGAACTAACACAGTTGTTGTATAAAGGTTACATTACATAATACTCAATAAAAGATATCTCAAAGAAATTTAACTATTATTGTGTGCCCAGCCTAATTAAAGATGTTTATAATTTGCCATCATCAACCAAGAAAGTGGTTGGTCTACGTCGTTTTCGATGTACTATCAAGAATAACACGACTCTTTGAGAAGATATGGGCACTACTGGGAACTACTTCGCCAATCATACACACATTGATGCCAGTCTTTATTCTAGTTTAAACAACTCGAGATAAAGACAACGTGCGCGTGATAATGTCATAACCTGTCTAGAAACCAGTCTGATAGTTCAACATGAAGGGTCTGTGTTTATTTACAGCTTGTCTTCTATTGTCAGGTATGTATATGTCTATATATTGTATCCTGAGAGAGGGTTACTTACAGTACACCAATAAGCTTGCCAACTTTCTTTCCGGACAAAGTTTGATGACCGTGTTAATTTGATTTTATGCTACTTTTCTACATCTGAAAAAAAGAATTTAGTAAATTTGGACAATATAAGAATATTAATGAACTAAATGATGTTTTCTCATATAAATAAGGAATTGATACATCCAAGTATTATGCATTTCTATAATAATGGCTGTGTACAATTATTTTGTATTATCTATTTAAGCGTCATGCTGTTTTGCGGCGTCTCTAATTCGTTCAGGATGCGCTGGACAAGTCTTCAACTGTTTCGTCAATCCATGTTCGGTGTCACAGTGTTCATACCCCGGATCTCATTGCATGTAAGATCAACATATAAAAATTCTTTCTTATATGTTCTGCTCGAAAAGTGATTGGTATTATGTAGAAATATTCAAACCATAATATTTTCGGAATAATAAAAGCAGAAAATACAATGCGATGATAACGTTAACAACAACATACTCCCTTTATTTAGCGCTGACTACTGCGGGGGTTGTAACGCTGTATGGTACGATGGACACACCAAGCTGACGGCAGAACAATGCTCGACTGCAACAACATAGACACTATTATGATAATTCAAATTACTGTCAAAAAATAAATTGACGAACTGCCTATCTCATGCCATTATTCTTATAGTTTGAGCCCGTTCTCCTGTGTAATTAATCAAACATAAATGATTGCAACTGTAAAGGATAAATAACTGGTTTTGAATGCCTATAGTAGAAATTTATTTCTCTAAAACATCAAACCATCGAATTATTCATTCATTCAAATCATAATGCATTTTACAAGGCGTAATTGAGGAACTAAACTATCAATTTAGCCAAATGAAAACATGTATATATAAGTTGCAAGGTTAACACGTGTGAATATTTCTGGTGTTTATCACAGGTGCCTGAGGACAGGACCGACCACCCCTCCCCCCTTTCCATCCCCCCACCCTCAAGTATCTAGACCCCCGGGACTTTACTCCTTTTTTCATTAAATTGTCCTTTTATGACATATTTATAAACTAATTTATACATTATTGCACAAAATTACTTAAAACATTTTTTAAAAAACCAGACCCTTTCTATATATGATACAAGAAGGTTGGTAACTTCGTCTGCCAGCCGAGAGGCACTGCCGATGAATATTTGTTGGAATGGACTATCAAACTACAACTACCAGTAAAAACGAGGACCTTATGTCGTAGCCCGATAATTCCCTTCACTGAATATCTGCATGTCATCCCCATGTAAATACATTTTTTCATTTTGACAATTTTCACCGACAAGTTGCAAGTTTTGAACCGATTCATCTTCAACCAACAGAAGTGAGGGTTTATCGCAAGAAAGATGGAAAAAGATGCTATAAAAGGACAATTTTATGGGAAAAAAAAAAGGGGGGGGTGGGGTAGCTAGAGTCACAACATGGAACAATTTGCTTTTTTTGTTCAATTTAAAACATATAGTAAAATAATATTGAAACAATTCAAAACATGTATTTAATCTCTTAACACCGCATTCTTTTTCTAAAACTAAATAACTATTTGCACTGGTTTAGTCACATCCATGAAAATTGTTTGATATATTTTTTAATATTGTGTCTTGAACTGTGAAAAATTTTAGCGGGCTTAAAGAAGAAAATATCCCACAAAGGCACAAAATTAATTATATTAATAAAAAATTATTTTAAACCATATAAAAAGAATAATAGTCGGAGAAGGGGGCTTCCAACACAGGGACTATAACCTTCTTCCATGATCTTTGCCTATAAAGTCTATGGAAAAATCTTTTGTAGAGTAAGGGTGGTAAAAAGAGCATGATAGTAGCAATACTTTAATTATCATCTTTTTCATCTGTTCATCTTACTCGATCAACCTGTGCATGCACAAGTCAAACCTAGCATTCTATAAAATCTGAAAAGCTATTATCTAAAGGAAGTTAATGACACTCATTTAATTGTTACTTAGTCTCTGAATATAACTTTTTTCTTTTATTTTAATCATGTCCTTAGATAATTGTCATTTGTGTTATCTTAACAAAAATAATTACAGTTAATATAATGCACATCATGCAAATATAATCTGAATATGTCGTATCAAAAAATGAAATATTTAGGCCGGGGAAGATTTGAAAAATGAAAGAAAGAAATATTTCAGCAAAAAGGTAAGTTTCTGCACTTCCGTATTTTTGAAAGTTGTAGTGTTACTAATATTCTGATAATGATTAATATATTGTCTTATTTCTAAAACTTATTTTTTAGATGTTTAAACGATACAATTGTGAGGCAAAACCTGGTGTCTTTGAAGGTCGCCATTATGTCTTTATGTGAAATCACGTGTATGTCTGTGGTGTTACTATCTTTCGTGTTCCTAGTACCCATTAAAACGTAACACCAGAGACAAAAAAGTAATACCAGAATATGAAAAAGGTTTTTTTTTCAACTCAAGAGTAATTTTGAAATCAAAACAGATTTGTTTAATCTGAACGGAATTAAATATAAATTTTTTGTATGTTTAATCTATGGAATATATTTAACTGTTTTAAAACTGAAATAGCTGTAGGTTTTAGTAACACGACGGACAATGTAAGTATTACGAAGGACAAAGATTTCTCATGATTTATTTGATAGTATCACGAAGAACAAATAAATGTTTTTTTCTTGACAGTGTATAAGACAGACATTTCTTTACAATAGTGCACACATAAGAAAATGGATTTATTTATTTATTTATTTATTTATTTATTTATTTATTCATAAAAGTCTCTGAAATACACATCTATAAATGCAAGAAAACATAATGTTTCGGTAACAGAAAGAACTTTGAAGGTTACATTTAAATTGTTTTGATATGGATTGATATGAAACAGATATAAATATATCGAACCATTTATTATTTTGAACAGTGTTCTGATACTTAATGTTAATTTTTGTATAAACAACACCCACCGACTTAAAGGACCATACTTAAAGCGGCCAGGCAAACTGTACATAGTAGCTACTATAGTGTATATCTCTTAACATTAATTTCAATTCAAAATCGGAATACATTAGCAATATTTGGTCAAATACTACATGAACTTTGAACTTAAATATATAAACAAACTTTTTTTATATAGAATTATAAGTTTATCGGCCGCTGGAAAACAGAACGCTATCGTCTAAGAAGAGTTCTGGATCCTCAAAAACTACTTCAGTATCTTTTAAAGCAGAGGCAATAATATCGAGATGATCTGAAAATAGGTATAAGGAAAAGAATTGAAGACATGACTCCAAGCGAACTAAGAAGAAACTACAAAACTGGAAAAAGAAAAACACCGAGCTCAGAAAAAGAAAACGGATAGATGCATAAAGAACAGTAAATATTCTCACCAAAAACTTCTCCAGAGCACATGCCACAATACCCCAATGCAAGTGGTATGGGGCACATATGCCCGGGCAAAGAAAACGTAACATAGCAAAATTTTACAGCGATAACATCAAATTAATAGATGCTTTGGAAATGGAAGAAAGACGAAACTCAAAATCAAAGAAAAGGATCTTGCGAATCTGAGAGCATATCCATGATGCATCCATAAAACTTAACACCAAGAAATAAGACAAAATAGTTCTGGTGCTCCAGATGACAAAAAAGGACCAAAAATAGCGGGAAATTAAAATGAACATTCTTGTTCCATCTTACAATAACATTAAAACTGAGAAAGAAATACAGAAAAGGAAACAACGAAGAGAAACAACTGTCGCAGACATATTGCGTGGAAAGTTGATTTAAAAGTACAAGCTTTTGAAGAGAAAAGTCAGTTACTTCAAGGCAAACAACAACTGATGCAGATTTTTTACAAGAGGGAAGATGATAGCAGAATAACATATGATATTAAGGAAACAAAATAAACAAAAAAGAAGAGTTATGCTCAACAGCATAGACAAACTCTACCAGAAATTTGCCTTAGAAAACCCCGACATCAATATCAACATAATAGCTTTATGCGATGTAAACCATTCTTGGTTACCGATCCTGAGGATTCTTACAGAGAGACATGCGTTTGCAAGCAACATGACATTCTTTAGGATATTGTTGACATTATGCACAAATTAGAAATTGTAAAAACTTGCATGAGCTAATAAAGCTAACGTGCGAGTACCCATTATTGCCGAAAAATACACAAGTTTTCTCAATTACTCACTTCATGTAAGCTGTCATGTAAAAATTTCAATGCAGATCTCTGCACTGTTCATTAATTTTATTTGAGTGATTATTTTTATTTTATTCTCATCAATATCGACTTACTTCTGACTAAAAATAAACCCTGTCCATGACCTTCAATTTACAGGAAGTCGAGTACCCATTATTGCCGCTCATATCTTTTCGTCATTTTTCAGTAATTAATAGGTAAAAAGGTCAAAATTTTAAAAGAATCTAACTAAATGAGATAAAATGTAAGAATATAACATAAAAAATATATCATAAACGCAATTCAATCAAATTATTTGCAACATTGTTTTCGATGTCCATGCGGCCACAAACACACAAACGGAGGAACATGTGCTTCACATGTCTCGAGACAAATGATTAAAAAAATAAAGAAATGCATTGTTTATTTATTAAAAGCTTTTTTAAAATAAGTTTTATTGTGTCCAGTAAAATAAATAATGTGTGTGGAAGTTAATGGCAACGCTTCTAAGTTACACCGCAGGTGCGTGGGGATAAATCTTTGATCCGCCTCAAGTTGCAGACAAAATGGCGTCTTACAAGCAAGCAGACGCTCGGTTTTCTTTCTTAGATATTATGTAGTACAAATGGTATCTTGCTTCTTTTTGTCAAATATTATAACACGGAGGTATATATTCTTCCGAATTTGGACCTAAACAAAAAATTCCCTGTCATCAAAGTGGATTACAAGTCAAACAATCAGTGGCACGTGTCATCGCACGGATATCAATAAGATATGTTTTCATAGGCTTACCTTTGTTAAGGTGAGTTCCGAGATGTTTAAAGTAAATTTTCTTCGTTTCCAACTCTTATAGTGTTTTAAAAATTATTTTATTTATTCATGTTGGTTTGTAGCTAAAAACAACAAATAGATAGCGGAAATCTTGTTGTTTTTATAACAATCGGCAATAATGGGTACTCGGCAATAATGGGTACTCGCACGTTATATTTACGTGACACGAAAAACATGTAAGGGCGTTGTCTACGATGTGTTAATATCAGGGTACAGTTGGAAGGGAGCGGCAGGACAGAAACAGCTTCTTGGTTTTAATGGCAGAACATCAAAGAGAAAAGAATAATAAAAAAATGTTGAGAAGAAAGTCGCAATAACAGTAAACGTGAAAGAAAATTGAATCTGTTGACGACCTAATAAACAGGTTCATGATAGATATGATATCTAGATTTAAACAACACGTCTTCCACATAGAAATTAAAACCAAGCCAACACTACTACAAACTAAAGCCTCAGTCATAACTGGCCTTACGTGTTTGGAGATCGTGCGTGTGCTACAGGTTTTGCCAGTCGTTGCTCCCGTGGCTGATCGTAGCGTTAAAAATCGTGTTGAAGTGATTGAGAGTGCAACGTAAGACAAACCGACGTTTGACGTGCCAGTCGTAGGTGTCGTGTACAATTTTGTTTGGAGATGGGTTGCCACTCGCAACGTGCGATGCCCGTAGGAACCCAACTTACATCTTACGATTATCGTACAACAGAAGTACGTTTGCCTTGCGAACGGCAGTAATAACATTCGCGTCGTAGGTCACTTGCAAGTCGATCGTACCGACGTCTTTCGTTGCCTCGTTGCCTTATGACAGCTGCACGGACAATTATTTATTTAGTTTTCACGTTAAATAAAGAATGTTTTTGCATCTTTAGACATGTACTGAAATAAATCTACCGTAAGCAAGTAAATATTGAAACGTCAAAAGAACT
This sequence comes from Magallana hongkongensis, assembly GCA_016163765.1. Classification (NCBI taxonomy): domain Eukaryota; kingdom Metazoa; phylum Mollusca; class Bivalvia; order Ostreida; family Ostreidae; genus Magallana; species Magallana hongkongensis. Next base: position 51,867,763 of record WFKH01011801.1, read on the forward strand.
CGAAGAAAAAGAGAACTATTATTCTGTAATTGCTGCTTTGGTGAATAGACTAGCTAAACTGTACGACACAAATGAAGAATGTTTTGAAAACCTAACTAATCTATCGTATCTGACACCATAAAAGAGTGAAAATTTCTCTGAATTCTAGAAGAAAGTCTGCGCAAAAATCTAATTTCACCGAATTAAATATCAAATGATAATTTTCCTGGCCAATGTTATATCTTTGAATGCTGTTACATTATTGTTAACTATTTGTCGAACTTTAAAATATCTTCGCAAAAACTTTGATGAAACTTTCAATTGAAAGTAAAAATCCACATCGAATAACTGTGATTTTACAAATGTTATTATTAAAAGAGTGACATCATTTACACTTCATTCATATTAAAAATCAAAGTCAAATTCTTTTCTGGTATTCTGATTTTGATATCATTATGAAAACAATTTAAAAAAAGTGTTAATGGTCATAAGAGATGATAATCAATATTTTCAAAATGGAGAAAGTACTCTGTTTACAAACGAAAATTATCATACTCACGAAAATTATTAGTATCATACTTATCTGATAGTTTTAATAAAAAGTGTGTGCCCAGTTTTTGCGCTAAGTCCTACAACAACTACCTTCAGTAGGATGTGTTGGAGTTTTGAGTAGATTGTTTTAGTAAAAAACATCGTGCTGCCCGTAAATATCATTTGTCCTCTCCTTACTCCGAAAATGTATATGATTCTATCTTGGCACGCTTGCAAGTCAAAGTGATTGGGAAATCTTTTGCCTTTTCTCTACAATCTACTTCAACATCTACTTCCTTCTTGTCCTGTTTTTCTTCTTTGCCTTCCACCTTTTTGTCAAAAAGAACGTATTTGTTTGGTTGGTTTTTGTTTTTAGAGGGGGATTACTAGAAGCTTTGATTTGATTTTGATGAATGGTAAAACTGTCGATTCTCTTCACCTTATGGGGATTTTTTCATGATCATTTTTATATATATCCTGTTTATGGGCGATTAGCATGCACCACGAGCAACTGGTGTACGCATGACGTAAGTATGACGTACCTTTACTGTGCGTTCAATTTATATGTTGATTGTGAGCACAAGCGACTTACAGTCAACTTACGTGTAACGCAAGGGACAAGTAAGTGAGATCTCCTTATGTCAATCGTGCAAATCCAATCGTACGGTTACTTACGGGTTCCTTGAGTGAAGCGCAAGTGCGCCGTACGTTTTCAGATCTCGCAAGGAAACCGTGGTGATTGTTGTGCATGTCCAACAGTCACCGTGCGTGCTTACGGGAAGCGTACGTCCTTCCAAAATAAGATGCACCCGTAGACCACCCGTAGAGGCACGTACGACAAGTTGTGACTGAGGCTCAAAGCCCCTTTCACAATTGGCACCCAAGCAGAAGCGACTAAATATTCGTGCGACCGAACACTTTAGATTTGGATCGTAAACTGTTGCCGAAATAATCGCATATGAAATACTATTCGTACGAAATTTGCACGATCTAAAGAAAAAAACGCATCATGCGTTCCATGGTACGAATGCTAGTGCGAGTCACAGGGGGTATATATATCGCCCGTTTCCTTATGCGTATACAGGGTATAAATACTAGTGGCAAAGCATGGCGAATTGAAGCTGATAAATCGTGCAATGATATTAAAACATTGCAAGATTACATGCGACACGTTGAGCAACAGTCTCATGGTCGCAAAACACACGCAAAGACAGCTGCGATTTATCTTACTACATTTAAAAATCGTGCATCACTCTTGCGAATACACAAAACGTTGTAAGACGTTCGTACTCATGTTCGTGCGTTGCATTGTGACAATTTGGATCGCATTCGGTCGCGTCTGAATAGTGTGTATGCCCACTATTTTGAGGAGACTTGATGGGACAACTAAAACGTATGCAACGAATGTAAAGCATCGTGCAACCTATGCGAAAGCTCGTGCGAAGCTATAACATTCCAATCGCAAAGTGTTGTAAAGTGCTCGTGCGCCATTTGTGAAAGGGCCTTTAAATAACTTATTTCTTCAAACGAGGTCATCATACATGTTGATTTTTCGGGAAACTACGAACGTAAATTGACTCGAGAAATACAGAGAATGCACTATGGTGCATCCAATAGACAAATAATACCCCATACCAGTGTGTATTAATACTGTAACACACAGGGTACTGAAAGGTTTAATCATGAGTTTTATTATGACGTCACAAACGTTGAACGCTGTTAAAGTGCAACGTCACAAGCGAAAATGAGAGTTCACGCTTGTGGCTGTTACAGTGGTTCTTCCATTAATTCTAACTTACCCACAGGATAATACAGTGATTTTGAGGTATATTTCACATTTGCAGACAAGGCAAGAAGTTAAAAAATATAAATATAAGCATTAAACGCGCGGTATTCAATTTGTCTGCACGAGCTGGTGTGTTATAGGACCGACAATATCCAAAAATGAGCATTCAATGCTTAAATAATAATGATGAATACATTTCGTCCGGATCTCTCAATGATCCAGTTATAGAAACTATTTTCAGCCAAAAAAACCACATGAAGATAACTCAAAAGAACAGCTACATCGGAATTTAGTAAATTTTTGCACTGAGCAGTATTTTAGGAATACCGATGTTTTCAGTTTATCCTGATTACTGTGCTAATACCAGCAAATCATCAAGTACAAAAGATGAGATCATAACAGACACAACTCAAGACAGCAACACACCCATAGGTACTCGGAAATTCGAAATGGAACTGCAGAATCAGATATTAAGCAAAGAGAACGGAGATTTAGGAAAACGTTAACTTAGATAGAAAACCAATTTTTATTTACCTTCTCTCGACCATCGAATTGGTTGAAAAATATGTTTTGGTCCGATATAATGACCAGATATATCCAGGGATTGTACTTGACTCTGATTAGGTGAAAGTTTATATAAGATATATGCATCGGGTCGGATAGTCTGTCGATAAATACTCCTTTACATTCATTTACCTTTACGGCCTTTAGGTCAGAGGTTTAGGCCCTTGGGTAGGGCCGATATGTCCACATAGTGAACATGTATAAATTTTTATATTGTGCTCTGTACTTTCAAAGTCGTGGGATATAAACTAAATGCGTTATCATTATGTCCTAAATGTCAACTTCTTAAATTGTTAAATTTACTGCCTATGGTGCAGAGGGTCAGGCTTTTTACGGGGGGGGGGGGGGTGACAAATATGGCAATATAGTGAACATATATTTCTTTTAGGTCACTTGATTTCTCTCGGGTAACCTATTAACGTTTTTCGATCGTCGTCCATTAACAATTTTACGTGTTTAACTTCATCTTGACACTTCAAATTAAATTTTCCATTCCTATCTCTTAACAATAGGTTGATATCTGAAGAAGAAAGTGCAATTTCAATCATAAGAGTGTGCTAAAGCTAATAAATCTCACAACATTCTATTATGGGTATGATACTCATTAAACAACACTTACAAATATCACTAAACGTGAAGCTAGTACGAGATTTAGCAACATGAAAGCCGATGCTGTACCTGCTCTCGTAAAGTGATTCTTTTATTCTCCATCTTGGAAAAGGTTTTCAAGATATAGAGTGTTATTTCTGTACTTTTGGTATATATACGTGTTGTCTATAGTGAGAACTTTGCTCTAACGGGTCATTTGGGCCCGTGAGAGAGCTTTGCCCTGTATTAAAAGGGTGGTTGTCATGGGCGCCTACGTACTACATTCGAGGTTGTTTTTTCGCTTGTCGTAAAAGCTGAGAAGTTACGACTGGAGATGTCAATCTAAAGAATTATATTTAATATATATATAACTAACACATTTTATTGAATAAATGACAGCTGTTAACCAATTCATTGATTCGCGTTTTTATGTTGTTGATTTCAGAAACGGTTTAAGTGCATTGGAAACGAAGTGCTCCGGATATTAAAAAAAATCCGAACCTGCATTATATCTTTTATACAGTGAATTAGAGTTACCTCTTTTGAATTGTTTTCCAACTGGGGGTAATCTCCCGTAATATGAGCTCTTTTTGAATATTATGGTAAAAAAGCAGTGTTTCCGAAATATGTCATGTCTAAGGATAAAGCGATATCGCTCTGCGTCAACAAGGTTACATGGGGACTCAGAGCAGAGATAAATAAATTCCTATATGGCAAACAATGTGAGAAAGATTTTAAATGACCTTTCGTATTCTTATTTACTATTTACAATGATCAGACAGCTAGACGACCTGGGGGAGGGGGGTCAGACCTAACCCAACATCTTCAACACGATCAAAATGAAGAGTGAACCAAACATAGTATACTAAACGTCTTATTCATTTATTTTCATACCTGTTATTTTGATATTATGGTACAATACAACTGGCATATACGCATGAAATATTATGTACAGAGAAACTATTCATAGCTACTTTGCTTAGTGGACAATGAGAATATTTCCAAATTAAACTGACCTCATAGCTAAGTCAGAATTATCACTGTCTCACATTTAAATTATTAATTTGTAAAATAGACATTTCTGACAATAAATAATGGTGTGTTACTTTTGCTCTTCTAGAGCGAGCACTTGTGAAGGCTAACTAGGAATACAAAAAATATTAGAACCTTTCTTGATACTTCATAGATATGTATTGTTTAAGTTACCTTTTACAATGATCTTAATTATTTATTTTGTGTGTGTGAACGGTAACAAAATCAAGGACGGTAACTCTTAAATAGGAATGAGCAGGTTAATGCTCACATTTTTTGTATATATTGGGCCTATATTTCATTTTCAGTTCGATATCATACAAATTCGACTCACAATAATGTGTATCATTTAATTTATAATCAAAAATCTCACTCATTAAAAAATTGCTCCTTTCAAATATTAATTACTGCGATTTATTCCTTGAATTACATTGAAATCAATGTTGAATGCAAAATTAGGGTTTTTTTTAAGGTAGTACAAAACAGATAGCGAAAAATTTTCCCATAATTCATTTTTTTTTAAAATTGCACCAAATGTTAATCATACTAAACTGTATACATATACAAAGTTTTAAAAAAATTCCACCATTAGTTTTCTCGTAATCTAGGTCACAACAATGGCTTCCGACACCCTGTTAGAAAAGGGCTAGGCTCATCAGAATACATGATTTAAAAGAAAAAAAATTGTCAAAATATTTTTTTTTTGGCAAATATCCATTAACAAAGAGACTAAGACACGTTAAACGTTAAAAAAAAAAATAATCATTGACTTTGATAATTGTTTGTACCAATAAAATCAGTCCAAAGTATATGCAAGAATATTTTGGAGCTATTCGCCATGCATACTAAATACCGTTTTTATTTAAATTCCTATCATTCAAATTCCACGAAAAACTATCATATAAATTGTTGGAATATGTAGATAATATTATGTAAATACCAAAACAATTCCACCACTAGATATTTTTAAAAAGAAGTTTAAACCTCTCTCCCCCACTTTTTTACAAAGTATCATTTGAAAAGTTCTTGCACGGCGTGACGTCATAATAAGACGTTTAGAACATGACGTACGTCATTTATTTGTTTCTCGTAAACGTTTGACTTGCGCGAGGATTTCCGAAGTGTTTGTTTTTCGGATACTGTTTTGTACTACCTTAATTATTTTTTTTAATGAGGATGGAAAGAGGGGTCTGTAGTGTCTGTTTTTGTCTATATAGACACATAGAAATTCACTAAAGAATCTATGAAAAATTTTGTACAGAAACCAGGAACGTTGCCAACAATACCAGGATGCTTCTAACTTTACAACAAACAAGGATCTTAATTCACAACATTTGGTTTCAATATTCAATTTCTAAAAATGACCCCGAGTCAATTTTTAATCAAAGTCAAAGTGAACTTAGTATGTTTTAATTAGGATGTTTTAAACTATTCTCAATCTTCTAAATTAGGGATTACCGGGTCGAAATAACGACAGCAGACATTTTCTGCGATGCTTGGCATCTGTTGACCATTCCCACACCTACGCTTAAATTCTTTTGACATGAAGCCTCCGATTTTAGATTATTGCATGTTCACATGTATTCATCAAGTGAACGAACATGCTCTGATTGTGGTTTAGCGGAAAGTCTTCTCTTGATTTTTCGGGCTAAAGAAGGTTCAGTTCGTTATTGTTCCTTTCTTTGAAGAACTTGTCAGTTTTGATGCTCTGAAACAATGAAACAAACTGATGGTGTGACGTAATAGAGTTCAATGTCAGCTCTCATTAGAGTTCAATATCAGCTCAAAGTAAAGCAATCAATATTTTTTTTATTTATTCATTGTTCCGGGGTTTTTCTTGAAAAAAATGACCCTCCACCACATTAGATGTTAAGTATTTGGTTTGTTGTACTTTGAATGTATAGTTTCCTTCCCCTTTAAGACAACTTCTTTTTATCAAATAATTGATAAAATAAGTTAGGACACAATCATATATGAATCTACATGTATTTATTTATCATAAAATTAAAGGCAAGACACTTAAAGGAAAAAATGGTGGTGATAGCTTTGTACTTCTATCTCAAATATTATCTACAACATTTAACCTTTGACCTAAAAAATCAATAAGGGTCTCTTTAAGACTATTAGGAGTTGTGATAACAATTTTATTTGCTAAAGCTCTAACGCTCTTTAAGATTTCGCCTGGAAAAGAAAGTGTTACACACATACTGAATGACAGACGGACTGACGGACAGACCCAAATTAATATCCCCCACTTTCAGTAAAAGCGGGAGACAAACATGGATCAAAGTGTTTAATTATTAGGTATGGATGTCTTTCTTAATAATATCTTTCATTGTTTCTGATCTGAGGTCTTGATATCAAAGAGGTTGTCATTTATGGACCAAGAAAATATTTCAATTGCAACTCCTGGTGCCTTTTCGATGGAGCTCGGAAAAACACCTCGAGTGTTTTAACGTCACCGGACTAGATTTTAAACAAAATGGAGACGCTTCTAATCAAAATAATTTGCAATTGGTAGACAGTCTAAAATGTCTTTTTTTAGAATATTTGATGATATATCATTAAATTCAAAGAACTTTAGCTTAAATCTCAATAATAATACCGAATATTTTAGCTTGTCGGAAAGGACAAAGAAGTTGCTGATGCATTATGCTTGTATGAAGTCTTTGAACGAAATACTATATATTTTTTTTTAATTACTACAACATACGGTATAGGCAAATATCGTCTTTAATTTTTATTCATTTTTGATCACCCGTAACCAAAATCATTAGATTTATATTTTTAAAAATGCAATAAATGGCGAAATTCTAAAAACATTTCAGTTACGGAAAAAAAATCCATATAGGCTAAATAACTAGCTACAGTTACAGTCATATTTTGCCCTGTTTTTAAATGATTTTTAAAGATATCACAAACAATGGATATTTATCATTTTATTTACACAAGGATATCAAAAAATTAAGAATCTATAAACAATTACCCGATTAGACTTTCACAATGATAATTGTGAAATCATTTGAAGTGCAAATTCTTCAGTAGTTTATTGAATAGAAAACTATGTCCGCAGCTGTTGCCCATGATGAAATTCTTATCATAACTTTATCATGTGATATCACATAAAATATATTAAATTTCGTTGTGGGCGACGGCTACATACACATTTTCTTTTTCAAAAAACTATGGGAAAATGTACCATTTTTCGTCATTTTTTACTACATCTAAGGAATATGACATATTGTTAAACTCATTATCATCTTTTGCAAACAGAAATAATGTGCATAACTTGGTACTTTATAGACACACGTTTTCAAGTTTTCAAGATGGTATTTGTGTATTTTTATGAGATTTAAACAACTTTTGAATTTTAGGGCATATAAGGAAAGAAACTACAACTTCTTCTTTTAAACTAAAAATTTCCGTGGCTATTAACCTACCTCTGAACTTACAATGCACGTGTTGCAGATCCGACAGAGAAATAAAGAGGTTACAACACGCAAAGAAAGGAATACAAGACAAGTGTTAAGATACATTCCAAAAAGTATGTCACTTTTTCGACGAATTCTATAAACCAGCTGTAGCTACTGGATGTAAAATAAAACTCTTTATAATATGAAAATCACGATTTCCATGCAACAGAAGTTGTATCCCCAAATTTAGTACATCGAAATACAACCAGCATACCGCCTATCTAATGTTAGTCTTATAATTGCAGAAATGTATGTACTTTTACAGACATGACTCGCAGTAGGAGTAAACCTTTTGTGCTTTGAACGGGATGAACCTCTTTGACATGCATTGGACTGTCCTTGTCTTCTTGGTTTATCATTGTCATCGTAGCCCACACGACCGTGAACAATCTTTACGCTAAGGTACATCAAATTACTACTGTTACCTTATCATGCTTAATAAAATGGGGTTTTCCCATTTAATGTTCGCTCTAGTAGCCCACTATAGTCGTGTAATATTGGTTGTCCAAACTATAATTTCTCTGCTCTTTTCCAAACGTGCCTTAAACCTCACGCGTTGAATGCCCAAAAGGAAGGTTCTGCAGATCCATTTAACGGCAAAGATAAAGTTAAAAGTTGTGTTTAGTACAAAGTCTTGGTTTGATCATATCTTTCTTTACATTATTTTGTTTGGCTTTCACCAAAAGAATGAATATATATGTGGAAAGAATTTAACTTAGTTTCTAGTTCACAGTTAGATCTTCATTATATCTTTTTTTTTCTGACCATATTTTTCTTCCTTTGGACCCATTTCAATCATGGTGTCCATGGCGAGAGGTTATCATGTCCTTTGAGATTAACACTATTAAATTAATAAATAGTTTCCATGGTTTTAAATAACTATATATTTAGTTTATATTTTCCCAAGACAATCAATTTGATAAATATATTTGATTGTTTCATAAGAATTGTATTTAATTTTTATACATAGTATTTTCATTTCTAGAAGAACGAAAGTCATCGGACATGCTTATTTTTCTGGTCTTGTTTTTTCTGCATAGAGCTCTGACTTTTGGCATATGCTTTGATTTTTTTTAGATGAAAACTCCATAGTTTGTTTTTTTCAGGAATCGATATATGTAAAGGGTCTTTCTTATTGAAATGGGTCAAAGGACGAGCTAGTTTCCAATTATTTCACATTACATTGTTCAAATATTTATTACACGTATGCATCATCATTGCCAATGAATGTAAATATAACCCTAATAAAATTTAAATCAGGTCTGGAAAAGCGAATACCAATGTCGTTTTTAATTGTCGTTACAATAATTTTTAAAAAGATACGATAGTGGATAATGATAACTGCTTTAGGCTAGGGTCAACTTATCTGTTTCATTCTTCTTTTAATTCTTATTAAAAGAATAATTAAATATATTTTGGACATTTTTCGTATAAAAAGATTTTAAATAGTGTAAATTGTTATGTTTTAAATTTTATGTTGGTTAAAGACTTACGGTGATGTGTACAAAAAAATTAGTCATAAATTTGAGACTAGTAAGAATATTCAAAATATTTTAAGTACATTAGCCTCGGTCATATACAAAACAATTTTTAAAGTATGTCCTACATAAATTTTATCGCTATCATCGAACGTGGGAGGAAACATTGGTCTGTTCGTGACACATTTTTTATCGGGTTAGTGCTACGCCAGTACGTGCGTCGATTTTCCTAAATTACTAATCGCGTTCGTCCTGTAAAAAAAATCTCACTGAATTTTCTTCCGATTTTTTAAGCACATAAAACGGCAATTTTTTAAAATTGGGAAGTTGCGGGTAGGCGACATGTATTCATATGCAATACTCCAAGAATACTTGTTTATCTACCCATTCGGCTAACAGTCATATTGCGTAAGATATTTTTCTTCCCTCATGTAATGGAATGATTCAAAGTATAATACTTATTACTAACCATTAACGAATGTAATTTATAAACATATATATATATATATATATATATATATATATATATATATATATATATATATATAT
>WFKH01011801.1:51877752-51931061 GCA_016163765.1 Magallana hongkongensis
TATATATATATATATATATATATATATATATATATATATATATATATTACGTATTGTTGATGCTTCGTTCGATTTCTGAATACATGTAATCAACATCACTACGGTTGTCACTGTATGATCAATCAATCATGATCGACTGTTTTCCAAAAGGGTATCAGGAGAAGTCATACCCTGGAGAACCCGTACCCTGAAGAACTCGTACCCTAGTAGTAGGTTACGGGTTCTCTTAGAGAAGTCGTACCCGGGTACGGGTTCTCTAAGAGAACAAGGATCGATATCAGTAAAATACTCTCGTTTTCTTCATTTAATTACACATTTATGTATAGATTATTTTTCTAAAAATCATCTCTCCAAGTGTTATTTTGAATTGCAAGGAGTTTCGTATTTGCAGTGACAGACTAGCCCAGCTTTCTTTTAATATAATTCAATGCAATTCTGAATAAATGTACAGTGTGTATGTATATGTGTAAAATAAATTAAAGAATGCAAACTAATAATAATCATTATTGTATGATTTGTTGGTTTTATTTCTGATATGCATGCATTATCTAAATCAAAATGCCATTAAAAATAGTGGAAACATGCAAAACAGCATTTTGGAAACAATTGGCTTATCATATTTGAATGATCATATAAACTTTAATCTTATCTTTGTGTCGCCATGTGTACTTTCAATAACACTTACCATCTAGAGAACATCTGATCATTTTTCCGAGATGCAGAGAAGATTGGGCATTTCTTTCGTTTTCTTAAGTATAATTTTCAATGTTCGCAAATTCGAAATTGTTATTTTTCACATATTTAAAACGACAATATGAAGCATCATTTTGCCTACTTCAGGCTTAGGACTGGTGGTTCTAGTACAAGCACCGGGGCCCCATCCTGATCAAGGACCTGCTGGTAATTATGCAGCTACTTAAATAAATGTTAACCGTGGTTATTGACTATTTTAAATTCTCAATTTACAGTTTTTTTATATCCATTTATAGATTGTTCGTGTATTGTACTTCTAGTACCCGAGTGTGATATATTTTAAAATAGTAAAGTTTACATTCAGAATAAAGCTTTTATCTTATGTTGCACTGCAGACCAGAAGTGTGTCGACGCTTTTGAATGTCACTGTGATCCCCATGCACCTGACAATATGCCCGTATGTGAAGGTGGTCACTGTTCATGCCATCACTCATGTACACACAATCACGAGTGCCACTGCGATCCTCCTTCACCTGATAAAATACCTACCTGTATATATGGACAATGCACGTGTCAACATACAGGTAACCATTAATCATAGATCCTGGCTCAAGTGATTGTTTACTGACCAATTAGCATTTCTCTTTGTTACATTTTCATCACATATTTAAAAATAACACTAAATAAATGAGACAAGAAAAGTATCAAGATCACCACTCACTGCTCAATCAAACCTTATCTATCGTTGTATGTTTAATGAAATGTTTGTCTTGATCTGAAATAAAATGTAGTATATAAGGCTAATAATATAGCTATAACAATATAGCTTTAATATAGCGAAATAAACAACAATTAAAAACATTGTTAGGGGTGTTACATATACACGCGTGTATGCATGGTACCGAGTGTCATAAGATAAAAGCATTTTTTTTTTAAAATAAAGCCTTTTAGTTATGCTATCAACAATTCCAATGTTGCTTGATAAATCAGTTTTAGGATGTACACACAATGAAGAATGTCATCACTTTCACTGCGAGCCTCCCGGCCCCGACCACGTACCTGTGTGTACGAATGGACAGTGTTCATGTCACCATGCGGGTAATTAACAGAACGTTCTTAACACTACTCCGGAAGGCTGGTTTGTAAGGCAGCAAAAGACCTTTTTTCTTCTGATTGTTCTTATTCCAGACTCCTTCTGTTTTTGAGCTTTCTTCATATCGCTCGTCAGGTAAAACGTAGATGGATGCATTCCTTTCTAGTAATTTATCATTAGGAGTATTATAGTAGTGTTCCACTGTTTGCCTCTTTTGGGAATCGTTACAAACACTAATGAGATCCCTCTAAGACTTCAATCATGTAGATGAAGTTTGGAGTAATCTTGTTTGTTTTTAACCATAAATCGTACATGATATACTTGCTGATCCCCCTTTCACTGTGTCGGATAATTATGCCAGTGCCAAAGTGGCATTTTTGAACCCGCTTAAGATGCAGTTTCGTTTTAATTCATATATGTACCAAATGATAAACCATTGCGTAGAGAGTATAAATATGACCACTTTTGTTTTTAGTGTATCTCACCTGACAGGCGAGATGTTTACCTTTAAAAATTAATATCTCATAGGAATATAATTTCCATAGAAGAAATTATTTTCCTACAGGAAATATTTAAAATCCTATAGGATTTTCTAAAAATCCTACAGGAATTATATTTTCTATGGAAGACAATTATTTCCTACATGAATTTAACTCAGATAGGTAGTTTTCCTATAAGAAATTAAGATTTCCTATCAGATTTTAAAATCCTATTGGGTTTTATTTAAATCCTATCGGATTTTAAAGGAAGTTCTATAATTCCCGTAGGAAATTCCAAATATCCTATAGCAAAAATTATTTTTCTGTTGGAATTTATTTTTCAAAGGTAAATATCTCACCTGACAGGTGAGATTAATAGAATCATTCATTATTACGAGTGTGGGATAGTGAAATTCCACCGAGGGGATAAGATTCACGGTTTAGGACGAGGCTCTGCCGAGTCCTAGACCGTGAATCTTGGCCCCGAGGTGGAATTTCACTATCCCACACGAGTATGTAATGAATGATAATTTTTCTCGCATTATTTTACAGAAAAAACGATGTTTGACAACTTTCTCTTTTGACGTTTAAAAGTGTACTTTCGGTTTATCCCGCCGCGCGCTACAAATAGTGCAAGTGAAGAAGAGAGCTTACGACAATATTTTCAATGGAAACATGATTAAATTGTAGTCAACTAAGCAGAATAATGACTTTTATTTACATTCTACTGTGTTTTTCCATTAAATTCTGTGATCTTCAAATGCCTCTAAATGCAACAAGTAGTCAAAGGTTAAAATGACGAGTTTTATTATGACGTCACAAACGTTGAACGCTGTAAACTGCAACGTAACAAGCGAAAATCAAAGTTCACGCTTGTGGCTGTTACTGTGGCTCTTCCATTAATATTAACTTACCCTTAGGATAAGATAGGAATTTTAAGGTATGAATCACAATTGCAGACAAGGCAAGAAGTTAAAAAAATGTAAATATAAGCATTAAATCATGATTTTTTGAAGTATACACTCTCATAACTGCAGCGGTGTGTGCATACAAATTTTCATAACGCGCGTTACTCAATTTGTATGCACACACCGCTGCAGTTATGAGAGTGTATACTTCAAAAAATCATGATTCAATGCTATAATAGATTAGTTAATTCAACCATTTATCATTTTTTTGCAGCATACGATGTTTGTTTACATTTTACAGCGGCGTAGTGATACACAGTGTAAGACAGAAAAATCTCATAATGCTGTCTCACACTTGACAAACCGATCTAACCGGTGATTATGCGAGAAAGATCAATAACAAAAGTGGTTATAAACTTTTTAAGCAATGGTCTATCATATGACATATTTTGAATTTTTCGATTTATGCAACTTAGAAGGATTCAAAAATGCCACCTTAGCACTGGCATAATTATCCGGCCCAGTATTTTTATAGTATCATATATGTATATGCATACTAGCATATTAATGTTAAGATAGTATATCATTATAAACGTACATAATATTTGTTAGATGTTTGGCACGTAAAACACGTGTAACACAAATTTTACTTTGCACATTGCATACTAGTATTCCAAGATTCAGTGATTATTGCAAAATAAAAACGGTGTAAGTGTTAAATGTCAAGTAGTTAAAACACCATAAGGGTTTGGGCAATCCAGGGATGCGCTTAGTCTCGTTATAAGTAACCAACCACTAGATAGGTCATCCCGAGTTACTTCGCGCCATACCACATTCGACGTACATGCATCCATTTTACTATGAAAGCATTTCTGTATTATGTCTTCATTGTACTTGATAATTAATAAACCCCTTGTCAATGACTTTAAAATCGTACAACTTTTCAGGGATATTGGATGCAGATAGATGTACACATGATCACGAGTGTCACCTTCACTGTGAGCCCCACGGACCTGACCACAATCCTGTATGTATGGATGGACACTGCACTTGTCATCACACAGGTGAACTTACACATAGGAATAAAGTGGGTATACAACACGGAATTCCATTTCTCAGTTGGAAGAATATTTCTTAGAAAAGTGTTAATTTGATATCTACCTACGTACTATACATACTATCCATAAAAATATAACATGGTTTTAACTAAACAGAAAGGTGTACACACAATGAAGAGTGTCACCACATTCACTGTGAGCCCCCCGGCCCCGACCACGCACCTGTATGTACGAATGGACAGTGTTCGTGTCACCATGCAGGTAATTTGTATAGAATGACATTAGTTTGTTAAGTACATGCCCAGTGAACTAATGTGTCAGAAAATTTATGAAAACTGTTTGCTATATTATATATTACAACAGGCATATGTATACATAACGATGAGTGCCTCTCCAAACAACAAACCTGTGTCCATTGATGAACAGTGTTCTTGTCAATCCATAGCTAAAAAGATATGTAATTTAACGAGAGGCCCACAGGCCTTGACGGTCACCTGTGTACCATAGCCAATAGATTGACATGTCAGAAAGTCTCATGTTTGCATCTTAATCTTCATTTTGAAGTCTAAACACTAATCTGAGACTCCTCTGACTGTTACTCCGCTTTCATTAGTTGATGTTTGGGTGGGTGTCAAGAGTCGAAGGAATCTCGGATTATCTATACCTTAGCTCAAGGGGCCAAAGATTATAAACTTTTGTTATTACGAGACCTGTAGGCCTTAAGTGGTCAATATTTTATAATATTCAGTTTAATTTATAATGCACACAAAATGCATATAGCTTATTTCTACAATTATACAATGTACATGATATTAAAGTAGATTTTCTTAAATAAAACGTGACGTTTTTAATTCAATATTGCCAAGTGATAATTTGCCATGTAGTTTTCGAGATGAAGTTAAAATTGTTAATGGATGACACACCGCAATGACCCTAAATAAAAATGCATGTTCAATATATGGTCATATTTATTACACCCCCCCCCCAATAAAAAATAAAAAAACCTCAACTTCTGCCCCATGGCCTGGGCAGTGAATTTCACAATTTAACAACAGGACTTTATGAATATAATAGCAATATATGACTGTATCTTCCATGACTGTGATTGTACAGAAGAAAATATTTTCAAATCAATACATTTTCACTATATGCCCTAGGGCCTGAACCCCTGACCAAGGGACCATGAATTTCACAATTAAGGTAGAGGACTTAATGGACATCATAACCATGCATTTAGTTTTTCTCAAATATATAAGGGAGTAGAGAAGGTTTTCGATGATTTAATACATTTTTACTTAATAGCCATATTGGCGCCGCCTAAGGGTCTAAACTTCTGACCCAGGGGCCATGAATTTCACAAGTTAGTTTTTCCCCACATGTGTGGGTGGTTAGGATTTGAATAATAAAGGATTTGAGGCATGCAGTCGCCGACGATTATTTCTGTTAAACCTTTTATGCAAAAATGTCTGTATTCTGTCTTGAGTTATTTCTCCCCTCACATTTGGACGATTAAAAAAAACCCACATATACATGTGAAAGAGGTGCAATTGAAATCGATTAAAGATTTATTCATTGGCACATTTTCATTTTTCACTCAAATTCACAGGGACGAAAACGGAATACTTTGAGCGTACAATTTTTCGAAGTTATAATCCGGGTACTTTCATGTTCGTTGCAACGCAAAATCTCCGTATGTAAATATGAATATTTTCTTCCAGCCCAGACCATCTGTCACGACCATTCTGATTGTGTTGGCTTACACTGCGCTATACAAGGACTTTATCCTTTCTGTCGCACGTCTCTTGCAAATGGACAATCCTATTGCGATTGTACAGGTAATTTTTAAAAGACATCGAAGAATTTTATAGTTCTTCAAATTTAGTATGTATTTTTGAGTGAGCAATATTTGACATTTCAGCTTGCACCGACGACAATCACTGTGCAAGTAAATGTGGAAGTGGGACTACACCGAAATGCAACTCTTCTCTTGCACATGATTACAGCTGCTATTGCGAGAATATCGTATCAGCAAGTAAAACGTTCACTTATTAATTTGATTTATTAATAGCAGAGAAGCAACCTTTAATGTAGTTCACTACACCTTGAAATAGTTCCTCAAATCAGCAGAAAATTACTTGATTATGATAGATAGCATGATGGATAAGTAGTATATAAGTCAAATTGGCAAATGTTATGCAATTGTAGATAAAAAAAAAATTGGATTTTTAAAAAGTTATTAAATATGAAAAAAAGACCATACCGGATTCGAACTTGATGATATGATAAACAAACTAATCGATACAATTTAACAAAACATTCAGTTAGCCATTTTGTGACGTAGTGTCTTAAAAAGTATAAATCTTGATGTAGTGAGGTACCTTATATTAATTATTGTAAGCACTACTTAAACGTACACGATATTTATTTTTTTAAATGTATTCTTCAAGGTGTAATATTTAGTATATAAAAATGAGTTGAGTTACGCTTGATGCAGTCTGTTTTTCAAATGCAAGTTGATAATAAAATTGCCTTAAACCGGTTACAATATTAAAGGTAAATTCTAAGTTAACAATAAATTAAAACAGGTATAACGATTTCTTCTTCTACAATGTCGACTACTCGACAAACTCAATTTCTTTATTGCAAAAGACATATGTCTTATAGCAGTTATAATGACAATACAGACAAAAATACAGGCAAAACAGTCCTTACAAATCTTGTCACGTACACAAACTCATATGTTAACAGAATTTGTGTATGGAGAATGACATATAGGTTACTGAAAAATACATGTATGAATGACTGTTTTATAAAACACACAAAAATTATATATATATATATATATATATATATATTTAAATATATATTTGCACAATGTAGTTCAAACCATTCTGAGTGTAAAGGCTTTATAAATGAATTTCCCTAAATTACACAATCCTTTGATATTGTTTACACTTAGTAACTGTATTAATTTGTACATGGATGGTTTACACTAATAATACTTTTTTATTAGCTTTGATCGTAATGCTAAATACATTGGGCAATCAAGTATAAAATGATATTCGTCTTCAATTTCTGTAATACAAGTTTTACAAAATCTTTTGTCTCTTGGTATATTTTTATGTCGACCCGTTTCAATTATCAGATTATGCGAGGACAACCTCATTTAGGAAATACAATTTTTGTTCAACTTTGGTGTTGATTTTTCTAAATAATACTGTAAGCAAAAATTATCAACTAAATGCTAGTAAATAAAACATTTTGTTTCTATTTGCATCTTGCTATACAACGTTTGAATAAAGTTGTCATTAAGTCTTTTCCGTATGATTGGTAGACAAATACGACTGTTTAAATTACTTTGGTCGTTCCACAGGTATCCAAGTCCCAAATTATTTAATTGGTCCTTTATAAATTCTCCCCAGCTTCGGTAATTTTGCTTTTCGTTTTCACAAATACAATAAAACCAGTCATAAGCAGCTCTTAATATACAATTTTCAGACTGCAATAATTTAAACCAGAACTTAAACATTCGATAAATACGAATGAGATACAAAGGTAGACGCCTAGTCTCAAAGTATAACATAATTGTATTTGTAGTTTTACGGACACCAAGCACAAAGCGTAAAAACTCAAGGTGGACCTTTTCAGTATCTTGTCCTTTGTGGGAACCCCAAACTTCACATCCATAATTTAAAATGCTACACACATAAGTATCAAAAAAAGAAAACAAAGTACAGTGGTTTAAATAAAGCTGATTAATTGTTGATTTCCGAGCAAACATGGCTTTGCGACCTTGTGCCGCGAATTGTTTTTGAGTAGTAAAAAATTTACCGTTATAATTGAACACATCACTGGGTAAACAAACTGGTCCACTTTTTCTAAATTTTCACCGTTATAAAGCCATTTCTCGTTGGTGCGGATATTCCCACCATGTCTAAAAATAACAACTTTAGTTTTAGATACTAGTACATTTACATCTAGGTTCCATTCATTTGTATATAACTGTAGAGTATTCAACATGCTCTGTAGCTCATCAATTGATTCTGAAAACAATACCATGTCATCCGCATACATGAGAAGATAGAGACTTCATAACTGCAGATCAGTAGGGGCATTACCTTTTTTATAAATTCATTTTCAAGATCATTAACATATAATACAAACAACACGGGAGACAACACTTCTTGTAAAAGACCAACATGATTTTCAAAGAAATTAGAAATACGACCAGAAGATTTAACACACGTTCTAATTCTAGAATACATTGAACGAATTACTGCAAGTAACTTTCCCTGTATACCGTAATGCTTTAATTTTCTGTATAATTTCTCCCTATTGATAGAATCAAAGGCATTCTTATAATCAACAAAACAACAATAAAACCGTTTTTTTAGTTTGAAGTGACAATGAAGTGCAAAAATTGCTTCTGTAGTACTGTCACAGATTGGCCGTGCTGGTTGTCAGAAAGAATAACTAGTTGAACATTTTACTACATTTT
The DNA here is from genome assembly GCA_016163765.1 of Magallana hongkongensis. NCBI lineage: Eukaryota > Metazoa > Mollusca > Bivalvia > Ostreida > Ostreidae > Magallana > Magallana hongkongensis. Next base: position 51,886,482 of record WFKH01011801.1, read on the forward strand.
AATACTGTTCAATACATTTGTTTATCTTGTGATTCAGTTTTTACAGAGAATATATTTAAGTTTTTGTTTCACTTATTGGCTGGTCCGTAATGGCGGCCTCGGTGGGCTCACAAAACCATCCGTCCGTGTATCCGTGTAAGACAGACCAAAGTTGGTGAATCTTGACTGTTGAATAGTTGAATGTTGAATGTTTATGGTGGTTCCATTTTTCTAAAGACTGAGATCCTTGAATACTGAAGTATTGTAGTTCTGGTATACTATGATACTGGATACTGGAATGCTGCAAATTGTAGTACTGCAATACTGGGATCTACAGCAAAACTCGAATATAACGAACACGGATATAGCGAATTTACGGCTATAACGAATTATTATTCATGTCCCGGCAAACTTCTTATATAAACTTATAGAAAATTGATGTATATAACGAACACGGCTTTAACGAATTTACGGCTTTAACGAAGTAATTTTAAGACCCCCGCTGGCAAAATTTTAACGTATTTTATCATTTTTATAACGAACTTTTTCCATTTCAAATTTCATTGAAGATACAGGCAATTTTAAGATGCATATATAAAATACTCAAATTCAAATAGCATACGGAATTTTTTTAAAAATTGAAATGAAATTGTTATATTGAAATTTTTTGTAAATGACGGTAATACTAATTTTATAACTCATGATAGTGTGGAAAACTGTTAGCCGATTATTTTATAACGAATTCGCTATAATATTTTTGACGAATTCGTTATAAACGTATAGCGAATTACGGCTATAACGAATTTTTTTCTATGGTCCCTTGAAATTCGTTATAAACGAGTTTTGCTGTATTAATAGTATACATATAACTGTATATACCATACATTGGGTTTATATACTATGCACGTTTTTCCACATACATATACATTACCTTACACATATACTTTACATGTATTTACTTATATTATACATGCATACTTTTACTCATGTTTTTACTTATATATATTTTTATACTTGTACTTTACACACACTATATATATATATATACAAATAGCATGTTTACTTATACACTGAACTCACGCAATTACTATACACACTTTTTACAATGTTTACGGAGCATTGTTACTTTACAGCTACTTTGTATACTTTATAAACATTACCAGTTTTTATGTACTTAAACAATATGTTAAGTTTAAAACAACTTTATGGAACAAATGAACAAAAAAACACAAAAAGGAACTTGGCTGTCATTGCAACTGAAATTAACAATAAACAAACTTTAAAATAAAACTCTCTTACCTCAGAAGTGAGAAGAACCTGGTTAGAATATGCTCAGATGTAAATACTTTGTTGAACAAACTCTAGTACAGGACAGCATGTCCTTATCAGGTTATTGGGCCTGCTACGCCCAAACTGACTACACCAGCACGGGTCATTAAATGCCTAACCAGTTGGGTGAGTTTAAAGGTACTAAAAATAAATCTATGGACACCCGATTTGGATTAAAATATGTATATACAGGTAAAAACTATGGCAAACAGTTTGGACATTAAATGTGACAAGTACCTAACATAGGTTGAAAACCAAACTGTGCCTAAACAATTTACAGAAGCAGACAAACAAACATTAAACGTAGTACCACGTGTCTCCAGTCTCTCATGCCTCCATTATGGCAGTATTTCATCAAAATATGAATATTTTCTTCCAGCTCAGACCAGCTGTCACGACAATTCTAATTGTGTTGGATCACACTGCACTTTACAGGGACTATATCCTTTCTGTCGCACGTCTCTTGCTAATGGACAATCCTATTGCGATTGTACAGGTATAATTTTAAATGCAATTCCAATGCGTTTTGAAAAATCTTATTTTACTTTATATTTTGCATTTTGAGTGAACAACATTTGATATTTCAGCTTGCACTGAAGATTATCACTGTGCAAGTAAATGTGGCAGTGGAGCGACACCGAAATGCAACTTTTCTCTTGTACAGGGCTACAGCTGCTATTGTGAAAATATCGTGTCAACAAGTACCAATTTCATTGATTTATTTGATTTTTATATAGATAGTATAGAAGCATCATTAAATGTACAATTCAAAAAAACATGAAAGCACTGATCAAACTTACACGATATTAACTTTAAAAATGTATCATTACAGGTATTTATATTCAATATTTCAAAAATGATATTAACTACGGTAATTTCAGTCTTTTTTAAAAAATGCGACTTGATAATAAAATTGTTATAAACTGTCAATGATAAATTCTAACAATATACAAACCAGGTACGACGACATCTACTTCCACATTGTCGACTTCTCGATTAACAAACATTAAGGGTAGTACCACGCCAGTCTCTCAGACTTCCATCAGGCAAGGTTCAAGCTCTGGTCCGACACCGACTTCAGCGAACACCTCAGAAAAAGTTACAACTATAAATACCCAAACATCTACAAAATCACTTCCGCCATCAACTAGTCTCGGTTCTAATCACATCTATGTAACGATAACTGGCTCAGATTTTACACCAGCAACGACCAAAACAACAACAACTGCAACAAATTCTATCACAACAGTACCAACTAGAGGTACTGTGAGCAAGCTCACAAATGATACCCCCGCTAAAAATTTATAATAACTTAAGTATTTTTCTATTGAAAGGTAATGGATGCATCATTTTTATACCCCAGGCAACAAAGTTGCGAAAGGTATAATGTTCTTGACGTCAGTCCGTCAGTCCTGTTTTTTTTTGTAAGCGCAACTCCTCTTAAACCGCTGCACGGAATTTCGTCAAACTTTGTAGCTATTTAGGACACAATGTGAAGATACGCATATTACCAGTATATTCCGATTCCATTATTTTTCTGGGAATTTTGGCCCTTTTGAACTTAGAATTTTGACCATATATTGAATAGAGTAATGAACGGTTTGTAAGCGCCACTTCCCTTACACCACTGCATTAAATTAATTGAAACTTTGTAGGCATTTAAGACACAATGTGCATATGTGCATATAACCAGGAATTTCTGATTCCGTTTTCATCTTGGATTTTCTGCCCTATTGAACTTTGCATTTTAGCCCTATGTTGAATATAGTAATGAACAGTTTGTAATCGCAACTCCTTTTAAACCGCTGCATTGAATTTAGTGAAACTTTGTAGGCATATGGGAAACAATGTTCTGATTCCATTATTTTTTTGGAAATTTCGGCCCTTTTTAACTTAGAATTTGTTTAGTTTTTAAAGACAAAAGAATAAATGTGTATATTTGCATGAAGTTTTTTGCGAGTTATGCCCTTTATCAAATTATTTTGTGTATTTAATTATTGCATGCCATTGCCATTCATTATGTGTATCATTGTCAAGTAATGGGGGAGCTTCGGATATGTGAGTTTTTTCACTTTTTCTTTCATTCTTATTGTAACCTTGAACTTGCACAAATGACCAAAGCTCGTGGTCAGGAAATTTTCAGGTTACAGGCAATCTTTGTGCAAAATTTAAGCTTCTAATCATTTTTACAAGATATGGCCTATGCAGGAATTACTAGTATGCATTTTTTGACAATGACCTTGAACATGCCCAAATCACCTTGGGTCAAAATAAAGACACGTCCTTAGGTCACAAGCAATCTTTGTGTGAAGTAGGAACTTCCAATGTTTCTCCATAAAAAAGATAGAGACCGGACACGAATCATGCGCTTTTCCTTCCAGTGACCTTGAACATGCCCAAACTACCTTGGATCAAAATCATGACACACCCTCAGGTCAAAAGCAATCTTTATATGAATTAGAAACCTCCAATGTTATAGACCGGACACGAATTACGCTCTTTCCCTTCCAGTGTCCTTGAACTTGCCCAAAATGACCTTGGGGCAAAATCATGACACACCTTCAGGTCATAAGCAATCGTTGTGTGAAGTAGAAACTTCCAATGTTTCTCTAAGAAAGATATTGACCGAACACGATTGCACATACAGACAGACAAGGTGACTCCTATATACCAATCAAACTTTTTTGCGGGGAGGGGGGTTATAATCATGAACTCTACTACCACATTCTTTCCCATGGTATCTTTTACTGTATTGCAATTGCTTGAGTTTATTTTTACTGTACTTACCGTCGAAAATTCGCATACGATTAATTGTTCGTTTGCAATATTGCAAATTTTTTAAAAGTGTTATATTTATACAATCCTCTGAATCATCTTTTAGTTCATCGAGAATCCTCAAAAATGTATGCTGGGTTTATCTTCTCCCCGCCGCTTTTAGGGCATACCTGCGTCGCTCGAATGCACTTAATTAATGTATGGGGAAAAAACCCCTTAAAATCCTCATTGAAAGTGCACCTTAATTAGGGCTCATGCAAAATGCATGCTCATGCAGATGAAATGAAATATCGTCGACATAAATCACAACGAAACAAAGAAGAATGCAAAATGAAATGTGTTATACATATCGATCCGGTCGTAACACAAACTCACTATCGCGATGAAATGATGCTAAATTGAGTGCAAGCTTTTTTAAAATGCTAATATTGGAAGGACTTGAGAATAGGTCTACCAATATTTTAAATTATTTTTTCCATTGTAACGTTCCATTTAATTGCTCCAACTTGAAATTTTTATTCAGTGTAAATTATTTATAGCATGTTTGCGAGTAGTTAATTTATCGCTTCATCTCGTCTTCTACATTTTAAAATTTCATAGATTCGAAATTTTTATTTGAAAAGCAATTATTAAATTTTGTTTCATTAATTACAATCGTATACATATACTTTATTTTTTACCATCTTGCCTTGAGATACAAACAGGGTGTCCCAGAAAATCTGATACCATTTGAAATTCATATAAATTAAATAATGTTTGGCCAAAACTTGTAAATTGTGACTCAAAAAAAAAGTAAAATAGTTTAATTTTTTCCCACAAAAAAGTTAATTTAATGAGAAAAACGTGCCTTTCATTGAATTATGATGTCACAAAATTGCATCATATTTCTTTGGTTGAATTAAATTTTATTCAAGATAAATCGGACAAGAGAGCAAGCATCTTTCGTTTTAAAACTGTTTTTTTCAAACACTGATTCCAGATATAGTTGTACGATTTATGAAATAAGAATACCCTGGGGAAAACATCCCAACAAGCAACAGATTCTTTTAATAGTGATCATGAGAAGATTTGAGAAAATGGGATCCGTGCAGTGGTTGTTGTGAGCAATTTTACTCATCCAATTGACGTTGTCATTGATAAAAAAGGACGCCATTTTGACGCACTCTCTTTTTTGTTGTGTTTTTAAAAACAATGCTCAATTTCTCAAAAACTTATGATTGTTTGTGAAATTTGTTGAGTGAAAATTTACATCATATACAGTTATGAAAATGCCTTTGATTTTTTGTTAAATAAATTCATCAAAAGTAAAAAAAAACCAGTAAATGGTATCAGATATTCTGGGACATTCTGTATTATTTTCAACCAAAACAAAACCCTTGATTTTTATTAGGCAATGACGTTTTAGTTTTTTTAACTCGATTCCTATCCTATTAGGAATTTTGTTGTGCGATCATGAAATTATTTACTCCTATACGTACATTTCTGTCAATTTTTTGCTCAATTAATATTTTTTTTTCAATTACTCAGATATGCAAATTGCAATTGCATATGCGCCTCGAACAGCAAATGGACAATAAAATGTCCCAATATTCAAAATTGCACATAGAGTAGAAAATATATATATGCGCCTGTCCCATTCAAAATAAAATGGTCGTACGATCTAAAATTTTCATTATTGTCACACTGTTCTAGTTTCGTTTTTAATTAATATTGTTTATCTGTATGTATTTGTACAACTTCTGTTTTCTTTATGGCCGTAGCAAGGAGATGTCACCTATGTGGTAATACAATAACAGCCTCCCCATGTGACACTAGGGCGCTTTACCTCGGCAATCTTCAGACTTGTGCGAGTGGTTCCGATTATTGTATGACTGATATAGTCCACGATGCAGGGGGCTCCGTGCAAATATATAAAAGGTAATGTTTTAAATAAGAATGAAAAGGGAAGCGGTATAAGAGACCCTTGTAACAAAGTTTTTATAAATTTTTTGATCACTTGAAAAAGTTGAATGGCCAATTCCTAAATATGCCAATTTTTAGATTTTGTATAACTCAAAATTAGTTTGTATCCCAAGTAATTTTTAATATATCACTAAGAATAAAGTCAACGGGCACTAATGAAAATTTTACTTTTTTGTGAAAATGAAACGCGTTTCCGTTTCAAATAATTTTAATTTTAAATTAATTGCATATCAATGGAATGTATTTCTAAGGTGTGTGACCGAGACCGAGTGCAAAGACAAGTGGCTCCACCAGTCTTCAGATTTAGATTACTGCACCAACTACGGTAATGTGCTTGGACAAGGACACTACAGCTGTCACTTCTGTTGTACAGGGGACGGATGTAACTCCAGGGTGATTCCAGAAAAAACAACATGGTACACCAAATCATAAATTTTGAAATGTCGAATATTGATCTCATTCTGTCAGCTGGGAAACTAGCTTAAAACCTTTTCAATAAATTTTTATTAACAAGTAATGGGGTTTATTGTTCGTTACGTTTTACATATAAACGAAATATAGGTATAGTTTAACTATTTTTTTTTCTTAATGACATTATGCCTTTAACACGTTCCGATATCGGTATTTCATTTTAAGAATAACTTCCAATGTCTCAAAGCAAAATTTTAATCATTTTGTTATTGTCTAAAATATATACTAAACGAAAAAAGGAAGAAGTAAAAGGGTTTTTCGGGATAGAAACAATCCTTTAGATTATCTTAACGACAGAGAGGTTATCGAAAGGTACCGACTTCCGAGATGTTACCTCATCGAAGTTGTTGATTTGGTATAAAACGACATCGAAGGGCCTACCAACAGAAGCAAAGCCATTCCTGCTGTCATCCCAGTAGGTACCATTATCATTTAATTATCAAAACGCACATCATATGCCATCTTTGAATATTTACACAACATTGAAAATTTCACTTCCTTGGTGAAAACCAAGAGGTCTACTACATTCCTTCAAGTTATGTCGAGATACGTAAAGTAAAAGAAAGTTTACGTCTGAGGTCACAGCGAACTCGATCTAGATTTCCCGCGATAAATGTAGAGGAAGATCAAGCATCTTACGTGTAATAAGTACTCGCTATTTCAGTGTTAACTGCGATCCCTCGGCTGGTTACTTTTTAAAATTCTTTTTTGGCCTATATACATGTAAAGGGATGATACACACACAAGGTCCATGCTTTACTGTCAAATCGCTCCAAGCTAATTAGTATTGGTCGGGAGGAATTTAAAAAAATCTAATTGTTATCTAAATTACAGCCACATCGTTTTTTAATAAATAAAAAAGAAAAGAGAAAAATTAAACAGAGAAAAATTAAACAGTTAAAAAGCATTAGATGTGAAAATGGGAAATTACATACAAATGTACCTACAGAGAGGGGAAGGCACATGGATACAACGTATATTTAGCAAGCACAATGAACAAATTAAAAACATAATTTATGAAACAGGTGAAAAAATTATAAATCAGATAACAAGGAACAAAAGAAAAATAATATTTTTCACGTTTACATATTTGATCACATTACAGACAAATTGCAGATTATACCGACTGATCAAATTCTCTCCAAAAGTAATTGTTTTAGGGTGGAGCAAGTCTACGGAATTTTTTTGGTTTGAAAATTTTCAAAAACTTAGAAATATATTTATTTCTTTCAAAAATTCTCTGATGGTCATTGATAATTGTCAAAATAGCACGGAAGCGAGATGTGAGATAAGTGTCGTTCCTGCTGCGCTCGCCCCAACGGTCACACCGTAAAACATATTACATGCATAAGATTTACTGGTATCTCTTTAACATCAATTCCGAAAAATATGACATACATGTATAAATCTCCAACACCTCCTTCCATGCTTGTGCTTTTTTGTCTGATGGCAAAAAAGGCAAAAACTTCCCTTTTATGACATCAATTCGATCGCTGACACCTTCAACGATGGCGGATATTTCTTGTCGCCAATTTTCTTTCTAGCCATTTCAGAAATAAATCGTCATGGCATCATCGCGTCTTGGTTCGCGCGGTATCCAATTTATTTTCATACCTTTACGCGCTAAAGAGTTCCGTTATGACTTGTGAGGAAAGTTGCGATTTCGGAGTTACGACATGCAGTTAAGACACGTTTCATAAAACAGTCTTACGCTTTGCCGTAAGTTAAGAATATTAAGACTTAGGACTTACGAATCTTTGTAAAACGGGCCCCGGATCCTCTGTTAAAACCGCAACCTTGTCCACCATATGCATCCTTGTCCACCATATACACTACTAACACCATTTAAGTGCACTTGATATACAATACAAAAATATTTACACCGGTGTACACTGGTGTACGTCCATTTAAGCTAAATCAAGCGCGCCCATAGTTATAATGTTAAATGTAAAGTAAGATGTGCGTCCAAAAAGGTATATTCATTTTAAATTCGTGTCATTAATAGTTACATGATGACATGAGATGATGTATACAAAATATCATCGAGTTATTGCATGCAAGGAGGCAGAGGGCCTCTGAGTTTGCAATTAATCAGCGATATTTTGTATACATCTTCGAGCTGTCAATAATGTTACTGTTTTATCCCGTGATTTTTCATTGACCCCTTGCCTTTGCCATGTTTGGCGTTTGCATTCCATCAATGTGCTTCTGTGTAATTTGTAACCTTGGGGAGGGGCTAATTTATTGTTTGGCCGTATAATAAAATATTGGGTGAAAATGCGTCTATTTTGAGTTGACGGAGCTACTAAATATTCACAAATATCACATATGAGACAACTATAATATCACCAGTGTGTGCGATATATTAGTTTGAAAAACATAAAAAACACCGCACAGTTGACCAATTAAAAAAGTTTATGAAGCATTTGAAACCATTTGATGTTAACTGTACTTAAGTGTTGGTATATCTATTTAGCAGTATGTAAAAAGTAAAGTTCTTTGAATCTGTAATCATCGAAGAGATCGAAAAACTTTTCCAAGAGCCTGAAAAGCACCGTCGCAGAATCTTGCTCATCGTTCTTCTAACGCTTTTTCATACGAAAACCATACTGCAAATGTGTTCGGATACCATACTACAAAAGTCTTTGACTCTGGCTTTATTCATAGGCAGCAAACTAGGACTATTTATTGAGAGTTGATGTATATGAATGGTCAAGATTTAAGCGAAACATTTTAACTCACTAAATTGCAATTTATTTGTTTTAAAAAAATAACCTTATTGATCCATTTACATTTATTTCTTCAAAATAACTTATAAAGCACCAAAATATAAATGATTAGTGGAAAATCATGATTTTTCATGCATATGATTTTAAATAAAGCTGTGTAGTCATTATGTCTTTTAAAGTTACGTATGTAGTAGATGCTACAGTAGACCTAGCTGAGTAGGCTTAAAGGCCTCACATAGGTAAACAATTATTAATCTATTGTAAACTATTAGGATTAATAAAGATAATAAATGTTACTAATAAAAGTTCAATGTATTTTGCTAATTAACTATACTCGTTTGATTGGCAGGCAGCGACATGACTTGGAATACATTGTTATTCTAACCATGCAACAATCATTGTCGCCTTTGAACGAGAAGCTGACGAAATACTTTTATACTTCGAGATAACCGTAAGTAAAAATAAATGGGAGTTCATAGAAACCGCAAATTAGACAATTGTTTAATTGACCAAATAATTATTAGATTGTTATCGTGAAATAAATCATTCAGGAAGAACGATGGCGAAATTGTTTTGTTTTTTTTATTTAGGATGAAGTTGATGATAAATATAATTATAACCACAATATTCATTTAAATTACACCATGAAATAAGGTACTAGACAAGGGACAGTTTGATTTATTTTTATATGTATCCTTACTGACCCACACTCTACATGTGATCCCCCTCTAAAGTTTCTAGTGTCCCAACGGAAATGTAACAAACGTTATATCTACAAAAGTAAGATTTGAATGCAAATTTTAACGTACAGACCATTAAAATACATATAAATAACTCAAACAACATAATTGTCTTTTATTTTTAGTTGCTATGGTCATGTCAATAACACACAATTGATCTTTCAAAATTAGAAACACATCAAGTTTAAATGATTTTCTTCATGACCGTCTCCTTGTACAGGGTGTTATTCTATTGGGGATATCCGTGGCCTCTTCGATGCTATGTCCCTCGACCTTCTTACGACAGTTTTTTTCTCTTCCCAGTGTGACTGCAGATGTTGGACAAGAGTTTCTTTCCATTCAGTCCCTTATTTCTTGCAACACGGCTGTCTAATGTTTCATCTCACCCATTATATTGTGCAAGACGTCATGGATCATAAACATATGGTTGTTCATGATGTCTAGTTTCGAAACCAAGGTTGCTTTTAGCTGTTTAGCTGTGGTTGTTGGCTGACCTTTTCTTTTATCAATCTTTCTTCCTCCTCCTTACTTTCGCTGTCGCTGTCAGAGCTACTGGTTCTACAGGTACTACTGCACAAGTTTTGTCTCTTTCTCTTTTTCCGATCCCGTGGTCCATCTCCCTTATTATTCTCTGCCTTCGCTCCCTTCCTACCATTTCCCTGTTTCTCCTGTACATTATTTTCTTACCTTTCTTTCTCTTATCCAATCCTTTTCCTTACGTTGTCTCTATAGGATATCCATAGGCTCTAAAGCACTAGAGGGAACTGTAATCTAAAATCGTGTCTAAGAAATCTAAATTGGGCTCACATCTAATAGATTGTTGGCAGTTTCTACTGGTCCTGCAGCGAGCAGGGATCCTGGTGTCCTCAGCATATCCTCGGCTGGCTCAACAATGGTATTGGGGACCAATGAAGCATAAGTACTGTTGGGGATTTTAGACAAAAGATGAGAGTTGCCGGTCTTATTCTACTGGCCCACACATCGTGCGCATATTTCCAGCCTATCCTTGCGAAATGGCTTCCCTCTCCAAGGAGTAGCGGATTCTTGTTCTCATGGAGGTAGCTTCTACCATGATCTGCCATGTTCTTTGCCGCCTGGGTGTGTTTTGTAGTATGGGTCACATTATCCTGAAGCTTCTTTTCTGTCGTTATGAAGTGGCAACGGCTACAGAATAAAAGTGCACTATCTAACAGAATGTGTTGATTATAGATGTTAGGGATCGCGTACCTTTTCCCTTCCTGATAATAATCGCACAGAAGGCACTGATGGGCTCTACTTTCTCTGTATCCGCCATATGTATGTAAAATACACACCCAAATAATAAGTGAGCTTGTTCTTGATATTCTTTATCATTAATACATGTAACTGTCAAGATTCCTTTAATAAATGGACTTTAGAACAAATCTTAGATTTTCAGCCTGTCAGATGCCTCCGATTCTTGTTAAGGTTTCATTCTTAATGGTAAAGAATCTTTCTGTTTCTGAAATAAGAATTTTTTATTGGTTCTTTTAACAATAATACTGTAAATTCCTAATTAAACGCAAGGAATTTATTTCCGCGTAAAATCGCGAGAAGCACCACTCGCGGATTTTAAAATCTCGCCATTATTTTCTGAGAGTTGGGATCTATAAGAAATATAGATAAATGTTCCGCGTTCGCGATTTTATATTCTCGCGATTTGATACAAAACAGCGGGGTCGCGGAATTAAGTACTCGCGTAATATAAGGAATTTACAGTAAGTAAAATGGGAATTTCTTTATTGATTTTATTTTTTTTTTTTAATTATTATTATTATGTAGTACGAAATACTATTGTTTCTTTTTAATTACAAAAAATATAATACAATTAACACAATAATTTTTGTTACAAATTTTCACGGTAATTTTTGTAACATATCTTATGATAACCGTTTCTAACACATTTTGGCACGGACAAAAATACACAATATAAGTGTGTAAATCAGATTTCGGGGTTGTTTCTGTGGAACTTTTACACCATTGTTGCCATCTTTTTCTTTTTTTTTTTTTTGGCAGTAGGGGGAGCAAGAAATTTACTTATTTCCTAAAAAATAGGATTTGTTCCTTTATATATATATATATATATATATGTGTGTATATATTGATCTACATAAGTGTATATATTGAACCTAAATAGGGGTTTCAACTCTCAAGATTACGTTCAGGTAATCTAATTATAATTAGATCATTCATTAAAATCCGAACATCAAACAAGGTAGGTTAGAGATAGTAATATAGAGGATATTTATATTGTGTGATTTTATATTTGCTTTATCCAACGAGTTGAAATAATTGTGTATATATTCGCGAGGCTTGCCGAGCAAATATAACCATTTCAGCGAGTTGGATAAAGCAATTATAAAATCACACAGTTATAGATGTTCTATTTATCTCATACGGTGTGATTTATATTATCAAGTTTTTGAGGCAATCCCTTAAATGACACGAATGGATTTACTTGAGCCTAATTAAGCGATGATGCAACGTTGTGTTATGCGATTATTGTGATCTTGCTCAATACATTTTAGTACGTCATCTTGGAAATAAATATATCTTTTTTAATGAAAAGTTTCACTGAAATAGACCTTGAAATAATTTTTTATATCTTAATATTTTTTCTTAGAGCTTAATCACTTAAATGAAAATACTGAAGACTTCCGTAGTCAAGCTTGTTTACTTGCAGAAAGTTGCGAATGGTGTTAGTTTGAATTGACTCGGACGAGGAACAGTTGTTAATGATTTATGAAACAAATACTAATGATTCGAAGATTAAAATATTGATTAAGGATGCTTACTGGTGGAAAAAAAAAGTCTTGGGAGGCATTATTTTGGTTAAGTTCTTGTGATAGAAACACAACCAAAGCGTTCTGTTTTCATCGCGTCGTCAGGATTAACTCCTTCATAGCTACATGTATTAAAATTTTTATTAACTTTCATTAATCCAACCGTCGAACAATAAGCGCGTGTGGTAATCATTCTGACGCCATGAAAAAGTTTACACAGAATTAAACGTTTTCGCTATTCTATAGGTTCCTATAAAGAGGCAAATGCAAATATACAGAATCGAACGTTTCTGCTATTCTATAGGTTCATATAAGGAACCAATTTAATGCCAATTTAAATATGCGTAATTAATTTTTAAATGTGCCTCTTATTTATGATCGGGTTAGATTAGTGTTTCAATAAATGAAGGTGAGAAATGAAAAGACATGACTTCGTCATGCAGATCCTAATGCGCCATTCCATCCAAAACAGCAATTACTACTCATCGAGTTAGACTTGCTTTACTTTTTATCCACTTGTTTTTTTAGTTACTTATTTTTGATAATATCTCGTATTCATGATCGGGTTAGTGCTACACCGGTGCAGTGTCTATTTACCCGAATGGGCAAAAAAAAAACACACAAATGGAACCAAAGATGATAAGATAAAGCAATTAATTTTTAACGACTCGTTTTTCATTACTAATCGGATTTGTCCTTTACAAAATCAAACCAAATTTTTTCCAGACCTATTTAGCACAAAGAATGACAATTGATTCAAAATTGGGGGTCCCGGTAGTGGACATTGCTTAAGCAAAATTACTATAGTCTGTCCCAAGATATTTATGCTGCACATTTGGACGATTTTTAATAAAAATACACATACCTGTGAAAGAAGTGCAATTGGAATCGATGAAAGGGAAAATTTCCAAGATAACTTCATTCACACATTATCATTTTTCCCTCGTAAAGATTCACAGGAATGAAAACAGATTTCCTACGGAGATTTATAATGGGGAATGTTGACATCTTTTCTCCATTCGGAAGTACTCGGGACACCTCGCGCAATTTTTCAACGTTATCATCCGGGCGTCTTCATCTCCTTAGCAATGGAAAAACCCCGTAGACTTTTTATTTTTAGCCGTGTATTGATACCCGACAAGCTAGAGGGGGCGTTTCAAAGGGAAAATCTTGGGATTTTTTCATACTATTGAATGAACATTGTCTGAACCATGAGGTATTTATAAATATTGAATAATTTAAGAAAATATGCGGGAAAAATATCTTGGGACAGACTATAGTATGCAATACCTAGAATGTTTGGGGGGGGGGGGGTTCTTTGACTTAAAAACAAATCCTTAGTGAATGAGGAGTGGTATTAATACAGGTAAGCATGTTGACATCCTTAAAGTAGAGTTGTTGCCCATGACCTATTCCTAGTATATCTTTTCCACTGCTGTCACTTGTTATCCATTCACGCTGTTTGTCAAGGGGATATTAATATCGTTGCAAACTATGTGCGTGTGTGTGTGTGTGTGTGTGTGTGTGTGTGTGGTGTGTGTGTGTGTGTGTGTGTAAAATTTTGAACGAGGAAATTAATACAGCAAAGAAAAGAACAAGTTTGCTTAACCCAGAGTTGGCAAAACACTTGAAAATACTCTTGTTTCCCCAAAACCAGTGACGGATTAAAGAGGGGGGGGGGGCGCACCCGGCGACCAGTCACCCACCTTTAAGTACAGTGTAATTGATTATACTAGCTAGTGTTTTTAACGACTCTTCCATATGTATTATGATTATCTTTTTTTAATTTTCATTTACATAGTCCCTTGAACTTGATTTTTTTTAAACTGATTAATTTACAGCCATTTGTAAGAAAATTTCTAATATTTCTGCAAGGCAGAGGGTTTTGATGGGATTACTGCAGGTCTCAAATTTACAAACCTTTAAAAATTATAAATAATTTTATTACTTTTAAGTATAATCACAAGAAGAAATATCACGAAAGTCAAAATTTGAAGACTTTATTTTTACCTTACAAAATCTCTAGAATCCAGGAGCTTCCGGGGGCTTCGCCCCCTGGACCCCCACCAGGGCTTTGCCCTGGACCCACTGAGGGCCTCAAGGCGGCCCCCATACCCCCTGCCTAAAACTGGCGCCCACTCTAACTTTAAATCCTGGATCCGCCCCTGATTAAACGATGGGAAAGATTAGCGAATAATACAACACAATGGTTATATATAGGCACATTTTACATGATCTTCTATTATATACATGTATTATTATTGCTAGAGAGTAAAATAAGGTCATTAACCGGTATACAAATGGCTTTTAAAAGCGCCTAACTTTGAGCGTCCTTTTCTGCTACTCATGTATACTCTGTCCCAAGATATCCTGGATTCACATTTTGCTTAATTACTCAATATTTATAAATACCTCAGAGTTTAAACGATGTTCATTTAAAAGTATGAAAAATTTCCAAGATTTCTCAGTTGAAAACGCCCCCGTTAGCTGATCAGGTTTCAATACAAGGCTAAAAAATGTGATGTCGGAGATTTTGTATTGCAGTAAGCCCGGATGATAACGTTGAAAAATTGCGCGAGGTATTCCGAGTGATTCCGAATGGAGAAAAGATGTAAACATTCCCCATTATAAATCTCCTTAAGAAATCTATTTTCGATCCTGTGATTGTTTTCGAGTGGAAAATGATAATGTGTCAATGAAAATATCTTGGAAAATTTCCCTATCATCGAATTTAATCGCACTTCTTTCACAGGTATGTATATTTTTATTAAAAATCGATCAAATGTGCTGCATAAATATCTTGGGACAGACTATAAACAAAAAAATGGCACAATAACGATCAAGGCTCCGTCCATTTCTTTTTACAACAATGTTGTTAGTGAATTCTTAAACATCCTGTTATTACCTGGCCGACCCTACTTTACTAGATATCAAACAGTCTGTGCAAAGAGGAGCTGTCACTGTGTGTATTACATCATCTAAAAATGGTGTATATTACAGGATCACGATCGGAATCGAACGCTCCGCTTAGTTGTTCTTTTGTACTTTTTTAAAATATGATCAATGGAAATGCATGCACCATAGAGATATTTAATTGGTTGCGGGATTCAGATAGCACGTACTACATGGTGTCCCCGTCCAATGTTGGGAAAAAACCCTTTTCAGTTTCCCAGACATTCCTATGTTGTTGATCCTCAATGACGCCATAAATCTTGTATTTAAACAGCATATTTTCAACCTTTTCTGTTCTTAAAACTCTGTCGAATAATTTTACAAAACGGTGTATTCCCACGATAATGGAAACATTTTATAGTGATTAGCATATACTATTAAACTGAAACATGTTAGTTTGTTGAATCACTTGTATGTATGATATTCAAAACTGGTACACCTTCTAGGATGGATTTTGGCAGTTTCTAATGTGTACTTGACACAGTGTTTCTAATCAATTAATATGCTCATAATTAATATGCTCACAACTACTCAATATAATTACTTACAATAACGAAACCATTATTAAATTTAGACACCAAAAGATCGATTCTTAGAAATCTACATCTTTTTTACACATTTTGTTTCCAAAACTTTAGAGATGAAAAATCAATTCTGTCGGTTGAAAAAAAAAATTATATAGATTGAGTTACATAATGACAAAGAAAAAATTGTCATATAATTTACATTGATATGATGACATTTAAGTCCAGTAATTCTTATTATATTTATTTATAAACATAAAACGCACAGATATGTAAATCAGACATCTCTCACATTGTTCTGCCATTCTTGAAAAAAAGTCCCGACTACAATATACAATTTGTAAATACATAAGACCGGGGGAAAATGCGACACAGCTTTTATTATGCAAATACCATTCAATCTCCAAGTTACTACAGTATAATAAATAAATTAAATATGGTATTGAACTATATTGTAAACATTTATTAATTTTTACCAAATATCTCATACTCATAAAGAGACTTTTCTTGTTTTTTTTTTTATTTTTCCCTGAGCCCAAAAGGACAAATAAAACTCTATGAATATTTGTTTTCTACAATGCATGTACAATATGCATAATGTATCACATTTCATCACATTCACAGACTAGTATCATAACCTAATATTTAGTATCACACTGGGATCAAACTAGAATACAGATGCAAGGACGGAACGTAGTAGTACTGCAATGTACCTTTAGACTAAAACGTGAGCTGTATACGTAAAATACAATAGTTTACATGTACATATTAAGGCGGTGTGTACTTGTATGTAACTATACAGTAAAAGCCGTTAAAAACATTAATCAATTGCAACTTGTTTTGCTGTTTTCAGCTTGACTATAAAGATTAAAGCTTTGATTTTAATTTTTGCATGTAATCGAGGCACATTTTTAAAATATAAGTATAAAAAGTAAAAGGAATAATTGAAAAATAATTCAAATTTGTTTTGAATTCGTATTTATTTGGCTGGGCGAATTATTGAGTTTTGTTTACGTTACAAAAACATATGATATCAATCTGTAAGACGTTTTCATACAATCATTTCATTTTTGTACTTGTTGATAGACATTTGAATTAATAGAACTAAATAAATGGACTGGTGCCATTGATAGAAGCAATATAAACTAGATACGGCCAATTACTGCAAAGTGATGTATAGGAAAGGGAAGTCTAAATTGTTCAAACCGAGTTTACATTGTGTTATCATTTCTTGAGTGTATACAAACACGACAAAAATTGTATCAAGAGTTCATTGTAGAAATTGATTTGGTTTTTTAGAAAATGAACACGTGGTACAGTTTTATCGAACCAAGGTGGGGTCATATGGATCAATGAAAAATTGACCCATCACCTACCTACATGTTCATACCTGTTCTACATGTCAAAACTATGAGGTCAAGGTATCATGGATAATCCTGCTGATGTTTAATGTACGAATAGGATTTATATTAGTTGTGCCAAGAGAATATTGGTGATACTTGATGGGACAAATATTAGGAAATTTTACGATTTGAAAAATGTCCAAAATGAAATTAAACTGGAGATTTTTATCTTTCATTTAACTTTTTCTTGTATGATTTAAAACAATATTTTAATTTTAATTTCTGATAAACTACAAAATAAACAAGCATCATATGTGCAAGAAGCAAATATGTGCTTCCTAGCTATTCAAGACATCTTTGTTAAATCTCGGGGAAAATTTTGTAGAATGTTGAGTTATACAGAAGTGGATTATCAAATCCATGATTTGCTATCAAAGAGTCAAGCCTATTAAAATTTCTCAAATAAGTGTTGTCAAAATGAGTATTATTTTTAGGTTTCACATTAAGTTTATTTAAAACGATTCCAAGATAAACGTCATCAAAGTTCAAAGGTTGTATATATGGGAATATTTTCTGCATATCCTTAATGATAGCCATGTGAGCTATCATGGAACTTCCTCCTACGTATAGTGGCCAATAGTCAAAGGGATATTCCTCCCAGGAGATGTACCATTTAGAGCTGGGGTCACGAACTGGTTTTCCCCTGTCTGATAAAGATCCTGAGAATAAATTCTTATCGGTTTTATTTTGTTGCACTTTAAGGTAACTTACTAGGTTATCGATATGAAGAAACATGTCATCGTCATCAAAATACACGTATTCGACATGACTGCAGTGTTGGACCACCCAATTAAAGGACATAATAGTTTTGTACGTGTTGTTAAGATAATTGTCAGTGAAGTCCTCCTGCACAATATCACGATTCTTTGCATTCTCTTCTAACACCTGCTTCTGCACCAATTTGTTATATCCCAAAGCGAACACCACAGCGATGTTGTTGGCTTTTGCCTTTGGTATCCAAGTGTTTCGTAGAACATTTCGCAATTCCAAATGAGGTGCGGCCGACTTGACTATAATAATGAGACTAGCATTTTTTGTTTGGCGGCAAATGTGATCAGCTCTTAGAATGTAATTAAACGGATGCGGATTAACTACTGGCAGATCCAAGTTATTGTTATCTATTCTCTGTCTGAAATCTACATTTATCGGGGGATATCGATATTCCGTGTCGAAGGAATAAAACCGAAACTCGATAACTTCTTCATTAGGAAATATTTTTGGCAATATGCCCTCGACCGGTCTCCGGTTGTAACTGTGTTGCTGGACAATTGTCGTTCCTAGTGTTGTAAATGCTGCTAGGAAGAATATGAACAGAAACGAGATGAAGACAATATTTCGCCTCAAGAACTTGAGTATGTGTCTGTTCCATGACCTCAGCAACAACCTCATCGCAATTCCACAATCAGAGGGTTACTTTCATTAGCCAAGCATCTGAAAAAAAAATTAACATATTAAATAGATTCTTTTGATAATTCTCTGTCCAGGCACGTAGCAACGGAAGGGGGCACTTTTTCTCGCAGGAAACATTTTTCTTAAATATGCATATAGAAAATTGAATTATAATAGAGTTGCCCCCCCTCCCTCCTCCATTTTTTGGAAGCATGTAAAAAAATTGAGGTGAAATTCAGAAAATTGTTATAGAGAATTTTGCTCTGACCTCGCTTCGCTGAGGTTACCGGGGAATAATGGATCTTCGTTGATATTAGAAATAAAACCAAATATTAAAATAAGCCAAAATATAAAGTTTATTGATTTAGATAGCAAATGTCAAAAGGTCGTATAAAATCACAATAAAAACAGTTCTTGAAATTGACAAATAAAAATAACATAAAATAAAGAAATATATTTACCTTCGAAATAAAACCAAAAGTACATAATTTGAACAATGGTTATTAACTCTAATAATACTGATTGGTATTTGTTCGTTTCATATTATCCATACCCATAAGTAATTAAGGTGGTATGGGGCCCTTCAATGTTACGACGTATTATTTATCAAAATAAACAATAAAATCAAGTATAATTTTATAAAAATTTTCTTTTCCAAAATTGTCATCTAACAGCGCAGGTGGTTGGATAGTTCACTACGGATCTGTAAGTCATTACATTGTACAATCTGAAAATTCTAAACAGGTGAAATTATTTTAATTATACTGTACTTTAATCTACATTAATATCGACAGATGTCCCATACCACCTTAAATAATCATTTATATTTTGTATTTTGAGATTATCTTTATGGGCGTGACTTTGTAATTATCAACGAAATAAAACCAAACGCCAAACGCAACTTGTCACCTTTTGACATTTGCTATCTAAATTAATAAACTTTATATTTTGGCTTATTTTAATAGATTTCGAAACACGTTAAATTATGTAATTAAAATCCTTAGCTGTCCTGTGAGGCTTATTTAACAATTGACATTAATTTAAAACCTCTATGAATTAAAGAAATCAGATTTTGACATATAACGAAACATTGATTAATTATTTAGTGAAAGTATTATTGCAACATTTAAGGACGACGGACCCAATTCAAGATTTCGCACCTCTGCGCAGAAACCGCGCATATGCTATAAATATGACTGTCGTAATTACGTACATCAGAATAAGAGAAAATAATAAAATTTTCATTATACTAAACATAATTTGTGATGCCAAAATATTTTAAGTGGAGAAAAATTAAGAAAAAAAAAATTAGTCCGAATTTCCTCTGTTTTCGACATGTCCGTTATATTTCCACAGTTTGTAATTCATACAACGCCGAATGGCAGTTTATAGTCTTATATTCTGGTAGATATTGAATTTATACATTAACTGAACAATATTTATATATACAGCAGTTAATGTAACGTCAGGCAATAAATAATTATGTCCTTTTTTCAATGACATTTCTGAAGAAAAATGAACCATGCCGTGAACTTTGACACAACCCCTCAAAAAATTTAGGTCGATGACCTACATTTTTTTTCTGTTCATCGGTAAGCTAATTGACTTCTTAATATTACAATTTAATTAGAGTAAAAAATCTATTGCAGAATTTTTAAAATATCAGTTTTTATACCACGCCCCAGAAAATTCCCATTACTTTCTATTATATCTGCCGATTTTTGTACCCAAATTTTGTAACGCCCCTATTAAAAAAAGGAAGTCGATGACCATTTAATTTTTTTATTGATTTTCACTCACTATTAACTGATTAACATTATATAAAAATTTGAATAAAAAATCTATTGTAGAAATGAATTGGGTCCGCCGTCCTTAATTATTTGATTTTTTTCCTTTTTTTCTATCATTTTAAAACGTATATACAGAATAATTATATATAATGAATAGAACACAACATTATTAAAATAGCATTTCATATAAATAAAATATGCACAAAATATATACAGGTAAAATAATATATAAAAATATATATACACAAAATATGTTCACGGAGGATAAAATGCTGTAACAATGCTCCCCCTGTGTTACAGCATTTTATGCTCAGTGTACATATTTTGTGTATATTTTTAGGGCACTTGATCAGGGGTTTCACCCCCCCCCCCCCCCCCCATTTTAGGCCCCTAAGAGTCTAATGTTAAACATTATATTATAATGTGTGGATTATCATAAACTGATGGGCTGCATTGCCCAAAGTTGTATTTTCTGAATGAATAAATAAATATTATCATTTATTATTATTGTACATCGGTACAAATAGCAAGCGCTTGATGAAAATTGAAGTTAATCATCTACCAATGATATCCAACTTTGGCAAACATCATATAGTCTGTAAAACGAGCTTGTTGATCATCCCTAGTTACCAACACAATCATCAATATGCAATTAGATTGAATGCTAAACCAAAATGGATAGTTAAAGTATACTTCTTATGTTTGTGGATTTTTGTCGTTCTTTAGTTACTCTCTTTTTATTTAGCAACTCAGGAAAACTAAAGCCCTGTCCCTGTTTATAATAATTGTCAAATGCAAACGATACCAAATAAATATCAAACGTGGCAAAGGCATTCAGATTAATGAATTAATGTTCGATTGATAGTATATTACACCCCTCCATTTTTTACGTCCACAACTTAAATAAAAATGGAGGATTTAAAGTAGTTTTTAAAGATTTCTTCTTCTAGCTTTCTAGCTTTCGTGTTTTATAATATTAGACTCTTGAAGGCAATCAATTTTAATAAGGACACCAACGATTTTTTCAGACTGGAAAGAAATGAATGATAGCAGCAAGATAGACCTCATGCATTCAGGCCCATTGTTTATCATTATGTTATCATGTAAATCACATCGTTCATTCACGCGATTAAAACACGCTTTATTAAGTTTCTTTCTTCAAACTGCAAAATTAAATGCAAGGAAAAATGCACAGAAAAATAAACCTAAAGCAGACAAAGAGAAGAATACGACGAGGATTAGCTAATACCTGACATGGTATACAGTCTGAGAAGATTACGTAATGACGAGTTTTGGGAGATCCAGATTGTCTATTGAATAATCAGGCTTCTTGCCGTCTAGCATTGCAAAAAGGGGTCTTCAACGTCTGAATAATTGAAAGGAATGACGAAGCAAAAATGTGGTATCTTGGCCAAAAATAATTTAATTTATACAAATTTTAAAGCTGCTTGGTCCGATTTTTTGGTTATTACAGTATCAAATACTTTTCCATTCAAACCAATTATCTTAAAAAGTTATGGCTTTTCTCCTATTTACACCAGCAGAATCGGTCTCCTTTAAAAGTTAGAAATATTCAAAGTAAATAAAATAATTTCTCTTTGGGCAAACGAAAAAACAAAACAAAATGCATCACGGGAATGTTTAGAAAAGGGAACCGTTTTATTTCGTCCCCCGAATGATTGGGTTTATTCAACCCGCATGTTATGGATCGATTGTAAACTAAGCAAACTTCAGACATATTAGCAAACAAAATTTACACAAGTTAATTTTAATTTGCCTGAACATTTTGACCTTTATTTATAGCGGTGTCAAAGTCGTAATACAACCATACCGGTCTCGACGTCGGGGGCAAATTTTAACTTGAGGCGAAATAACACGATACCCTTTTTCTGTCGTTTGTTTTGTTAATAAATTTTGTACATATTTTTTTACATTAAAATTTGGCTTTATTGACCGGGAAAACTACTGCAATGTAAATTATTATGCACATACTTAGCATAACTATCGTTTAAAAGCGTACACAAAATTTGACATAAAATCGGACCAAGCAGCTTTAAATGGTATCAGATATTCTGGGACACCCTGTATGATGGGCATGAAGTGATGGACAAATAATAGTACGTGTCACGTTGAAGCAGTAGAATTGGGTCTTTTCCCACTTCAATGTGAACTGCATAATGTTACATCCAGATAAGCGCAGTACATGTTTACATACTTGACTTTGTGTGATCTACTCAATAATTTCCCATTAGATTTCAATATTTTAAGTTTAAAATAGCGATGCTCATGACACCGCACATTGAAACAGATTTTATAATGTTTGCCAAATATAATCAGAGATCAGTTGACGTACTTGGTCAAAGGTAAAAACAAAGAATTCCCAAAGTAGGTAATTTGAGCGTGTTAATTAAATATTATCTAAGAACAATTCTGTATGCAGTAAAGGTGCACAAATATTTCTCAGACAGGTTAAATTAATGTCCTTGTAGACACAACCAAGCAAATATTGAAGAAGAAAAAAGATTGTGTTGTGTTCCATACAAAAAAACGAACAACACATCATTGCTATGATTCAGGACTTATTGCTTTACTGTCAATGAAATAGGAAAAATCCTTTAAAATTACATTCATTATGGTCACCTACTTCTTCTAATTTTCGGACCACACTAGAACAACTTTTTCTTGTTTTCTGGTATAACTAATTTGGCAAAAATTCAAAAAGGGTATTTTGTATACATGTTTATTTATATGTAACTATTACCCGGTATTGTATGTATACTGCATAATTGTTAAAGCTGCTTGGTCCGATTTTATATCAAATTTTGTGTACGCTTTTATACGATGGTTATGCTAAGTATGTGTATAATAATAGACATTGCAGTAGTTTTCCCGGTAAATTAAGCCATATTTCAATGAAAAAATGATGTACAAAATTTTTTTACAAAACAAGCGACATCAAAAGTGTATCGCGTTATTTCGCCTCATATTAAAATTCGCCCCTGACGTCGACTCGGGGATGATTGTATTACGACTTTGACATCGCTTTTAATTTAATAGAGTCTAAATATGAGTAATGTTTTAGCAAATCAAAGATAAACCTGTGTACATTTTGTTTACTATTATTTCTTTCGTTTGTTTTGTTTACAATCGATGCATACCATGTGGGTGGAATAAACCCAAACATTCGGGGGACGAAACCAAACGGTTCCCTTTCCTAAACATTCCCATGATGCATTTTGGTTTTTTGTTTTATTTATTTTTTTTTTTTTTTTTTTTTTTTGGGGGGGGGGGGGGGTTATGCCCATAAAGAAATTATTTTTATTTACTTTGAATATTTCTAACTTTGAAAAGAGACCGATTCTGCTGGTGTAAACAGGCGACAGATTAAAACTTTCTAAGATATTAATTGGTTTGTATGGAAAATTATTTGATACTGTAATAACCAAAAAATCGGACCATGCAGCTTTAATTCATTAATAGCTTACAAGTAGATACATGTTTATCGCATTATTATCACTTCATTTACCAGTGTGAGATCGGTTTGTCCAGTGTAGAGACAGCAGTGTGAGATTTTTTTTTGTCTCGCACTGTGTATTATTACGGTACTACTTTTAAAACGTAAACAAATATCGTCTGAAATCGTAAACAATAAATCATGGAAGGTGCAAATGCAAATATTACATTAAACCCGTGGAAATGTCGACTTTCATAGAGGCAAATGAAAATTCCAATACGCTTAGGTCATTTGAACATTTTGCGTGAGTATTTAATTTGAACTGAAAGGGGAGACCAGAGAAATTCACAATATACCCCCTACTGAACTTGACCCCCTCTTGGCAAACTTTTTGGTTAGCGTTCGCACAAAATCGGGCAAAGAATATGAGCCCTCGACTCTATTAAGGGGTATGTTGGGGAGTTTTGAAAGACACTTAAAACCTCACCGGTATCAATATTCATTAATTTCTAGCTTTGAATTTGCGCGCGCAGTGCAGATAGGCCCTTATCATCAGAGCTGCTTTGGTTGGCTTTTTCCGACAGCGTCACGATCAATTCTGTCAGCTACGTCAAGCATTTATAAACAATACACGCCGCCGGTGTAAAAACTTTTTGATTGGTCAACTCGTTTCCTTAGGCGGAGTTATCTATACACGCTTATGCAATGCCAAAGCTGAAGGATTTCTCAGAACAGTCCATTTTTTCCCCAACATCGACACTCCCCTTGTGTTTAAATTCTATTCAAACGCTCTCTCTCTCCTCTCTCTCTCTCTCTCTCTCTCTCTCTCTCTCTCTCTCTCTCACACACACACACACACACACACACACACACGTTAAACCATAGTCTCAAGCTACGGTCCAGAGTACGCATAGCTCTCCCCTAGATGGGAGAGGATCGAACATGTTGGCCGTGGTTTGCGACGATGGCGTTATAAAACAAAATATAATTTAAAAAGTTGCATGTGCTCCACGTTCATTTCATGTATATAAATGTAATATGTACATGTATTAGCTACTTGCTTACCAGTCGAAGTGATAGAGATGAATTCCTCGTTCTCTACACCTTTCGATCGGCAATCGACAGTCAATAAACGAATTGAACGATATCGATGATGTGAAAGAGCTTGAGACGGAAGTAGGAAGAGCAAGGGGTGTGTACATGTAGTATGAACTGAGCCATCTTCGCTAGGCAAGTGTCCAATCCGTTTCTTCTCCTGTTAACCTACCACATCCTCATACATTTTACCGCAGATGTCATTACTTCACTTGTTTCTGAACCGTCGATCAGCAGCTCCAAACAGTGGGGTGGTCTGTTTACGTATAAAAATGACGGCTCTTGATCACAGGGGCTTGGTTGTTGGATAGTGAAGTTCCTAATTATTTGTTCCCGAAGAAAAAAATGATTAAAATTGGAAATCTTAGGTGTCGAAAGCAACGGAAGTTTACTTTTGAGTGACATATTTCTCCATATAATCACTGAGATGTTCCGAAAATCTAGAGAGAGAAAAAAATCCGCGAAAAGATATTCCTCTTGGTTTATCCTATGCTTTCGGATCTCCTCAGTAATTACATGGAGAGTTTGCATCAACTTCCGTTGCTTTCGATAAGTTTGGCGAGTATCTAGTACATTTCGGAACGGTGTGTTTATTATGCAGCATACAGATGTAGTCAGACGATAGGAATAAGTCATTTAATCATTTTCCAACCTAGATCTTGTCAGAAATCGTTGGAGAAATTGAAGAACTTGTTTAAAACATAGCTTAAAGCGAGGACCCCCTATAAATCCAAGATGGCGAGTGTCGTCCCTTTACTTTTTTAATGTACATTGAATACACTTTTTTAACATGATTGAAACGGGGGTTTTCAGTGAATGTATTTATTGCAATACACAGAAATACACCTAAGATTACCAATTTTAATCATTTTTTCTTCAGGAACAAATAATTAGGAACTTCGTTATCCAACAACCAAGCCCCTGTGATCTGTTAATCTGTTCAAAACTATCGTATTTTTCGTGCGCCGTAAACTGCACTGAAGTTTTTCGTAAGTATCGTATGCACTGTAGTTATATATAGTCTAACCCAAATTTTCTACTTAGAGCTACAGCTATATATACCGTATGTATGTTTTGTCACAAGTATACACTTTCGAAAAATACCCCAATTCCGACAGTCACGAGTAACCCGGTAAATTTTTTATTCTCTGATAAGTTGTTCTGTCCGTGCATAATCTAGTCTGCACCAGCAGCCAATCTGCAGTAAACAGAATCCACCAAGAAGAAAGTTTGTGGTTTAGGGGCGGGTATTGTTTATGCATTACGTAGCTGACAGAATTAAACGTGACGCTACGGGAAAAGGCCAACCAAAGCGGTTCTGATTATAAGGCAAAACAAAAAGATTTGAAAGCACAAGGGAGAGTAGCTGCAGGTCTGTAGCTCCCGGTCTAAAAAAATTCGGATGGACGACCTAGGAGCTACAGCGCCTCCCATAATAAAAATCTGCAATTTATGGCGCACAAAAAATTGCGCTAGTTTTGGACTGATTAACCTTATTTCCGAACAAATTCTATACAAATATTTAATTCCAAATAATTCTCGGACATTTTACTACAGATATGAACACTTTACTTGCCTCTGATATTCTTTTAAACACCATCACAAGCCCCGTAAAGTGAAGTGGTGCAGTTTTTTTATATGTAAAAATGGCGACTCTCGATCTCGATGTGAATTTAACATACTTCAATTTTCGAGGTCGGTTATCGTGTTTAAGAGAAAGTTTGAGCCAAGTGAAGTACCGATATCAGTAGTAAATTGACTGAAGAATTTAATGGTACTAATTTTTTCCACAGAATTTGTGTGAAAATAACTAAAGGTTGATCAGTCCAAAACTAGCGCAATTTTTTGTGCGCCGTAAATTGCAGATTTTTACTATGGGAGGCACTGTAGCTCCCAGGTCGTCCATCCGAATTTTTTCAGACCTGGAGCTGCAGACCTGCAGCTGAAGGGATAGAAAACAACCAAAGAAATCCGAATGCCTAACACCTGAAGAAATCGAAAAACTTTATTGCACTGAACAATTGGAAAAGCCACACCCTCCTCTTTAATGAAGTTAACACATTGTGGTTTAATAACACGATGTATTTTGGCATGCGATGGGGGACCGAACACCACAAAATGAAATGGGGTTATATTGTTTTAAAAGAGACGATAACATTACAGCTGGATTATTAGAATATGATGAAATGGCCACAAAAACAAGAACCGGTGTGGATGTCACCAATAGCCGGGCGTGGTCCCCTCGCATGTATGCAACCCCCGATAACCCTGAAAAATGTCCAGTGTCAACTAATATTTTGTACAGAGTTAAACGGCCAGATGGTTATTCGACGCACGGTGACCCATTTTATATTTCGGTCGTTACAAATGAAAAACGGCCGAGAATTCAGGATAGATGGTTTATTAGTAGCACAATAGGTGTCAATTTAACAAATTAAATGATATCTTGAAAAAAAATGTCACGAAATGCTGGCTTACCGGATAATAAGAGAATCACAAACACAAGTGTCCGGAAAACGCTAGTACAAAGGATGACGGACCAATGTCCTAGATGCATTACAGGTGTGTGTAGCGGGTCACAAAAACATTCAATCGATAAACAATTACCGCACAATGAACGACACACAGAAATACGCAATCAGCAGCATTCTCTCCAATCCTCATGCAAAACTTCTTCCCTGGATCCATTTTCAAACACTACAAAATACCCCTCGGTTCGACACATCATCAGCACCACGTCCCCGTCTACAATGATAGATGTTCAACAACCATGCTTTGAAAAAGCCGCCATTGAAACTCAAGATAATCAGGTTGTACATTGTTCCTCTTCAGCTAGTGCTTGCCACTCCATAGGATCAATATTCAGCGGTGGACAGATACATAATGGGAATGTAACTGCCAACATCGATAACAACAAAGTTCAGTCAGGAAATAGAATCCGTGTAATTGACTCCGATTAACTTAAATATATTCAGCATCCACAACAAACGAATAGCCTACCTAATATGACCCAGTTTTGAAATAAACATTCATTCTTTTTCAGTAAGAATGTGATACCGATTACAATTACTAGTAATTCACGTGTTTTAAATTTGCATTTGTTAACTTTTTGAATTGATAAACTTGAATATATCTTTAAATAGTAGTCGTTTGTTCTTTTCATGATTAGCACTATATGCTGCACGCAGAAGGATAAATCTGAATACTATTTTGCACGTCGTTACAATGTGAAAATGATTTTAATAAATGGAATATTGATTTTTTAAGTTTACACAAAAGTGGAAACCATATCAAGGTATGATCTTTTTGATGGTGTATTTATTTCCTAAATCAGAATCAGAAAAAACAATGTATATTTTTCGAGGCGGTGCCAGTCAATCTGTTTATGTATGTATCTACGTAAAATGATACCAGAAAAATAATCATTCATTATATACTCGTGCGGGATAGTGAAATTCCACCTCGGGGCCAAGATTCACGGTCTAGGACTCGGCACAGCCTCGTCCTAGACCGTGAATTTTGTCCCCTTGGTGAAATTTCACTATCCCACATCCACACTCGTAATAATGAATGATTCTTTTCATCTTGTTTTGTTTTATAGCCCATCTCTATATTCGTTTTATCCACATGCGTTAGCTTCCATATGCATTAAAAGTAAATGAGATGAAAATCAAAATGCAGACATAATGAGTAAACAATATTTTTGCGGTAATAAATTTTGATATTATTTTGGAATATTCAAGAAGAGCAGCTGCAGTTTAAAACGCAATCTTTACGTTATTTATTGCATAAATTATTGCAAAGCTTCTATCAGAAAGGTTTACAAGCTTAAATGAATACAAAGTAGAAATAGTTTTTCAGTAGAAAAGTCATCTTGAGCAGCGACTCTAGTTTGCTGGCATATTTATGATGCACTAACGTAAAGCATTGCAAATAATATTATGTCACAGACAAGTTGTAGTTCATCATAATGTTTAAACGAACCGTAATAATGAAAGAGCATCGTAGTAAACGTATAACAGCAAAGCAGTCACAGTTCATTTTGACGAATCCATCATATACAATGATTACATGTACATAAAATCATATTTTTTGTTGTAAAAAAGATAACCAATTAGTTTTTTTTTTTATCTGAAAACCATCATACATAAGTCATAACGTAGATGAGAGTTTGGATTTCATCGGTTGAAATAATTCAATCTATTTATATGCGAGCAAAAACATATACAATGCTGAAGATGGCAAGGTTTTTAGTGTCTCTGGTAATGCAAATAATGGATAAAATCAAATAACAGTATTGCTACTTCAAACGTTATGGAAATATAAAAGCCAAACTTGCTTCAGGTAATGAATGAATAATCATAGTTATTGTTTATTCACGAAGGCAAATAAGATTTGATCTGATTTGATTGTCTCGCGCATGCGTGAGTTGAGCAATGGTGACACGAAATTTTTACAGGTGAAGTTAATAGTGAAATATTTGAATTATAGCACATTTTAAGGGGTTCACTTCAAGAATTAGTTGTGATTAGATGAGACCCGCACCCGTCCGAAGAGTTTCTGGAGGTTCCAGTAAAAAGAAGCAAAAGAAACCACGAAAAAGAAAGGCGGAATCGAACGTGAGCAGTGAAGCGCAACAAAGAAAAGTAAGTGTCATGAGTAGATCACAGGACAATGTTGACAATGTAAACAATATAGACACACGGAAAGACCTCCTCCCGATATTTTCCACTCCAGTAAACAATCAAGAGTGCATTCCAAACACTCCCAACAATACATATCAAGCGTATCGAATACCGCACGTACAGCAGGTGGCCGTGATGAATTATAGACTTTCACCAATAGGTTCAGTACCCCCTGTGCAACATGTTCATCAATATCAAGGTGGTATGCAACCGATTAACTACGGTAGCAAAATCGACAACCTGGCTAAAACTCTGGATAAAGTTTTTCAAAAATTGGACAAACTCGACCAAATTGAATCCAGGATCAGCAATTTTGAAACCTCAATGAAATCTGTAACAGCAGAAGTTCACGATTTAAAAGCAAAAATGACTGGAATCGAAAAAAACGTTGTATTTACAAGTGACAAATTTGATGAGACAGAAAAAACATCAAACGAACTAGTTGCAGAAATGAAGAAATCAAAAAAGATAAATGAAAATCTAGAAAAAGAAAATAAAAAATTAAAGAGCATCTGACAAGCATTACAAACAATCTCAAAATTCTAAAAGACCAACACTTAGAATTGCAATCAAGATCAATGAGAGACAATTTAATATTCACGGGGATAGACGAACAACGAGAGGAGAGTGCAGATATGTGCGAACAATTGCTTAACAAATTCATTGAAGAAAAACTTGGGATAACAGATGAAATCCCTTTTCATAGCGCCCACCGCATGGGACGAAAACAAATAAAAGCCGCCCAATCGTAGCAAAATTCGTTAACTTTAAGGACCGGGAAAGAATTAGAAAAACGTCTTTAACAGCGTTACGAGATCAAAATGATCGGAAGTACAGTGTTTTTGAGCAGTACCCCAAAGAAATCAATGATCAACGCAAACTGCTGTATCCACACTATAAGGCAGCAAAACGACAGGGGAAAAGAGCCCAGCTGGTGATGGATAAATTATACATTGAAGGGGAACTGTTTGGGTTAACAGAAGAGCGCCAGGAGAACCCAAACTATGTACCACATAAAATGGATCCGAGCCTCTCCGCTAGGTCGCGTGAATTCCACCCATTCAATAGACGCGGGTCAGCGAGCACAAGGTAGGACAACCACGGAGGTTCTACATCCAGTGAATTACCAAACATAAACAGTGACTCAGCTGTCTCGTCCAATTTTTCGTTTCAAGAGAATTCGACTGAAACACGTTCCGTAGATAATTTGGATGTCAAATTAGACAGAAAAATCAAAATACTAGGACTTAATGTCTGTGGACTCAATAGACGTTTAAACTATCCGGAATTTTCAGACTTCATTTCGTGTTATGACATTTTGTGTTTTACAGAAACAAAAACAGACGATACAACACCGGTAGAGCATACTGATTTTTTATTTGATGCTAAAAATAGACATGAATATTCTTACAGACGCTCTGGGGGTATTGTTGTCGGCTACAAAAGATCTTTAAAAGATTATGTTTCTTTTGTTCACACTGATAGTAAATATGTACACTGGCTAAAGTTAAGTCTGTTTTAGTAAATTCTGTTGAAGATTTGATCTTGGGAATTGTTTATATACCTCCAGAGAATTCTGTATATAGCTCAAGCGAAGCATTTAATGAAATTGAACTAGAGTTTTTGAATTTAAAGAGTACATTTAGTCATATTTGTTTAATTGGTGATTTTAATTCAAGAACTTCTGATAAAGATGATTTTATTGAATTAGATGATATTTCAAATCACGAGTATGATTTAGATGATCCTGATCTAGATTGTTTATCAGATATTTTTGAATTACAAAATATGGGAGTTTATAAAACAAGGAAATCATTTGACAAGACTAAGAACAATTTTGGAAATATTTTACTAAATTTTTGTAGAAATAATAATATGTACTTAATGAATGGTCGATTAGAAGAAGGAAAATTTACTACTGTAACAATAAAATCAAGTGTGGTTGATTACTGTATTAGTAGTGTAAAATTTTTGAAACATGTCATTAATTTTTCTGTACTAGATTTTAGTTAATTATATTCTGATATACATATGCCATTATTGTGTGAAATAGGTGTAAATACTCAGACTCAGAATGTCTTTAATTCTGTTGATACTGATTCAATTGAAAAATCTATTATTGATTTTTCCTGTACAAAAACAAAACCTTGGGTTACTGAGAAATCGGTTACATTTTTTAAAAAACATTGATATGCACGACTTTGAGAGAGTTCTATCCTCTCTAAATACCATTGACGTCAACAATTTAAGGAAAACACATGTAGATGATATCTTTACAAACACTGTTAATTTACTTTTACACTCCGCTCAGAAAACATTTGGCACATTTAAAATTAATCAAAATCATAGTAAAAAACCGAAGAAAACAAAGGATTGGTTTGATAAGGAATGTTTTATAGCCCGTAAAAAATATCGAAGATCAAAACGGTTATATAGAAAGTATGGGTCAGTCATATTCAAGGAAGAGGTTCGGGAAAGTGAACGTAAATATAAGAAAATCATGGACAAAAGCATGAAATGGTATAGAAAAACTATAATGACAAAAATAAGAAAACTTAGGAGCAATGACCCGAAAAACTACTGGAAAATAATAAAGAAGTAAATGATTAAAAATGTAACGTTAATATTAATGAATTTAATGAATATTTTAAAAATATTAATAAGGGTGGCGTAGAAAGTAACGAATTTGTACCACATGTGGATTCAGGTGCAGATAAATATTTGGATGGTGTTATAACTGAAGAAGAAGTAAAACAAGCTATAGCCAATTGTAAAAATAACAAAAGTGCTGGAAGTGATTGTATTTTTAATGAATATATTAAATCCTCAGCAAGTCTTATGTTGCCCATTTATGTTAAATTATTTTATGTTGTGTTTGAAACTGCAATATTACCTGAAGCTTGGATTGTGGGTAATATCCTGCCCATTTATAAAAACAAAGGTAATGATAATCTCCCAGAAAATTATGGGCCTATTACTCTTCTTAGTTGCATGGGTAAATTATTTACATCTATATTGTCCAAACGATTAAACACATATGCCGATCAACAAAATATTTTGAATGAGAATCAAGGTAGTTTCAGATCAAATTATTCTACTGTAGATAATATATTTACTTTACATTCTTTGATTGAATTATCTTTGATGTTAAAAAAGAAAATGTATTGTGCATTTATAGATTTTAAAGCTGCTTTTGACAATGTATGGAGAGTAGGACTATGGCAGAAGCTTATACAAAATGGTATTACTGGAAAATGTTTTGATGTAATAGTTAAGATGTATTCTGAATGTAAGTCGAGAATTGCTGTAAATAATAATTTTTCTGCATATTTTCCATGCAGAATAGGAGTACGACAAGGGGAAAATCTATCGCCTTTTCTGTTTGCTTTATTTATTGTAGAATCCTTTTTGATAACATCTAACAATATTGGTGTTTCTACTATATCAAATGAAATTGAACATGAGCTTGGGATATTGTAAAAATTGTTGATTATTTTGTATGCTGATAATACATTTTTACTCTCAGAAACACCTGAAGATCTTCAAAACCAACTTAATAGTTTCCTATTATATTGTCAAAAATGGAAACTGGAAGTTAATACTGAGAAAACAAAAATAGTTATTTTTACAAAGGGACGGGTAAAAAATAATAATAATGTTTTTTATTACAATGGAAATGAAATTGAGATTGTTAAAAACTTTAAATATCTTGGAGTTATATTTTCATCATCCGGTTCCTTTATTCAGACAAAAAAATATGCAACTGAAAGAGCTACTAAAGCTATGTATGGGATTCTGAAAAGGGGTAATTAGTTGCATCTTTCTTTAGACGATCAGTTACATTTGTTTGATAAGATCGTAGTTCCTATACTGTTATATGGCTGTGAAGTATGGGGATATAGTAATGTTGATATAATAGAGAGAATACATGTTAAATTTTGTACATATCAAGACAAGAATTATTACATATTGGTTAAAAATTATCCATGGAAAACAGTCAAAATATTGTTATATAATGTATAGTTTACTCTATGCTAAATATGTAAATGGTAAAGAATCTAAATGGCTTTAGAACTTGAAATCAATTTTAGATGACAGTGGGTATAGTAATATTTGGATGAATAACCAAGTAGTTAATGAAAATTGGCTAATTAAAAGCTTAAAACAAAAGCTAACAGATCAGTTTCAACAAAACTGGGAATCAATTTGCAATAATTTTTCAAAAGGTGTTATATATAAGTTGTTTACTAATTTAGACTTTAGATGCCAACTGTACGTTAATTGTAGTTTAAGTAATTACATGAAGCAAATTTTAGCTTGATTTCGAACTTCAAACCATAAATTACCGATTGAAACTGGTAGATGGAATGATATAGAAAGAAGTAACAGGTTATGCAATTTATGTAAAAGAGACGTTGGAGATGAATTTTACTATATTTTGTGTTGCACCGTGTTGAAAAACGAAAGAGAAAAGTATATACCAAAATTTTATCTTTTTAGACCAAATATTGTCAAACTTAACGAGCTTTTTTCCTCAAACAATGTGAGCTTATTAAGCAAGTTATGTAAATTTATCAGTATTGTTAACGAGAAGGCTAAACCTCCTGGTTATTAATTCCTATAAAAAATGTATATTTATACTTCATATATATTATGTACAGAACCGTTATAATTGTTTATTTTTTCCATTCTACTCACGCATAAAGTGTAAATTGTTTATATGTTTGTAATATTCTCAATGTTGTAAACCACAACCAAAGAGATAAAATAAACTGTTCAACTATTATGTAACAATCCGTGCCCAAACCACAGACGCTATCTGCAGATGGTTTAACTACAGTGTAAAAATACCTTTGAAGTTGTATAACCTTCGGGGAGTTTTTTGTTTGTTTGTGGAGTATTTTGTCGATAAAATCGAAACTTTAAATTTAAATTTCATGTTTATTCTGCATTACTTCTGCATTTTTAGAAAAGAAAACGCACAACATATAACGTCAAAAATGTACTTTAAAGAGTTTATGCTTTTCGATATTTTCCATTGTTTATTTTATGTTTTTGGGAATGGCTGTATCGTTGAACGATCGGTAATTGTTGGAGAAAGTCAATGCTTAATAGTATGATGTCTCGGAAAGCGTTCAAGTCAACTGTCAATCAATGGATTAATATTAACTTTTATCGTATATAATAGTATACCATTTGATAAGTAAAGATATTATTTAACTTAGAGAAATAAATCTGCACGACTCAAATTCACAACTCAAATCTGTCCTTTTCCTACCTAAATTGAGTTAACCATATGCTAACATTGTACTATACACTTCATGCTATCAAAAGACTTATTCCATTAAAATACAATTATATGATTACAATTTGATATTGAGAAATTAAGAGTTAAAAGCATGTCCTTCATAGATATGAAAATTTCTCACTGCATGCGAATTCCTGCGTATGGTATGAGGCCAAACAATCAAGTAGGACAATGGGGTAAAACACACGTCTTTTTCACTAACGTGAGTCAATTCAAAATTAAAATGAAGTAAAAATTGCATGTCATTAAGAGCAACTAGATCACTGACAGTCCATAGTCAACCGAGACAATATAATATTTTACGCATCAATTCAATTTCAAATACTAGTACGAGTAAGTTTTAATTTTGTTTGGCTACAGCCATTCACACAATAGACCAATCCAAACTTTACAAAAGGTATGTCCCTTGGCCCTCATCTTTGGCGAAAAACCCATAGATTTCTCACAGTAGCCTTTGTAGTTTAGAGTAATAAAGATAGAGGATTTTAATTTTGTCGTTTGACATTAAAAATCCCTTTTCGGTGTGTATTTTGATTCCCCCAGGATGGAGCAGGCCACACATCAAAGAAATAAATCAAATTCAAAGAGATTGCTTAGAGAAGGGGAAAGTTGGGTTTTTCCCTTTTGACCTTTGGGTTGACCCCACAGAGGGAAACAACTATTGCAAAGTGTAGATTAAACTATAGATAGATATATGATGCTGGCTCATTGTCAAGCAAAAATCACTTTCGTTGGAGAGCCTTGATATATAATATGTCTCTCAGTCTCTCGTTATCATATATATATATATATATATATATATATATATATATATATATATGTGGTATTATATATGATGGTATATATATAAAATTCTTTTTAAAATGTCTATTACCTCTCAACAAAAACTAACACCCAAACATTAATAAAAGGTTGTTTACCCATGGTCAACAAACAGGCTCTATTCTGCTTTCTTTACTTGATTCCTGCTGTTTTTACATTTAAGTGGCTTTGATAGCCAATCTACGTAATTTTATACTTGTCTTTGTGGATTTATTGAATTTCTTGTAACTGGATTTCCTCTCTGTTTTTCTTCTATATACCATTTAATATTCACTAATTAGTGTGTAATGAGTTGTACGATTAAAGTAAACAAACGATTACTTGATTATTTTATCTTGATTTTGATTACGAGACTATAAACGCACAGATTTTAGTCTAAAAAGGGCAAAGTAATGCGTAATTTCCTAAGACTTTCTTATTTCTTCTTTCAATAAGTACAGTAGTTCAACTATTTAATAATCTTTAATTTGTATTCCTAGAATTTAATAAACATTAATTTTTCTAAGACTTTTTTCTCCTTTAAATACATTGTCTTATGAGTGTATGAATAATTGTTCAGAAATTTCTTATTTCAATATCATGCCGAGAAAAGGCATTTTGTGACATTACAGGAAGATGGCATATTTGATAAATGTGGTGTCTTACATTATAACGTTTTAAAGAAAATAATAAGAAATTCTGTAGGTATAGTACCTTATGAGATCAAACAATATGAATATATATGAATAAATGTAAAATAATTTAGTAATGAATAGCGATTATTGTCCTTTAACCTGTGACGTTTTGAAAAAGGGGCCAGTCATTTTGTACACAAACATATTTTGAATAAAAGTGCATAATTAGATTTTTTTTAAAATACATAGTTTTTACTAAAAGTACAGTTGAAAGACGTTAACATTTTATACGATAAAAATATTATATTTTATAAATATATGCAGTATTATATACCAAATTGCCTCTTCCCTGAAAGTTACAACCTTAAGGGCTGGATGGTCAACAAATTACCCATGAGATCTACCTTAGAATCTTAGATATCATATCTTTGGCCACAAACTATTGTTGGTAAAGACGAAATCCAAATTTTATAGTTTTAAAGTTTGAGTATGTTTATATAGCTATATAAAGAGCTCTTTGAGGAGATTAATATAGTCTAATAATGTCCACGACCAAACAACACTCTCAAACATCTAATATGTACAGAACAACCCGACTCCCCGGACTGCTGTAAGATGAAAGTACTTTCATCAGCTGCTCTAGATGATTTGGTATATTGGCGAGAATGCACATCCACACCTAAAACTAATTTCTTATCCATGTGTTCCTATCTATTCAATAGTGCATTGGATGGTACCAAAGGGACCATTATAACCCACATTAATTCCTAAAATTCCCAATTAGCTCGTTTCGTTAAGATCCACACCCAAACCATATCTTTTTACACGATCCATCCTGTTTTAATTCCTATCATATTGATTTTCGGATTGTACCCTCGGGAGCATTCGCTTTCCATGAAAATGTGTTCCCGTTGAAATCATGACTGCAAATCTTATTTCATAATTTATTTCAAATGGCATTAAATTGTGCATCGGGGAATGAGTAAGGATTAATCCTCATTAACAACACCCCATTTTGGTTCCCATTCTGCATTCTGTTCAAATTCTTATCCTAACCAAAGTTCATTTCATTTCTTGTCAAAGGCTACTGAATATCAGTTTGAGAAAATAGATGTTGCAGTATTCTGTTGACCAGAACCACAAACATTTAAGAGGGCAAGATGGTCGTGACAATTTTAGACTATATAAATCTGTATAAAGATATAAAAAGACATTCATATTTATGGTATTTTTTTTACTAAATTTTAGTTTATAGCTTAACAAAACATTTTTGAAATCTAAGGTATAGCTGATGGGTAATTTGTAGCCTCCTGGTGACTTCTCAAGCTGACATGTCAACAATCGGTTTGATAACATTCTTTCTCGTTCTAGTGAAAAAAGAAGTTAATAATTGTTTATAACATTACAACTATTATATATATATATATATATATATATATATATATATATATATATATAATTTGGAGGAGGGGTGGGTCATGAAACAGGATACACTCGAAGAATTGCAAAATCAAAGGGATATATTAGAGTGGACATATATAAATAAAAAACTTAATCGTAGCTAACCCCCCCCCCTCCCCTCCCTCCAACATTTTTGAATCTTTCGTGCAGGAAAAAAAATTATGATAAGATTTTACAAAATAATTGTAAAATATATCAACTGGATATTTCATTCTTTCTTCTCTTTATGGTTTACAAAAATGATCAGCAGTAAATAGCTGATAAGCAAAACAAAAACTTTAAAAATGATGCTGAATTTGGTATTATTTATACTTTCGCTAACCTTTCCTGAACATTCAAGAGATTCAAGGAGAGATGAAAATATGATAAACAGAAAAAAATTTATTCTTATGTGCTGTAAAGGTAGCTTTTACCGAGAAAATTGCATAACCCGCCGACGTTGAACATTTTCCTATAAAACATTTCAAATTAATAAATTGCATACAGTGTACTTCTTTTCTTTACTTGTTATTTCTGCAACACCAACAAACTTTGTTCGTTGACAGGCGTGGACTACTAGAACTTAATATTTTCTATAGGCTTAAGTGTGTAATAACATCGTTTTTCGCCTTTAATTTGTGAAGAAAGGGTATTTGGAAATGCAAATATATTCAAATGGTATGCACACATTTTTCTTGCTTAAAAAACTGAAAATCGAAGGTTTGAAACTTGAACCTCTGTGAACCAATTTGGCGTCGTAATCAAACCAGTTATGATTAAAAAAGTGTAACCTGAGAGTTATGTTTAATTATCACAAATTCTCATCTAAATATAAATTTTGGTTATGACTATCGGTATGTCTACTGTAGTCAGGACACAAGGAATCAATTGAAAATTAAATTTACCGTTAGTGATCTTACCAAATCATTCGTTTTTCAAAACTTTAATACAAAGCGTAAGAATTGCATGTTATTCGTGATAAAGAATTTATGGAGCTGTGCTGTAAAGGTAGAACTTAGTCTTTGCTTGTTCAGCATCAAATCTCATTTCAGATGTTACAGAACTTTTATTAAATAAGTTCGTATTCCCATTGGTATTCATTTCGAAAGCAAAACCAGAATCGCCCTGTTACATTTTGGTCAGCCACTGGACAAAGTAATCATATCTCATCATTAATTATTAATTAGTTCTTTCATCATAATGATAATTGGATTTCTGCTTACTTCATTTCAATGTTGAGCCATTAAGATCATCACTAATACAAATATATAGAATGGAAACAGTACGACGTGTGCATTAAAGCTCGCAAATTATTATGCCGGTACGCTTCTAAGGTTTCTCAGAACAGAAGAATAGCATTGTTGCAACCACTACTGAAATACAACCACTAATGAAAAAAAATGATTTCAATAGTGGTTGGGGATGTATTTCATGATAATAATCATTTTACAACCACTACTGAAATAAATTCTTATTCATTAACTAATAGCATTAAAACCAAGTGCAAACTCGTATGTGAGGTTCTTTTGTACCATTACGATTTGAACTAAAAAAAAAATCCTGCATAATAAAACACAGTTACCAAGGTTTCACAGCCATTTAGCAGTACCGGAACTTATTAAATTTAATGTTTATCCCAAATTTTTTATTGAACAGGTGTGTTCATGAGGCTTTGAAGCAATGATTTTAAATATTGATGAATAATTAGGTATCTTGTATAAATAGGTCGTTGGAAGGACAAGAAGCTCCTACATTCACAAGAGAGTAGCATTCTCTGAACAAACGAAATTGAATTTAATTGCATCTTTG
This sequence comes from Magallana hongkongensis, assembly GCA_016163765.1. Classification (NCBI taxonomy): domain Eukaryota; kingdom Metazoa; phylum Mollusca; class Bivalvia; order Ostreida; family Ostreidae; genus Magallana; species Magallana hongkongensis. The sequence continues at coordinate 51,926,553 of WFKH01011801.1, forward strand.
TTGGCTGTTACATACGTGTATACTAGTAGTCTCTCTTACTAATTTTGAGTCAATTTTCAATGAATTTATACTTTACTTAAAGATGACATTAAATAGATTTAGTCTATGAAAATAATTTTTTATCGCTATGAAAAGTTTTGTCCCTATAAGTATACGTGTTATTGATTTTAGGATGAGGCCAGCTATGATTTTAAAAAAATGTTGTACTGAATCGGTCGGTGAAGTGGGTGTACCTATTAGATTTCCTGGTGATTTCAAACGTTTGATATCTAATCAGTGCATGCTGTTCGAATTACAATGTAACTGAAAGCTTCCGTCTCAAATGGTCTGGAAGGTAAATTCAAAGGATACACTTTCACAGTTGCCATCCAAAAGATCAAAGGATGCAAAGCTAAAATCTCAATATTAATTTTTTATTTTCCCCTTTTTTGTTTTTCTTTTATTCAAATATATTTTGACAATCAGCTGACTGCTATATAGTATCTACCGCCTTTTTCTTAGAAACATCTCAGTAAAAGTTCCAACATTATCAATTTTTGTATATTGCTTTCACTGGATTTGACAGTTGTGAACCAATATTTAAGATTTGCTTCTTGTTCTTGTCTTGTTATTTTTAACTCGTATATAACGAAACCTTACCTTTCATCATTTCGAAAGGTTTTCCTTTTTATTTACAAAGAATCTCCTTCATGCCTTCTGTGCTAGTATTTATCGAAATAATAACTCACAAATTCGAACGTCATTACCTCGGCTCATTACGGTTCATGTCCATTATAAGAATGGTGTATATTTCTTTTGCAAGAGAATCGGTTATCAAATAAGACTATTAGGTGCACATGTAGCACAATAAACTAACAATGTCGGGTCCTTTACGATCGATTCTCGACTAGCAGACTAAGACGCGTGTAGTCAAAGATACAAACACGCAGAATCATCAATACTCCTAAAAATCAATCAAACCCTTTAATTACAGGTATATATTATACACTCTTTATGAATTTTATATCCTGGATGTACATCTCTCTTTCTCTCTCTCTCTCTCTCTCTCTCTACATATATATATATATGCTCACCTTCAAACGGGTATACTGATCCTATTTTAACGGAACGGCTTCCATCGCTTGTATCCTGCAGCTTTAATATCTGATCAATATACTGACTTGCGCCAATCTCAGTATTCCCTCTTCACCTTTTCCTCTGGTACCTGGAGGTAATAAGAGGGGGAGAAGTGATGTCAGGTATCGTTATATATGCATGTTTTATGCATGGTTTGCACAAAAATATGTATAATAATATTTTTTATGGCGTGTTTAAGAGTATGCAATTTAACTGTTTTGCAAATTGCTGCTCTTCTAACTACGAAAATAATGTTTTAATGTTGCTTCATGTTACATGGGCGTGGATTCAGCGGTTGTCACGTGCAATCCAACACAATGGAGAATGACAAATGGGTCATTAATAAAACATGTTTATTATCAGATCATAAATATGAATGTTCAGTTTTGTAAAAACACTATTGTCAACGTCCATAAAACTGTTCAATCAAACTATTCAGATTGGTACCTTGTGGTTATGAGATGTTGATATCTCGAGTAAAACCTTGAAAAGAGGTATAAAACATGTTTTCATCGTATATTTTACACATGTCGACTGATCAATGGATTAACGGATTAAGTAATAGGATAACACACCCATACTCAACAATCCCCCCCCCCCCCGAGTGTGTAACTATATCACTCCTATCTTTCTATCAGTTACAATTTGGTTGGTTTGTTAACTATATCTTAAAGGGAATCCAACAAAAAAAATATGTTTTAACAAAGTAAATCTATGAGTCAAACTCTGGTACAGCGTACTCTAACAAACACAAGGGCTTCAATAACTCCAAATGAAAAGGCCCTACATGAATGCAATGACCCTGTTTGCAAAATGCAACTTTATTAACGGTGCAGTTTAAATCAATTCTTCACGTGGTCGACATACGTGTACTTTTGTGTAAAACTGAAGTTTGAATTCTGAAATACATGTATTAGATTTGAAAAAAAATCGAACTTAATTGTACACCAGTGTACAGCGGTGTAAATATTCTGTATCGTATATCAAGTACACTTGATGGTGTGGTGTAGGGAAGTTAAGTACAAATATGGCGGAAAAAGGGTGCAGTTTTAACAGAGGATGTGATGTTCATCGACGATCTGTGGCTCTTTTCCCAACATAAATAAAAGAAAAAAACACATTTCAAATGTAATGGCTTATACAAAAGACAACTTAAATGTGACTTCAAATCCGTTATATTTCTTAAAATCATATGTCAAGTTTCTATTCATAACATGCAACTGCCATTTTGGGTGAAGTGCTACACCCAACAACATGTGCCCCTGACTTATAAAGTGTACTTGATTCATAAAAGTGCACACCGTTTACACCTTTTAGGAAAATCAAGCGCGCCCTTAGTGTGCTACACAAATGGTACATGTATCAAGTTACAACGATTGAGTGATAATCCAGTACAAATCAAAGTTAATGTCCAATAAATATTGCATGCCAGCAAAGAAAACAATTGGATTTTGACAACCCGAGAAAACCATAGTTACTGACCGAAGCGATGCGAATTACGTATTTTGTGATATGCTTTGTTCTGAAATTTTCGCGTAAAAAAAATAAATAAACGCGTAACTTTTGCGAATAAACGCGAAACTTTCGCGATATAACGCGTAACTTTCGCGAATTAATGCGAAACTTTCGCGATATAACGCGTAACTTTCGCGATATACAGCGAAACTTTCGCGTATTAACGCGTTTCTTTCGCAAATAAACGCGAAATTTTAATATGAATATTGTAATCCATACAAGAACCCTTATGAAGAGCAATGATTGAAAACGAACACATTTCAATTTTAAATTGATACTTATTATTTATTATTTTTATATCATCCGTTTTCCGTTAATTTATCAAAACAAAATTATCTTTTTGTATACAAAGAAATCTGATAAAACTTCATAAGACTGTTAGATGTTTAGATGTTAGATGTTCCAAGTAGATAAGGAGGTAGAGCGCCGACCCTGTGTTCCAACAGGCATTCATTAATTATATTTTTTTCTATAATTAATATAAATTCAAACGTGGGAAATCTTTAAAATCTTAGTACTGATTTTCAAACGACATATGTGATAAATTTAGAGAATGAATTTATGTTATCTAAATTTCAACAATAGCTAAAAAAAATGTATAGATTAAACTTATTTCAAATTACAGCTTGACTTTCTGATATAAAGCCGTCAAACTAGACGTTAATTTATGTCTCGGCGATATAACATATATAACGTTTTGAACAATGATATCCTTTCAGTTTTACAATGATATTAAATAAAACTTTTATTTCAAATTAAAATTGTTATAATGCAAATGTTGATGCCTCATTTTCTATAATACAGCGCTCATGAGAATATGAGAAGCGCGATGCCTTATGTCGTTTGAAAATTAAAGATTTCCCACGTTTGAATTTATATTAATTTGTATGAAGTTTTATCAGATTTATTTATATCTATATATAAAAAATATTAATTTGTTTCATTTGAAACTAGATGTGTTTGATTTCAGTCATTGTGCTTTATACAGGTTCTTGTATGAAATGACATTATTTATATTAAAGTTTCGCGTTAATTCGCGAAAGTTACGCGTTATATCGCGAAAGTTTCGCGTTAATTCGCGAAAGTAACGCGTTTATTCGCGAAAGTTTCGCGTTTATTCGCGAAAGTTACGCGTTTATTCGCGAAAGTTTCGCGTTTATTTGCGAAAGTTTCGCGTTTATTCGCGAAAAAAATATTTTTTTACCTACGAAAATGAGCTCAATGGGCTTTCGTACTTATGAACACCAAAGAAATTTTAGATGATGCAGACTATTTAACAGCGTTTTTAACCTTCGCTTGTCAAGGTTATCAAATGTTCAATTGAGGACTTGGATCACAAAAACTGTAGCACAACTTATATTTGCACTGCTCAGAAGAGCAAGCTACCATCTCTAGTGTAACACAATTTTTGGCAAGCACTCGCGAGAGGCCTCTGGTCTGTAAAACTATTTCTGTTCAAAACTTTGCTATTTAGTTAACTGTATATGCGACCGTTTATTTTATTCGCCTTTTACAATGGCTTGTGTTCCGATTGTCATGTTTTCTGTACAGTCTGTTGTCCTACATGATAATAAAACTTGAAATTAACAAAATAAACGGGTGGACAATGGACAATATAAGTTAGAAAGAGGATGCCCAATAATTATTGCAATGTGTTTCCGTTGCTATGGTAACAGAGCCTTAAAATAGGGAACTAAATGTTTTGTAGAAGGCATGTACTTTATAAGCTATTAAATAAATACATAAAATCAGAATCATTAAACAGTCACTGATGAATCTTGATAGAGAACATTGTAAAACAGAATCAACACCACGCATGTATTATGAATTATGAATTGACTTGTCACTCAGGTTTGATTACAGTTCTTATGAGGGATA
>WFKH01011801.1:51959539-51971466 GCA_016163765.1 Magallana hongkongensis
GGTACAGTGCTGGTCAGTAGGACTGCAGTGGCGTACAGTGGGGTACAGTGCTGGTCAGTAGAAATGTACAATAGTGTAGAGTAAAGTACAGTGGAAGTCAGTGAAAGGTGCAGTGAGGTACAGTCAATGTACAGTAGATATCAGACAACGTCAGTCAATTTTCGGGAATATCAGTAGATTTTAAATTCAGTAGTGCTACCTAAATTGTGAAATTCATGACCCCTGGGTCAGGGATTCAGACCTTTGGGTAAGGCCAATATGGCCACACGGTAAAAATGTATAACATTGTATATTTTCTTCCGTACTTTCACAATCGTGGGAAATAAACTTAATGCATTATTATGTCCATAAAACCCTTGTTAAATTGTGAAATTCACTGCTCATGGTGCAGGGGTTGAGGCTTTTTATTCGGGGAAGGGGGGTGACTAATCTTACCATTTAGTGAACCTGTAATTTTTTTTTAGGTCACCTTCGCTTAAGTCTATCGAGTAACCTATTGTCGTTGGTTGTGTGGTCCGTTAACAATTTTTTCATTTTTAACTTCATCTTAAAAACTATAATTTTCTGTGCATTATATAATTGTAGCAATAAGCTGTATGCATGTTATGTGCATTATTAATGAAACTTTGAATATTTTAAAAGATTGACCATTGAAGACCTGCATGTCTCTTCTTCTTAAGTTACACTAAACTAGAACCCTGTCAGAGTCGCTAATTTTAAAGATAGAAATACTTTGTGACAAAAAATCTGTTTCCTTACACAATTCTTTCTGGTGATACCAAACAACCAATAATAAATATGCGTTTTTCATATTATGCAACCAAGTTGTAACAAGAGGCCCATGGGCCACATCGCTCACCTGAGCAACAATGGCGAACTACTTTGGCTTAAAACAGTTTAGATAATTAAGAATAGTAAAATCTAATATTTAGCAAAGTTAAGTACCATAACTTTCTAATGTAAGACTCAATATTTTATAAAGGGGTGGGGGTGAAAATATATTGCGATATATAAATTATATATAACACCGGTATATTATTTCCTGCATAACCCCCAAGATGTGTCTCAGCCAAAAAAAAATTCATACATAATAAATCTCATATACCCTTTTGATTTTTCATATAAGTTTCATTAAATTTGGTGACATTCATTTGAACCCAATCCGAGGTCCTTACAGAGAATGACTCTTAATAAACAATAAAAACAGAGGGAAAATGCGCTTAATCAGAAAGAGCACAATTTATTATGAATCATATATATATACCTACATATCTCCATCAACGAAAATAATGTCTGTTTAAAATGAATAGACTCGAGAAAATGCTACGCATTTTAACAAAACACATTGAATTAATCACCATTGCGACCCCAACGAATGCTCAGAGATCATGCCGAATTACCATTTGAATGAAATGTCTTTTAGTACGTTGTTAATGAATCAGATTTTATCATTTTCGCAGGTAAACAATCAACTGCCTTTTTACCGAAGTCTATGTTTGATTCGTTACGTAAAAAATCCAAATACCAGAATACTGAATACAGGCAATCGTTCCCCAAGTTAAAAAGCAAAATGAAACGAAAATCAAAACAAGCTAAAACCACCATCACAAGTGAAAATGACAACGCGTTGAAATATCTAACCTCAATTTACTTCACAATAATCGGTACCAATATATCTTCCATGATTCATAGATTATATTCGCACGTGAACTGTTGCACAACTAACATACTGATTTTTGTAAGATTGTCAACATGCATAATGGCTGCTTCAAACAAAGAACCTCGTTTTCGAGATACGGTCTCTATCGTACGATAGACTGGCAATGCCTGTCAATCGTACGAAATTGCCAGTCTACGAGATATGGAATAACGAACCCGCTTTATTAGTCATTTTGTTATTAGCTCAAGTTTGGAACATAATTAGCCCTTTATTTTTGCAATTAATATTTTCCTTACCATAGGGATGATTTATGCTAAATTACGTTAAGATTAACTCAGTAGTTCTTGAGCAGATTTTATTAAATGCACCCCCTTTTTTCACAGTTTCGAGGTTTTCTCCTCTGTGAATACAATCTGGCCTTTTATTTTTGCAATTTATATTCACCTTCTTATAAGGATGCTTTTTGCCAAATTTGGTTGAATTTGGCCAAGTGGTTTTAGAGAAGAAGTTCAAAATGTGAAAAGTTTACAGACGGGCAGACGGACAGACGGACGACGGACAACGGGTGAACAGAAAAGCTCACTTGAGCTTTCAGCTCAGGTGAGCTAAAAAGTGATTCGGAATATCCCAAATGACTGTATAAGAAGTTAGCAAATAGCGCATTTCCTGTATTTCAAGGGCTTGTATTGAGGGAAATGATATAATATTACACCTTTATATAACCATACATAGTGAAAACAGTCATCTAACTTCTGATGCCATATAACCTTTGAATCACATTTACATTATTTAAATGAAGTAAGAATGAGTAGCAACCATTTTTGTATCTTGTATCTTCCATGATCACTAGCTTTAACCAACAAGCAATAAATTTTAAAATTAGTAAGTAAACCAAAAGTAGGTATGTCTCACATTTCTCAAGGACAACTCCTTTAGGGATATTTCTGTATAAATTTAGTGTGAATAGATTCAACGCAGTTTTATAAAAACATAGATTGATCATACCATTGTTTTATTGTTCTTTCTGTGTAGCCGTATTTTAAATGTACGGAATAATTGTCTGAATAATTACTTCACTAAGTCGGCAATTGTTTCAGTCATAAAGGGGAAAATCTTAAACCCTGGCGAAACAACTAAGCATTAAAATATGTCTTTGCCCTAATACATATTACAGTAACTATTTAAATGAACTTTTATGTAAACTAAAGCTGTTAGCGTTAAACTAACTTTGTTCAGATAATTTGATTTGGCTTTTTAATAGGATACACTGCAAACTTGGAATAATACAATTGTATACAATGTTTTGAAAATAATGATATCATCAAAAGGAAACGAAACTTACAATTTTAACTTGAATTTCATATTCAAGGTGTGTGTGTGCCCTAAGAGTACAATATTGCCTTTATAACATAAAAAGGATAACATAAAATTAATCCACCTTTCCTCGCTAAATTTAACCTAAAGCAACATTTCAAAAATATTTTATTAAGTAATGTGGTCTGTGTGACTATTTTGTATAGTGGAATCTTCTACTTTGACGCTGTTCGGGTTTTTGATTTGTTTTCATTTGTAGTTGTGATAAAAGCGTACAGACCGTTGACATAAAAGCCATAGGTTTTTGCAAATTTGATATACTAGACAAATGCTAACCACAAAGCCTAAAAATCGTCATCTGTGAAGATAATATAGCCTATTATGCGTTTTAAAAGATTGACAATTGTAATCCAACCTCTTTAGTCTTGTAAACTCATTACTATCAATATTATCCTAAAATAGGTCACTAAGTCGACGAAATATATGTCTGCGATTATAACAATAGGAATTTGACTCCTTACAACAGGTCGGGGAAACTACCTTATATGGATATTGTTGTCATTGCGCAGAGCGATGCGTATCGCGAACAACTGTCCAATCAGTGAATAAAAAGCAACACATGTGATTTACTACATGTTTACGTTTTTACAATAAACATGTGGTTTTGACTAATTTACGACTTTATTTCAAATGACTGCAGGAACGTCAATTCATAAAATTTTTCAACTTTTTTGTACAAAATGCAAAGCTTAGGTACTAATTAAGATTTTCCATGCTCACATTAACAAACATTGCCGATTTTCCATGTTAAATAGTACGTTGAAATACCTCTCACAAGATTCACACGGATTAATATCAAAAGTACGCACCAAACAGGCATCTCGTAACCATTTACACTTAGGCTTTAAATGACCACATAAGGTCTTTTGAATGCCCGACAATGTTCGAACACCTCCGAGTCGAATGGTTAGGACCATGAAATTTACGTGAAATCTGTATTCACTGTGAAATCAGCGCTGGCAGTAAGGCTTATTTCAACAAATGGACTTATACAATGCAGTTGATGAAACCAAATTTTGTAAAATGAGTGTTTGTAAAATGTGAGCATGGAATTAGTAGATGATGATGTAAATATTGTTTTAAGTGTGCAAAATGCTTGAAAAAATTAATCATGCCTTTCCAAAAGCAATTAGAAAAACTAGCATTTTATAAACGTTGTATTTTTTGTAGTAACCCATGATGCATTTCAACTCAGGAATGTCATTCAGTTTGTCGATTTTTTCGGTGCCTCATTTAGTATGTAAATTTATTCCGACGTCACAGAAAATAGTTTCCCCGACCTGTACAAGTAATTACTACATATTAACCTCAAAGCTAATCGTTAAGTTGAACAAATAGGACGACCCTAAATATCATCCCAAGGCTATTTTGCATAAGATAAAATACTTTGTTGGTCTTAGAGATAGATATATATAAATATTCAGAAAGACTACAGAATAGAGAAAATGGACAAAAAACCCCCACTTATTCATTTATCAAAATGTCCTAAAAACCGTTATATTCTCATGTATGCAATGTTTTGTATATGTATGAAGCGCCCTATTCTTGACATGTCTGCATAGATCTATGTTTCATATCAAATTCAGAAAACTTTATAGAATTTCATCTAACTTTAAATCTATTCTACCACATTTTTATTCATGACGTCTGGATATTTTATTTATGCATAGTTGTTCGCTTTAATATTATAAAAAACAAATATTAGGTTTTTGAATGAAGCAAACCAATATAAATCTATCTCGTAACAACCATCCTCAACTTAAAAGACATCTAGTCTTACTCAAGTTCTTTTCGGATACATTGAAATTTTGTATAAAAGGTAAAGTACAATAAAACTGCGACAATACTACATTGATGATTATGAGATATACACAAAGAAGTAACAAAAGTGTATATAATTTTTACCTGCAGTTGTCAGTTCTAAGTAACAAATGACGAGTTCAAGGTACCCCAGTCGGTTTGTTTCCGGTACATGCCAAAAACAACCCTTCATTTATATCCTGGTGATTTGCACCTGGATGAATGTTCAAGAGGTCTACGATACCACTTGAACAATGTAGCGAATGTTGTTATTAGTCGACCAGGAGCAGATGACGGGTATAAATGAGAGCTATAAAACTATAAAACTAAAACAAATTGACTCCGACTCCGCAATGAACACACCCAAATACCATATGCTCATCTGAGGGGTACAGTACATTCATGTTCAACAAGGTTAATAGTTAGTACTGTCTGGAGGTCGAACAATTATCAGACAAAAAATAATAAACGCTATTTAAGAGGGTTGGATGGTTGTGGCGATTTTTAGACTGTATTGATCTCCTTTAGAAGAAGAGCTCTGTATAAGAATATAGGAAAATTCCTAAATTTAAAAGGTAAAATATACGAAATGTTTCTTTACTATATAATACTTTAAAGCTAAATAAATCACATCTAAATATTTTAGGTAAATATGAGGGTTAGTTTATTGACCAACCAGCTTCCTTAAAAAGATAGCATTGCCTTAACATTGCACATTTGTCATGGTACATATACATCTTGAAAGGGGTTTTTTGTTATAGTAAGTAATTTTCAAATCACACGGTCAAAGATTTCAAATTCAACTGCTGTGACACATGTGACGTATTATCCAACAAACACGGGACATGATAAGAATGAATATTTTCAAGTAATTATGACTTTAGACCTTTGATGTATTTATCAATAATCCTCCATAATTCGAAAACGGTCCTGTCCAAGGATGTTGCCCCAATTCCAAAGTGTGAAAACTACGCCGACTTTGATTTTGTTCTTGATGTAGTTCAGCAGCCGACTTCCCGCCTCATTGATTCATTCATTTCTAACTATACACCATTGCACAATGGTACACATAGATTATAATTACACAATATATGATTAGTAAGTAGTAATCAACATCACATGCGTGAAAAAAAATACAGTATGTAAGATCAACTCTGACTCAATGTGAAGTATGGGGGAGGGGGGTTCAAACCGGGGAGCATTAGAGGTCCTCCGTCGCCCAAATAGCTGTCCTGTAGTTTTTATATCTGTACACCAAAGGAGCGATACCGATCGACTTTATACATGAAGCTTTCTTCGAGTAGCGAATATCTTCGATTCTTTTATATTTTTGTTTCACGGTATTCACATTATCAATGGTTTCAGTTATCTTCTGACACCAATTTGAAATCATGTTAATATTTTGAGATTTCTTTGCAATAAATCTGCAGACATCACACACTACTGATTCTTTAATCGATGTGTCAAATGTAACTAATCTATACAGTACGTTCATACGTTGTTGGTCCCGTTTAATTTAAGGTCAAAGGTCTGCTTTTTAAGTAAATGAAAAGTATTACATGTATATGCGGATCCAGAATATTTTTTCAGAAGGGGGGGGGGGGTCCGAAAGATATTTATGTTTGCCAAGGGGGTAGGGGTCTGAGACATATTTTTGGTAATTTTACTTTGTAAATTTAAGAAATTTGATTTTTCCAGGAGGCCCCGGATCCACCCTACCCCAACCCTCTAGATCCGCGCATGTATTATATTTTAAATAAATATTTTGGTTTATTACATATAATTAGATTATTCCATGTGTAAGCAAGGATGAAGATTACATATTCACAAAGATATACATAATATTTAATGATACTTACATAGAATAGGCGCAGACCTTAAACCTCCAAGTTAAAGTATGTATAACATGTGATATATCTCAAAGTCCATCGAAATGCATTGTTTCCGTGACTCTAATATTTGTAGACCATCATGTTTCAATGGATATGATAGTCATTCATTTATTGTAAAACAAAATCAATATGAGAAACATAAGTTAACTGTGGGTAGAGATATTGAGAAAAACCTGACATTTTCACCTCTTAATAGTTGTTTTTCTGGCTATGAAGAAAATGAAGTTTGATCATTTTACGTAATTTATTCATATAGTAATATTTATATCTACCGAGTATGATTCCCTCTATTTCTTACGGAAACTTATAGTATAGAAACAGCCAGACTGAAATCTACACGCGCCGTTTATCGATTGGTCGAAACCTACAGCGACCGAAACTGACAGGACTGAAATCTACACGCCCCGTTTATCGATTGGTCGAAACCTACAGCGACCTAAGAAAAATCACGGACTGCACGAAATAATCCTGATGATGTCAGACCCAAATTCCCACAGGAAACTTTTAGCGAACGTACTGATGTACATTAACAGTAGTTTAGTGAATTTTACTTACTTTTTACAATCAATTCATTAATTTGTTAAAATAAAGATGTAAATATAAACAATAATATGCTTTCTTTGATGATTCATGCGGGTTATGAAGGTAGCGATTATTGCAGAAAAAATTTACATAACCCGCTAATGTCGGTTATGTATTTTTTCTGCAATGTCGCCACCTTCATATCCCGCATGAATCACCAAGGAAAGCATTTTATTGTTTAAATGTTCTCCATTTTTTTACGCATGTGAATTTGTACCTATTAGAGAAATTTGGATACAATGCTAAAAAACAACAAGTGGTCTTATCTTGATTTCTTCTATGGAAAAGTATTTCTTGTTAGAATACAAATGATCCTCTTGATCAATAACTGTAAGTAACAGGTAATATCACTATGACAATTGTATATATTGTATGTATTATCATTAGGAGAGGAACTTGTAAGTTGTAAGAACCTGTTTCCAATCCCTTTTGTGTAAATTACACAATAAAATATGTTCAAATCAAATCAAATCCATCATCCTCTTGAAAAAAAAATATTTGGGTTATTTAATGCAGATTATGATTGACATTTATTATTTCTCCCTTTGTGTTAATTTTCTTTCTTCGTTGTAAACAACACAATAGTTATGTAATGCAAATTATGACATTTATAATTTCTCCTTTTCTGTTAATTTTCTTTCTCTGTTGTAAACAACACAATCCGAAATCACACGGTTAATAATACGTTTCTAATACTAGTGCATCTATTGAAAATCATCACATGGGGCGTCTAATTTTGTGTTCAATTTAAATAGCACAATTTTACAGTTTTTCAAAACAAACCATGCTTTCTTTTAAACATGTTTATGAAATTTAAAACCTAACCTGTTTTTATTCTGACTGCATGCGGTTAAAAAAACCATTCTTCTGGTCATGAAATAAAACTTTGTTCTGATACCAATCTGAATGTCATTTATACTTCTTCATATATCAAAATTTCTTAAATTCTCATATATGCAATATTTTGTATATGTATGACGCGCCTTTTTCTTGACATGTCTGCAAAGATCTATGCTTTCAAATCAAATTCAGAATTCTTAACTATTTAAGAAAATGATCTTATACAATGTCATCTAATTTTGAATCTTACCGTCAAATAACCTAAGCCCAGAAAATGCATCGATTTATATACACACTTTACATACAAAATAAAGATTTAGGTTCTTAACCTGATTAAAATTGGCGTTTTTGACGTTATAGTCTTTATATATTAATACTACATTTTTCTTCGCGATGTCTGGATATTTGATTGATGCAAAGCTGTCCGCTTAAAAATTACAAAAAACAAATATTAGGTTTTTGAATGAAGCAAACCGTTAAAAGCTATCATAACGACCATCCTTAACTTAAAAGACCTCTAGACTTACTCAAGTTATTTTGGAATACATCGAAATTTTGTATAAAAAGTAAAGTACATTAAAACTGCAACAATACTGCATGGATGATTATGAGAGATATACAAAAATCAAAATGAGAGACATAAGTTAACTGTGGGTAGAGATATTAAGAAAAACCTTGCATTTTCACCTCTTAAAAGTTGTTTTTCTGGCTATGAAGAAAATTACGGAAGCCCATTGGTGCCAGGTGAAAAAAATATTTTATCTGGCGGCCGCCACATAATTATCTGGCGGCCGCCATATAATTATCTGGCGGCCGCCATATAATATCTGGCGGCCGCCAGAAAACTATTATCTGGCGGCCGCCATATAATTATCTGGCGGCCGCCACATAATTTATCTGGCGGCCGCCATATATTTATCTGGCGGCCGCCATATAATTTATCTGGCGGCCGCCACATTATTATCGCGGCCGCCAGAAAATTTATTTTGCAGAAATGTGTGTGTTGTTGTATTTATATTTGGTTGAGAAAATGGATGTTGACAGAGCCGCTGTTTAACAGTTTAACAACGTAGATTTAATACAGTCAGTTAAATAGTTTCATTTATATGGCCACGAAAGCTAGTACACATTTATCTTAGTTTATCTTTATGAAGTCATAGCTGGATCCGCACTCGTGAAATTGTCTGTGCAGGCTGTCGTGGTAAAAAAAAAAAAACCCTGACTGTAATCTGTGTTTTTAAATTTTTATACCAAAATTAAAACATATAGAAGGTAGTGCGTTCCTTTTACTTATACATTTTTACATAACAGTCCTTTAGCTAAAGTTAAGGTTTTTTTATTATTAAGGAGCTTAATGGTCAACAAACTAACCATCACATTTACCTAAAATTTTAAGATATGATTTGTTTTGCTATTAACTATTATTAAGTAAAGAAAAATCCATATATTTCACTTTTTAAATTTCATGGGAATTTCCAATTTTTTTTATTTGGAGCTCTTCTTCTAAAGGAGATCAATACAGTCTCTTAAAATGGCCACGACCATCGAGCCCTCTTAAGACTTCCTGAACAGATGTTTAGTTCAGTATTAAAAGTTTATAATAAACTCTGAAATACAGTGTTTTACAACAAATAATACAAGGCACAAAGTAACATCTAAATCATTCTAGATTTGAATAAAGTCTAATGTACATTCCACTCTATCAGTGTTTCAAAACTTAAGCTTTTGCATTGTTAATATAACTAATAGATTAGAGTGTATCCACTACTCCCTAAAAGCTCCCATTAAAACATGCGCACGCATCAGGAAGCCATGTTTTATCTGGCGGTCGCCAGATAATTATGTGGCGGCCGCCAGATAAAATATTTTTCTTAGTGGCACCAACAGGTTTCCGTAGAAAATGAAGTTTGATCATTTTATATAATTAAATGACATTGTATATATTAATGCAATCCATTTTTCACGCATTTGAATACGTTTCTATTAGAGAAACTTGGATACAGTGTTTAAAAAAAACAACTAATGGTCTTAATTTGATCTCTTCTATGGAAATGTTCTTCCTAGTAGAATAAAAATGATCCTCTTGAAAAAAAAAAAATTGGGTTATGTAATGCAGATTATGGCATTTATAAATTCTCCTTAAAGTTTATTTTCTTCCTTGGCTGTAAACAACACTATGTGAAGTCAGACGGATAATGGTACGTTTCTAATATTAGTGCATCTTCTATTGAAAATCGTCGCAATGGCGTCTCATTTTGTGTTTTTAAAACCAAACCTGTTTTTTTTTCAGACTGCACGCGGTTAAAAAAAACCCTAAAAGTGCTGGTTATGTAATAGAACGTTTTTATGATACCAGTCTGAATGTCATTTAAAGCCCTATTTACACCATGTGATTTTACAGATCTGACTTCATATATGATTTCACGTCTGATTTCAGTGTTGCATTTACACAGTATGATTTGTCAGACATGTAGTTCATAAATATTTTCCTCCAAATTTTTTGTTGTTTACAATATAACATCAGAAGATGGTTATAACTTACTACCCATTAGTATTTCACAAATATAAAATTTTAGTACAATGGTATTATCCATAGCTATTATTCTGTTGCAAATTTTATATATTTATTTTTCTTTTTTCTTGCGAGTTTGAAATCAATTGTATAGGATGAACTACTCCTTATGTTGGTTCAACACTTCCAAATCAAAAATACATCAAATTCATCTTAATATTAATATTAATTAATCAGTTTGCAAAAGTTCGGGGAAAGTCCACGTTTTAATTGTACTGTATTTAGATCAACCTTTCTGACCTTGTTAATGATTGGTCAAAACTTGCCAGACAGAATAGAGCATGTCTCTATTCCATCTGACTCCATCTGACTTCATATCTGGCTTATGATTTTCCTATTTACACGGTCTGATTTGTAAGATGTGGCAAGTCAGATCTGAAAAATCACATCGTGAAAATAGTAAGTCACTTATTCATATTTCAAAATGTCCTAAAAACCGTTATATTCTCACATATACAATATTTTGTACTGTATATGTATGACGCGCCTTTTTCTTGACATGCCTGCATAGATCTATGCTTTCAGATTCAGAAAACTTAACTATTTAAGAAAATGGTCTTATACAATGTCATCTAATTTTGAATCTTACCGTCAAATAACCTAAGCCCAGAAAATGCATCGATTTATATACACACTTTATATACAATATAAAGATTTAGGTACTTAACCTGATTAAAATTGGCGTTTTTGACGTTATAGTCTTTATATATTAATACCACTTTTTTCTTCGCGATGTCTGGATATTTGATTGATGCAAAGCTGTCCGCTTAAAAATTACAAAAAACAAATATTAGGTTTTTGAATGAAGCAAACCGTTAAAAGCTATCATAACGACCATCCTTAACTTAAAAGACCTTTAGACTTACTCAAGTTATTTTGGTATACATCGAAATTTTGTATAAAAGGAAAAGTACGATAAAACTGCAACAATACTGCATGGATGATTATGAGAGATATACAAAAATCAATATGAGAGACATAAGTTAACTGTGGGTAGAGATATTAAGAAAAACCTTGCATTTTCACCTCTTAAAAGTTGTTTTTCTGGCTATGAAGAAAATGAAGTTTGATCATTTTATATAATTAATTCATATATTAATATAATCCATTTTCAACGCATTTGAATTCGTATCTATTAGAGAAATTTGGATACAGTGTTTAAAAAGACCAACTAATGGTCTTAATTTGATCTCTTCTATGGAAATGT
>WFKH01011801.1:51995767-52021256 GCA_016163765.1 Magallana hongkongensis
TTTTTTTTTTGTATCCCAAAGCAGAAAAGATGACTGTATTACGGAAGCACTACACATGTTTACGGTGCATTGTCCTTGAAGTGATTCTAAATAGAATGAAATGTACTAGGTATATTTATGACAATAATCTTAAAAACAGCATTTAGTCACTCCTTCCCTAAAGCAAAATAAAAGTACACCGTATTATAAGTAAACATTTTTAAGATAACATGCAGAATATTGAGAACCCAAAATACGAACTCACGCGTTATGCACCTTGAGGTAAACATTTTCCGTCGGCCTGAAAACATCAAATGCTCTAAGATCGCAGAAAACAGGCATACGCAAGTTAATGTTAATTAATACAAAGGTGAAATGCATTGTTGTTTTCAACAATGTGAACCTGTGGGTCTTGTGTTTTGAATAATTTGCTCATGGAATGTTATTCCACACCTGGAAAAAGTCACTCAAATTTACAGTAAATTATTTGTTTATGAAAGATATAATGATAAATAAACTGTACATATGTCAAATAAGCGAAAAATTTGCAGTTTGGGGATAAAAAAATGAATATCTAAAAAATTCAATTTAGTAAGTAACAACAAAAGCCCCTGCGGTATTCGAACTTGGGATGTATGGATCACAAGCCCGACACTTTATCCATGCACTAGGTTATGGAGTAAGTTACATATTGCCGTCGATAAAGTCCTTTAATAAAACGAAATGTCGTTTCGGTCAGAGGTCAGCCATTTTGTCATGATGTGTTATTCCACCTTAAAAGATCTACGTGTCTCAGAGGGTTTTCAATTTTTTTAATACGATAAGAGAAAATTGGATTTGGATATCAATATATATAAAACCACTAAATACTGGTATCCGTTTATTTTGCATATGGTATTTGATGTTTGTAAACTTAATATGATTGTGCAAACTGTCATTTATCTAAGAGAGATTGCATGTTCAACATCTGAGTCTACTATTGTTAATAAAGTAGAATTAAACATTAAAATAATTCAACATCATTTTGCTTGTATAAAATAGTTTATTTGGCTTTGATGACACAAGTCACATGACTGAGGGATAGAAAGAAGGAAAAGAAGAGAAAATAATGTTCATCAAAAATGATGTACATGTATCAATTGTACTTGTGGACAAGTCTGTACACTTAATACTACATGTAATAACAAATTTCAGGAATACAGGTTCATTGTAAAAATCATCTTATAAAGTTAAAACAACTTTAACATTCATCTTGTGTCTCTAAAAGTCTTCTCTGGTAAGCAAGGTTCATACACATAAAATCTAAAGAAAACTGTACATGTACATGTTTAAAACTTGGTTGATTGATGGAGTTCACAAAAAAAACCTGTTAAGAGTCATCAATCATTTGTCTTAGTTTTCCAAGGATGTATGCTTGACATGCAAATTTACATTCTATACTAAAGACTTTACAGTTCTAATTTATACCGGTAAATAATTATATTGAGTTAAATAATCTGCAGCATCTTTATTTTGCCTTCTTTTGTGCTGTGCCAATATTACACTGATTGACCTGAAAATATAACGGAACATTTGTAAATTAAAATAAAAAAGATGACAACATGAAGCATATCACAATCTGAGCATATAAACTTTTTAAAAATTTATTAAAAGAAAATGCTAAACAGAGGTATTTCTAAAGGTCAACCAAATTTTGAATCTTTAAATTTATCAAAATTAAGAAAATGCATAACAAAGGTATTTCTTAAAGGCCAACCAAAATTTTAATGTCAGTTGTCAAGTTCAAAGCAAAATGCAAAGCTCACAACTCTTGTAAATTTGAATTGGGGGCACCTGTAAAGTGCAATCTTTATTTTGCCTTCTTTTGTGCAAAGTAAAGTAAAGTGCAAAACGAAACGAAACGAAACCAATCGAAACGAAATGAAACGAAACCAAAAATCAAAACGAAACCAACGAAACGGAATTTTAAAAAAAACAAACAAAACTAAAAATCAATTATGACTACATAAAAGTGAAAATAAATTCATTGAAATAAAATTTTAAACCATAAATTTAACAGCTGGTATGTTTCAGATTGCTGTTGTAAATTCTTAAGCCGCTTACCCGGTATTTGCAAAAATTACATAATAATGTAAATAACTGTACATTCTAATATCTTTTAGAATGAGAGAGTAAGAGAGAGATGTACTTTTAATGTACATATGGCTACATGTACCTGTATGATATGCCTTAAGAACTTATCAGTGACATATCAAAGTATATACACACTGAAGTTTGGGGGGGGAGAGAGAGAGAGAGAGAGAGAGAGAGAGAGAGAGAGAGAGAAAATGATGATGATACTTACGGAGACATTTCAACCCCAATTTTTTTTTCTATCGATATGAAATATTGTAAAAATGAAACGAATACAATGTGCGTGTGTGTGTGTAAAAGAGAGGGAAAGAGGGGATTATGTTTAGGTTAAGGTAATATACAGGTATAATAGCTCTTTATAATGCAAGTTAATTTTGTCAAAATACAAAGTTCAAATTCATGCTTCATATATTGAAACAATTCTTATTGTATGTTAGTAACTGGTAACCATCCAGTATGCTCTAAATCTTTGGTTATGATGATCGTATGAAAGTTTGAATGGCTGCAAATTTAAGTTCGGATAAACTAATTTATTATAGATTATAGAAACAGTGTTGAATTCAGTTCGTCAACTTACATGTATCATTAACGCCACGTACACTTGAATTTAATATGACATATGTCCTATATTAAAAAAAACCCATATTGTCTTTTCGTAGGCCTATATACACAATTTAAAATATTTAAAACACATTTTGTTTTTACACTAAATAATTATATACCAAACAAATCAATGAAACTTTTTGTCTACTTTGGTTTGGTTTTGATTTTTGGTTTGGTTTGGTTTGGTTTGGTTTCGTTCGGTTTCAATTCATTTCGATTTCATTTCACACTTTACAGGTACGCTTGAATTGGTTACCAATTAGAAATACCTTAGTATTGCCCAAGACACTTCATTGAGTGGACACGTACCTTTGTGGCGAACCTTAGGGAGTTGAGTGTCTCCTGAAAGCACTCCTCTTTGGGGGACACATTCACAAACATGAGGGTCTTACTGTTACCCCCCAGGGAGTTCTGGAGGAGGTAGGTCAGCTTGGACTCTCTGTAAGGGATGTAGCCATCCTGTCAAATATAGAATCAAAATCATCCTCATATTTTATAATTTTTTTAAGATTTGAAATTGAAAATGAAGGGTATCTTTAAAACAATCTGGTGTATTTACAGGATCAAAAATAAAATTACCGGAGTTTTAAGTAAAGGTACAAATAGCATGTGTATTTACATGTAGTCTCTTATTTAAGTCCATACACCAAAGAACTTATTTTCTATATACAAAATTTTTAGGTGATTTCCAAACATGTACGGTACTATCCTGAGTCTGATATATACATGTACCTACACCAAATTTATGAGCCTTAAATATGCTACATCTTTTATCAACTTCCAGTATTTTTAATCAGATTTTGCTCCTTTTGATATTCATTTAATGCTGTAATACATGGTGTAAATGTTGATTAGTATCTGACCTTGTTGGCGATGGCCATGATGACTTTGCTGAGTGTACTTAGACTCTTGTTAATGGCCTGAGTCTCCTTCAGCCGAGCCCCCTCAGAGCCTGAGTCCTTTAATCTCTCACTTCCTGCCAAATCCACCAAGTTCAAGGTTCCTGTAAACAACAGAATATGTACCACATTAGTCATTATTTTATTATTATTACTATTATTATTATTATTACTGTTATTATTTTCAAATTTACACTATAATAGATTTGTCTATTTTCTTTATGATCTTACCAGTGCAAATTAAGTTAACACTTTCATGTTTGTACTAGTCAAAGAACTATGTATGATATGAGTCAAATTTGGCCCCCATAATTTGCCATTTTTTAAAGTGTTTCAAATACATTAAATTGTTACGTTATTTTTAAGAAGAGTTGATATAAGATATATTTTTCACCTATTTATTTGCACTCACTGGCAGTATATGACGCTATTTTTATGAAAATCAGTCAAAAATTGACATTTTTCTTATCGTTTTTCGGATGGGAAATATAGAGCGCAGCTTTAAACAAGCAAAATTTTTTTGTCACTTATTAGTCTTGGATAGATTCATCTCTAATAAAAATATTTTGTTTGTTCAAGCATGCGCTCAATACTTTCTGAAAGAAAAACTGCTTAAAAACAAGCCGTTTTATGCTAAAAATGTGAAAATGGCGGGAAATTGTTAACTTTATGATGTCATATTTCTTAATTGTGGGCACTTGAATCAAAATGGAAATTATGAAAAAACTTTACATGCATATCTGTACAAAGAAAACAAAGAATGACAGTAAAATGATGATGTTCATTCGAAGGGGCCGTTTTAGGCTCAAATCATATATAGGCCTTTGACCAGTAAGCCATTTCCACTTAAATAGTGTTGTTTATAGTTGATGAATCTTGTCTAATAAGAATCAAAATAAATATGGTGCACAGAAGATTGACATCTATACAAACATATTCATATAGTATTAAGGTGGTATGGGACACCTCCTTGTTGTGATGAACTATTTATCGAAATAAACAATAAAATCAAGTGTTATTTTATAAATAATATCTTTCCCAATATTGTCACCTAACAGCGTAGCGCAGTGGGTTAGAGGTTTCTCTACAAATCCATAAGTCATGAGTTCGAATCCCGCTGGGGATTTTAAAATTTTTACCTTTTCAAAAATTTTTAAAACGCATTTTTGGGTTAAATATTGTGAAATTCAAAAATTTTAAACCAGTGAAAGTATTTCAATTATAATGTACTTTAATCCACATTAATATTGAAATATGTCCAATACCACCTTAAAGCTTCCATATTTTATGCATTCAGCGATTTTCTTAAAATCATTTTTCCCTTAAAATGAGTAAATATCCCCCATGTGAAAGGGTTAATGAGCTATGAGATAGATTGTCTCCTGTCCATGTTGAGATTCTCTTCTGTGTGATCTTACCTATACAAGCCTCTTGGGTGTGTTTGTTGACCCCTGAGATCTTGAGTCTGAACACACTGTGACTGCGAGACGATCTCTCGTTACACTTTGTCTCGGCAACAGCTCGGTTGTGTGAAGCCTTCCGTAACAACCCATGCACCTGTGGACAGTTACATCATAAAGTCACAGATATACAGTATACACTATTTTAACCCCTGTATTATTTTCACTCTAATCACTCTCAATGTCAGAAGGCAAATTCTCAATGAAGCTAAATTTAAAACATTTGGGTACCATACATCTTGTCGAGATCATACATGTAAATTTGATATTTGGTGATATTTTTAAAAGATATATTGTGTGAAAATGACAAATGGTGTTTTTGATCTTATTATAAGTTGCTTACTGATCCCAATGCATGAAGATATCATGTGTTTTATAGCTAAACATTAAGTGACAAGGTCTATACTAGTAGGTACTATACATAGAAAATTTGGCAGCTTTCTGAACCAGCTGACACCATAATATACTGTATGTACATACAAAAATCAAATGGCTGCAGATGCATAAATTAACACAGTATAAGGTAGTCTGGTGCCAAAGTTCAAAAAATACAGTCAATCCTTGTTATCTTGAACTTGATGGGACCGATAGAAAAAGAAATTTGAAAACACAAAGATTCAAGATTAAAATTCATAAAGAAACAGTCAACTCTCTTTGACATATCCATGATATTCAACCAATTCAAGAGTTCAACTATAGAGATAACCCAATCTATCATTCATCACAGAAGTACAATCAATTTTCATTGAACAGTGTATAATTTTTCCTCTCTCTATTATGGTAGCTATAGTGATATTTAATAAGCTGACCTGATCCTCCGACGTAACCATGACTGTGGTCAGATTGGTCACCATGACGTCCTTTTTGTCTGCAGACCCTGTCATTTTGATGTCGTGTTTCTGGTCATCACTGTTGTTTCCTAGGAGATCTCTGATCGTCTCATTGTAAATTTCCAAGAAAGAAGCCTCAAATTCATACTGAAAGAAATAATAAAACAGTGAAAGAAAAACAAACTTTAAGGCTCTGATATTCATACTACTTAACTAAATTAAAACTTGACTTAATGAGAATGCATAAATAATACGTGTAGAACGTAGAACATGCCCTATCAGACTTTTAATTTTGAAATTCCGGAAAATTGACATGCTTATATAAACATGAAAATTATTCTACAGTATTTGGAAGAGTAAGAATGTACTGTTGTTCACACAAGGATTTTTTAATATTTACTTTTCTTGGAATATTCATGTTTCTGAAATATTTTTTTGGCTTTTTATGGTGTTAAAGTAAACATCCTTTGAACATTTTTACAAATACATGTACTAGTCTTATAAACTAAATATTGTTTCCTTAATAAAACACAAAACCAAGGATCTCACCTGCCAGCCCTTGCTGATTAGGTCCTGGGTACTCTCGAAGATTTGCACAACAGCGCGGGGGATCATCCCTGTCTGCTCGGGGCTGAACTGGGAGGGTCCCTCCATTGTGAAGGTCTTACCAGAACCAGTTTGTCCGTAGGCAAAAATACAGACATTGTAGCCATCTAGGGCACTCTGTTCAAAATACATGTATAATTGTGATGTTAAACTTTTTATACTTCTACATCTTTTACAAAATGTAAACATATCCTCACTCTATCTCTCCCTCTCTCTGTCTCTCTCAAAAATTACATACATGTATATGTTTTAAGATCCAATATACATGTACATGTAATTCATTTATTATTAAACAATTAATATTTTACAAACTACAGTCGAACTTCCATATCTCGAACACCGATATCTCGAATACAATGGATATGTGGAAGTGATTTGTAAGTCCCAATCACTTATTTTTGAAGTATTTCACCCTCAATATCTCGAATACTCGGATATCTCGAAGTTTTTAAACAGTCCTATCTAGTTCGAGATAGCGAAGTTTGACTGTACATACAAACTATAAATCGCTTCTGGGTTTATAAAGTTAACTTAAACTGCCTACCAAACCAAGTTTATATTTCTACAAGTTGATAATTAATTTCCAGAGTACTTGTGATGCATTTTCAGAGCTAGGAACATTTGCACCAAATACATGTATATTCATGAATAAATTTACAGATCGCCCTCCCTTCTGCAGCTGTAAGCTGACAACTTTTACCTGTACAAGTTGGCAGATTTCCTCAAACACCTGTCCCTGTGTGCTGTCTGGGTTGAATACCTTGTCAAAGGCAAACTCATACTTATTGGTTCCTTTTTTATTTGCTGTCAGGCAGCTCTGTATAGAAACAAAGAAAAAGTCCATAAACAAGAAAAACAGACAAAAGGACAAACAGCGATCCTACAATACATATTGGTCTTATAAAGTAAAAAGAAAAAAACCTGGAATATTTACCTCATTGAGTCCTGCATCAGACATTTTTTCTAACTCTAGAATTTTGGAGTCTGAGTCAGGGAAGGCCATGTGGTTTATCGTCCCGTCACTTCCAAGTAATTCCTCTCCTAATAATGGACGCACTCGACAAAACACCCGGATATTTCCCTGCCAAACATTACAACAGTGGACATTTTCATGAGGCACTTCTTAGATTTTTTCTCATTTTCCTAAGAAGAATATCTTTATATTGAATTTCTGTGAATTTTTTTTTGGAAATAAAGATGTTTATGCACCAGCTTCAACTAACATTATATCAGCAGATGCTTCAATTTAAGAGGATCAGATTAAGAGTGAAGAGAATAAGGATAAGGATATTCTTTTGCGTTGAAATGTACAACCCAAAATTAATATTTCATAAACATGACAGATAGATATAACACCTTCAGCTCCTGTATGGTGTTGTGAAGCTTCCTTCTCATGGTCTCATGCTCCTGTTCCTTGATTTTATATTTCTCTATTGTATCCTCCATGGCTGCCACCAGTTGTTTGAGTTCAGAGATCTCCTTGTCTTTCTCTCTGCCTGCACTAACAGACTGCTCTAAACTGATCTGTAAGGAAAGACTTAACCATAACAAAAAACATTAAGTTAACTATTTATATACACATGTACAATAAAAGTAAGACATAAGAATTGATAATATGTACATGTAAATATTATACAGCTTACTTTTATTCATGGTTTGTGGAAATAATAAATTGTGGAAAAAACATACTAAATAAATATGCAATGTCAACATAAATTAAATCAGTAAATTCATAATAGACAGTAATATTTTTACAATATTTAATTTCCACCCAGAGTGCATCACAGAGCAATTACAGACCTTAGTGGCATCAAGTTGGGCTGCTATGCCCACTTGGGCGGTCTGAAGCTCAGCTACAGTGGACTTGAGGCCCGCGACTTCTACAGTTTTAGCACTGACTTCCCCTTCCAGTGACTCCTTCTGTCTCTGTATGCTCTCCTTCAGAAATGTGATGCTATCTAACTCTGTCTGAAGCTTCCTCTTAGTCTGCTCAAAGTTTGCCTCTTGTTCTCTGTATCAACATCATAACAACAAAATAACAGAGAAATACGTAATGAAAGTTTATGACTACCACGAAGCTTTCGACAAGTAGTTGCAATTACCGCTACAGCAAGTCTACAATTATTTTGAAGAACAAAATATGAAGTTTCTTTTAATTTTCAACAATACGTCCCTAAAACTGAAAATTCTAAAATACTAAAAATCAGCATTCAAAATGCAATGAAACGCAATGGCAGAAAGTTTTACCGTATTTGTTTCTGATATTCTTCAATTTGTTTTGAGGCTCCATGAACAATTTGCTCCTTGCTTTGGACGTCTCCATAAAGTCGATTTTTCTCTGACTCGAGACTAGCGATGCGATTGTTGTAGTCCTGAAGCTGTGACTCCAGGCTGTCACGCTTGGACGACTGTCTGTTTAACAGCTCTTCCATGTCCTGTAATCGACCTTTCAAGTCCCATGCTGGACGCTTAGCTTTGTTACCTACAGACATACAAACACTGGTAATAAAATACTCGCAGTCTCACAGGATACTTTACCACATATTGTGTGGATGCGTATAAAATTGCAAACTAGTATAATGCCGTATCTGTATTTTTTATTTCATTGTTCAAGGTATGACACATAAATTTCCATGAAAAATACCTGCTGCCTTTGGAACAGTGGAGGACACAGGTGGTTTCTTGCTCCCTACACTTGACTTGGAAGCTGACCCAACACCTGGTTTTGATGCTAAAAAAATCATAAAACAAACAACTTGATCTTCAATAACACCAATAAATTAAAGAGCTTGCAGACTTTAAGTTGAACATGACTCATAAATATGCATACAATATTCTACTTTATCTATCTTTGATATTAGCCCACAGGTATAAAAACCTTTCCCATTTGTTTCAAAAAAGAGAAATATGCAGACAGTTTTACGAATCTTGATTAGCTTTCATGGGCTGTAGTAAAATTGGTCTTTATTTGTATCTGACCTTGCTTAGTTGTAGGTCTGACCACAGCTGTTGTTGTCTTGTTGAGGGCGGAGCTTGTACGTAAGCTCCCTGTGCTGTTACTGGGACGAAAGCTACGATTCAAGCTGGTATTACCAGCTGACTGGATACTTCTGTCATGCAGGTTTTCTGTAGAGGCACTCAGTAACTTTCTTCTTTTTTCAGTGGCAACTGGCCGAGTGGTATTCTAAGTAAAGAAGGTGCATCAAGACTGACAGTGAAAATAAATATGCTTCTATATGATATAATGTAAATATGCTAATCACCTTTCCTAGGTTGTTAACATGGTTAAGTTGTTGTAAACACAAACAATATTACATGCAGATATTATTTTAAAAAATGACAATATAAGCAAACTTCTTTAGGAATATTTTTTATAAAGCAGCGAGGACCAAAAACAGATAATATCCAAACTAACAAACAACTATGTTGAACAGCTAAATTTAACTTGTTGCAAGTTGTATGGAGAATGTATAGTGATATTTTACAGCATGTTTTTAGCTAATCAGATTAATTACCTCATCTGGACTTCGGGCGCGTTTTTTAGCACTAAATGTAGGCAATCGACTTTTGCTTAAAGCTGGAATCTTCTTTTCCTGTCAATTAAATTGATTTTTATATTGTTCTTAAATCAGTTAATCATTATTGTAAATCCATCTATACCCATGCACCAATATGACAGGTGGATGAAATCAAGTTATGATTAACCTAAAAGAAAGATATTATAAATCTAATATTAACAATCGAAATAAATATGATTGCACTCAGTATAGAGAGTGAATTTCATGAGAAATAGATGTTTTTGATGGATTGTGAGTTAATTAAAATAGAAGTACAAGTTAATCCTACTGGTAGTCATAAATTTAATCAATGTAGATATACACAAGAAACAGTATGACATTTGTGATCAAAGATGGAATGATGTGCAAGACCCACATGTAATTTCAAATCTATTTACATCTCAACTTTACATCAATATAATAGATATGATTTACTGCATATCATAATCAAAATGATTATGGAATATTTACATCAATTCTTATATGCCTGGTTAGAATAGCATAACTCATCCTATAGTCAGTAACTATGTTGATGCAAGTCTAATTTCTTCTAAATCTAATAACTATTAGTATTACTGTAATACTAAATCATATCTATTATATTGAAATTAATTTAATCAAAGTGGATTACAAGTCAAACATTCATTGGCATGTGTCATCGCACGGATACAAATGAGATACGTTTTCATAGGCTTACTTTTGTTAAGGTGAGTTCCGAGATGTTTGAAGTAAATTTTCTTCGTTCCCAACTCTTATAGTGTCTTAAAAATTGTGTTATTTATTTATTTTGGTTTGTAACTAAAAACAACGAATATATAACGGAAATATTGTTGTTTCTATAACAATCGGCAATAATGGGTACTCGGCAATAATGGGTACTCGCACGTTATATAAAAGTAGTTTAAAACATTATTCATTTGAAATATATAATTCATAACGTACGGTACATTAAGAGTTTGTAATATTAATGACGTTTGGATTAAAAATAACATTAAGAGGAAGATAATAACCTGCGTTCCTGCCATGATCATCTGTTTACTTTCCTGTCCGTGATAAATTTTTCATTCGAATCTTGCGGACATTAAACAACGCTACATTCTATTGGACAAAAGGAAATGTATAACGTGCGCTGATTGGATAACACTTTTAGGTTGGTTCTCACGCCCGACGGAAAGGGAAACGAACCAGATAACTTTAATATGTTTTTTTTTTTTTCAAAGTCAAACTCTCTATACCGATGATTGGAGCGCAAAATACGAATTAAATCATCAAGGAAAAAAAGGAGTTTTCGTGGAAAAACAATTATGTGCAAATCCTTAAAATATATTACTGTACCATTTAACTATTTTTTGAAATAAAAATATTCTGGTCGTGTGTTAGGCCCGTATTATAACAAGGAATTTGATAAATGACGATAAGAATGTTTATATACAATTTATTTAGGAAAATCAATACATTACTGAAAGGGTTGGGTGGTAAAAAAAATAGAGAACTTTTAAATTTCCCGCGCCGCGCACCTGATTATTTTACGACATAATACAAGTTAAATGATAATGATTTCAATCTATATTCCACTTTATTATTATAAGAGTTCAGTTTCAGTTGTGTCGTAGATTCTTTATATTTATGATCTATAGATTATGTTATGTTTCATTTATATTTCACGACAACCAAACGTCTAAATCTGGTTGCTATACAACAATTTCGCCAAGGGAAGAAGTTTAAAAACCTTGTCGAACCAAAATGGTATGATGATAGTGCAAAGAAATATCAATAATAGTTAATTATATGTCATAGTAATATTTATACTGTACATGTAATGCACCAGTCTAGGTTGCATTTCAAGAATATACAGATTAGAAAAACATTTAAAACCGAATTTTCTCAGTATTTCAAGTCCCAAAATATATCAAAGAGATTTATTTCACATATATCTATTGTAGCCTCCAAAGCCCAAGCTTAGTAAAGCTGAGAAAGAAAAACTGAAGGCTGAGGAGGATTTGCGCAAAGCAGCAGAGGAAGGTATAAGAGAGATTTTTTTGAGATCGAGAGATTTTAACAAACAGCTACATATATTTGCTCAGATTGAAAGGTTAATAAGGTGTATTTTTGATAAGTTTATCATTGGGCCATCATTGTAATAAAATATATGTATTTACTGTTTTTATTGACGGTTAACTGAATTAAAAATAATGGAAAATGTGATTGAATAATAGTGAACACTCTAAGATGTCTCATTTTTTTAATATATGCTAAGCAATATAGTCAAAATTTCTA
This sequence comes from Magallana hongkongensis, assembly GCA_016163765.1. Lineage (NCBI taxonomy): Eukaryota > Metazoa > Mollusca > Bivalvia > Ostreida > Ostreidae > Magallana > Magallana hongkongensis. Next base: position 52,008,112 of record WFKH01011801.1, read on the forward strand.
ACCTGTCACTGAATAGAATCTATGTTATGAATGATCTCTGTCAATATGTTTTAGTATTGGAATTATTTCAGTGGTTATTTTTCTGATGAAACTGTTTATTTGATAAATTTACTAGAGAGTGACCACCGTCTACACTTTAATATGACTGTTCTGCATATGTTTATCATAAGGTTAACATATTATGCAGATATCATTGTTGAAGGTTCCAGACATTCCAAGCCAGACATGTTTGCTAATGCAGAAGGTCAGCAACACTCCGGACAGTCCGGAACTGAGTCCGGAATAATGCGTTTATTGTGTTATGGTGGTGGCTAAATCGCCTAGCAACTTCAGTAAAAAGAATGTGACTTGAAACTAAAAACTAATCACAATGCCAGAAAGAACATCATATCCTGATATTTTGCATGATATGAGAATGACTCTTCCAAATAAAACTTTCATATTTTTTGGAGCTAAAGTTTAACACTTTAACAAACAAGACCTAGAAATAGGAAAATCAGACTTAAGATGCTAGCATGTTTAGACTGCTTTGGCTACAAAAATCACAATTTGTTTTGTAAAATTTTGATAATAATGAAGTGAATGGCATAAAAAAGTAATAAAGAACTGCTGAGTACCAAATACTTGACAGGTGGTTAGAAATTTTGACTAGTTTATAATGAAGTTACTAAAGTTATTTCAATAGAAATGAAAATGAATTTTAAAAATCTCTAATGAGTGTGTGACTGTGTCTGTGTGCGTGTTTTGTTATTTAAACATTATAAATACATGTTTTGAATATGAGAAAATAAAAATTAAAGTTTTGTTGCAATGCTTCTAACATGATTATTTTTTCTCAGCATCAGTGTACCTTTAATAAATAAAATCTTAGACTAGCTGACTTATCATTTAACTTAAAAATCATAGTAATACTGATACATTAACAGAGGAACAAAAGGCAAAACAAGAAGAGGAACTCAAAGAGAAAAAAAAGAAAGAGAAGGAAGAAGAGGCAGAAAAAAAGAAAAGGGAAAATGAGGTAGACATTCTGAACTTAAGTTTTTTAAAATGTATTCTTAAAAAAAGGTGATAAGTATGCTTCGTTATAACCATTTCTTCTACTGAATCGAAGCCTATTTTATAAAATTTCAGGAAAAGAAAGACAGAAAGGTTGAGATGACTCAACTTAATGCTATTTTAAGTAGTAATAAAGAAGCACTTCAAAATCTTCATGATGAAAGACGGAAACAAATGAAGGTAAATGCGGTTCCAAATGTCTAATAATTATTATGAATTTTCCATTCATTCATTTTTAAACGCTTATTGCATATTTATATGTACATGTACATAAAGATACTTTTTTCTTTTCTATAAGTGGAATCGCTACATGAGATGCGATGGTTCTCCCGACCCTACAGTTCAAGGGGAGATTAACACGTATATAAATCTGAGACTGGAGGATGTGGACCATGATGATGTGGAGTCAGTCTTCAAAGCTAGTGAACTGGACACAAAGGTAATAACTGTACTCTAACTGTAAAATCACTTCAAACGCAATGTTTTATTCAGAATACAAAACCAGGACTGTGACACAAATAAGTCTTATTATAAATAGATTTTCAATTTATATAAAATGAGATGTGTTTTTATTCAAAGTTTATTTATAGCTATGATTACATGTTCATGTATCATCTTAACAGTTACTGAACAATATACTATTCATCTAGCATATATTGTACTGTTAATCTAAATCTTTCGATTCTTCAACAGTTGATTGATGAACTAAACTTCTTACTGGAAGACACACCACCAGAGGAAATCACTGAAAAGGAAATACATTTATACAATGATGTAAGGACATCAAATCTACCTCACAGTTTAAGATCAGTTCCAAATTACAAAAAAAATATATACATGTATATATTCATGATTCAAATGCTCTGGTTTATGTAGACGAAGGAAGAATTGCAGTCCTTGATGAAGAAGAAGATGGATTCAGCCACGCTTCACTTGTTGCAGGAGGCAACAGACCGTGCTGACCCTGAAACCTTTAACCTTCAGTTTGAACTCAAGAGTCCTGATGTATGCCTCAGCATTTGGGGAAACCTCAGTAAAAATCCCAGGTCTGTATATATATGAATACATGTATATTTGATCAAATTTTGTTCATTGTTTCAGCATTTTCAATGGTCTGAAAGTAAAAAAGACAAGCTGTAGAACATGTGGTACTGTATATGTTTGTATTTAAGCAAATAGAAAAGTAACTGGAAGCAAAATCATTAACTTTTCTTATGATAATGCAGTTGTCTCCCCTCTCTTAGATCTAGTAATCTGAAAATTTCAAAGTCCTTGGAAAATTCAGAATTGTTTTATGGTTGAAAGGGATTGAGTTTTTATATAGTATTACATTCTTGTCTTTCAATATACCATTTCACAAAATATGTATAAATATTTTGAGAAAAAAAATTATTTAAACAACCCATGTACATGTATTTGATTTTATAATTTTAGGATAAAGTCTTTTGAATTTGGCAAGCAAGGTCTGACGTTTGAAATTCCGCGAGTGTTGTGTTTGTCAGACTGTGCCATCAGAGTGTTAGATCCTAAATACGACCACTACTCACCGACCTGTAAAAGTTACTATCCTCGACGAAAGATCGTTCAAGGTAACAACTAATATGAATTATTGTACAAGCTCATGAACTATAAACAAAAGCACATTCTAAAGAAGTTTTGTTTCTTAAAGGCAAATGAATAGTGAGAAACATTGATATGAAAATACTTGAGGAGCAAAGTTTACTTGACATTATAATAGTTACAAATGTACATCAAGTAATGTGGTGATTTAATGTTCCAAGTTGAGGCCCCAGCAGAAGAGGCAAAGCCTGAAGAATCTGAGGAAAATAAAGATGAGGAGAAGAAAGATGAGGAGTCCGAGGAGAAAGAGAAGGAGCCCACAGTAAGTGTCATGGTGTTAAGCAGGAGTAGCCTTCCTTGTCTCCCATATAAAGGAAATAATAAACAGCTCCCTAATCAGATAAAGGGTGGATTTGTAATGGCAATTCTTATAAAAAATGATTTAAATTGTTATGAACATTTACAATTTGAAATGTATGTCCTGTAATGCCATGTCATGAAAGTATTTTCTGTGTTGACAAAGTCTGAAACTTTTTTTAAATACTGGTACAGCAAATTGATTTTGTCCCCTTAATATTAAGAACAACTAGATTCACATCTCTTATAATGATTTAATTGAAAGTTCCAGTAATTTTGAATATTGAATAGGTATTATTTTTCTTAAAGTATTTATCTAGCGTGAAGTGTTTTTTAAGTAGGTTAAATTTGTATTACGGGTAAATCAAAACTTCAATGATCATGCATATCTGGTAGGATGAAACACATATATTGTGAATTTGGTATATCAGCTAGTACTTACCACAAATTCATTATAGGAATAGAAAAAAAAAATGTACATTGCATATGGTTAAGTGAATCTACTGGTCATGAGGATTTATCTATAAGAGAGTTTTAGTACTGTATTGCTGTTTGCAGGATTTTTTTTTTATCTTTAAAATATGTACCAGCCATCACAATATATTATGCATATTTTTATTCAAGGACTATGCACTTGAATCCATAGTAAGTTTTCAAATAAGTGTAGCATCTTTTAGCATCTGGTATAGCTTCAAATTTATATCTATTTTTATTTAAAAATAGACCACTGTAGTGTAATTGCATAAATTTATTGAATAATACACAATCATATATTTTGGGGGATGCATTTGGGGGTTTGGAATTTCAAATGGTGACTGAATCTGTTTTATGTAAAAAAAAAAAAAAAAAGAAAAGAAAAAAATATAGTACAATCATTTTGTTTTTAAGCAAAGCACAAATGGGAAAGGTTTCAATTGTCTGGTCACATTGTTTCAGCTTTTGTGACACATACTGGGGGTGTGGTTAGGTGGCAGTTCATTGCCACATGATGGTATTGCACTTCTGGAAACCAAACAAAAATGTCTGAACATTCACCAATACTTAGACAAATTTAGATTTATTGAAGATTGTAGAGTTTCAAGCAGTATAGGGGGTTTATCCATGTGTTTATATGTCTGATTGACCAACAAATTTTCTATGTTGTCCATCTACCTAGCTGTTATTTTTGTGCATAAGGTATAGATATATGTTATAACTGTATGGCAGTTATTATCACAAATATTTACATTTTTCTTTTAAAATGTATGTAATCTATCAATTTGAACACAAGTATTTCTACTTTCTTTGTCACATTTCGAGTAAAGATTCACATATTCCTGTGTAGCAATGCATGCACACCATTTTCTTCCATTTTTGTTTTAGATGTTCTTTTTCTTTCTCTCTTTTCTGGAAAATTAAGTCTAAAAAAGTGATAAATGTATTATGAAGCTCAAATTTATTTTTCTAATGAATACGTCTTAATTAAGAGAGAAAATTCCAAGTTAACGATTGAATAAATATAAAATAAATGTGTTTTCCTCATTCATGATTTTTAGACAGAGGGAGATCAGAACAAGCCGGTATAAAAGTTTCCATTGAATACTAAGTTCACTAACAACATTTGAACCAGAATTGAATTATTCAATGACATGAATAATTTCAAGAGTGTCTACATGTGTCTTTTTTCTAAAGTTTGAAACCTATGTTGATTTGTTGCTGATTTTCTAACTAAGTTACCATTGCTTTTGAGGGAAAAACAGACTTCAATTCCATTGTTTTGGGGGAACAGAATGTACTTATTAAAACAAATGAGTGTTGTAAATTTCTGAGATCCTATTGTTACAGTGTTAGTGTAGTGCATGAGCATGGTTAATGATTTAGTTCTCCTTAAATTGTCCTGGCGTGTTAATTAAGAAAATCATTGTACATATAACTGTATTGATGTAATGAATCTAACTACCAATTAACATGATGTTAAAATTATACCTGATGTTAACAGAAATATAGTTTTTAATGACAAATAATCAACCTATAGGTTAAAAAAAAAGTTTTTTCATTGATGATTGTCTGATTCGAGTTCTGATGTAAATTTGTAGAAACCGACTTACACAGGGGAACTTTGATTAGAGTTTTTAACAGTTGTTTCTGTGTTTAAGGATTTAATGGCTGCCTTGGCAGAGCTGGAAGGAGGACCGAAAGAGGAAGAGGAGGAGCCAGAGAAGAAGGAGGAGGAGAAAGAGGAGGAGATTGAGGAATACGAGGAACCCAAAACACCAGGTTAAAAATAGAACAAGACTGTGGTCCATAAACCAGGCCTTATGATATTTGTCTCATTTCTTCTTTATATCTATTTTTGTTAAAGTTTGACTGAAATAAATATTCCACTTGTTAAATGACTCTTAATGGCCCAGAAGCCAGATCTCAAAATGAATGACTGGTTAAATATGAATTAAAACAAGTTGAACATTGGATGTAAAAGTATACTGTAATTCATAATTATGAACTTATGATTAAAAGAAAATTTGGAAAAAAAGTAGCAAAGGAGTATTGTTGAAAGTCAATTTTTTTTTTTACAAATAATAGTTTCTTGTTATAGAGCCCTTGGAGTATGAGGATTTTGAGGAAGAGGAGGATGTAGTTGACTTGAGAGCCAATGACATTGTTGGGGGTGTATTTCACTTCAATTTGATGTCCCTCCCCCCACAACCCAAAACCATGAACAACTGGGTGGTCACTAGATGTAAGGGTCACAAGTTTTGATGTAAACTTTAATTTACCAGATTTTACCTGGACACTAAAATATTTCTGGTATAAATGATACTCATATAACATGTTCATCTTTATGTCTTCCATCAACAGTGGTTGACCCTCCAGAGCTCGAGTATATTGAGTATGTAGCCGACTCTGTCACTCAGTTACCCAAGGAAAACCAGAGCTCTGGCAATACACCAGTTCAAGGAGAGAAGAGGGATGAAAAGCCAGCCATAGGAATCACCATGAAGTAAGAGAGAGAGAGAGAGAGAGAGAGAGAGAGAGAGAGAAGGAGGTGAAAACATGCTCATAACCTTAAAACAGTGATGACATTTGATATTTGAATTCAAATTTCTTGGTGTATACAATATACATGTACATATGATAACTGCCTAACATGATTAAAATTGATCATGAAATATGGATAAAAGATTGGTTTATCTCCTCCCAATCAAAATTTTAAAAAACGGTAATTGCATGTATATGTATACTGCAAAGTTATAAAAATCTGCAAAACTATGGGAGGAGACATTCTGTTAAAAACAAATGTGATTCACACTAATTGAGTTCTCTTTTCATTCAGATTGCCTGGTCATGTGCTGTTTTCTGAGGAGCCCCTGATAGCCCGCTGGGACTACAAGAAGAAGTACTGGAGACAGGACGGCTTCACGGACATGAGCTATGATGAGGGTAGGTTCTGGTCTCTATCTGCATTGCACTATATATTTGAGCCAAGCCACATCATTTAAGAGAGATAACATTTTAAGGACGGCGGACCCAATTCATTTCTACAATAGTGATTTTTATGAAATTTTTATATGAGTAAGAGTTACTAAAGATATATCAAAATCAATGAAAAAATAACATGAAAATCGAATTAGATTATTAGAAGGGACCATTACAAAAATTGTGTGTATTACTTTCCCTTTTCAATTGAACATAATGGGGAAAAAGCGTTCTTGTAAGAGAAAAAATAATTTTAAAAAAATCTGCAATAGATTTTCTATCCAAATTGAAATATGATACTTATATGATGATTTTGAATTAATATCATTTAAAAAATGACCATGTCATCGAATTTGTTTTTACGGGGGCACATGTCAAAGTGCGATGTGACATAAATTTTCTTCAATTGTTCATGAAAAGTACTGCGCAAACTTTAAGAAAAAGGCTTTGTAAATCATTTCGAAGTTGATTTATGCAAGCTAAGAACTATTAAAGTTTGCTATAAATTTTTTTGAAATAAAATACTTCAAAACTTAAGCACAGGGACGGTTTTGCTATATTTTTTCGAAACGAGTATTGATGCGGATCGAAATGTAAATGATTTGTTCACTGGCTCAAACTCTGTTAAATAATCTATGTAGATGCTTATAAATATCGTGAGCTAATATAAAACTCACTACAGAACTTTGACACCACCAAACAAAATTTGTGCATGTTAAATAATGTTGAAAAACGTATTTCATCATGTTAAATAATAGCAAGGTCGCCCACTACACGCAATATTAGAGTGTATTGATGACGTTGAACAGCTATATATTGCGTCATAAGCGATTTTTCATTGAGTTTTAGTGATTGTGACGTAATTGGAGAATTCGATGTTCGTAACAAATCACTCCCTTTAGGTGCGCGATATATCTGCGCAAAGCGAATTAGGTGCGTCGTCCTTAATACAATAAATAACATGCATGTTCATAAAAATTAGCTTTGACTTGTATAAATTTATACTGAATTTCTTTATAGATTTTAGATGATTATTAAAATGACATCTTAATTCATCAGCATTCAGAAAGTTATAAAATTGTACTTATCACAGTCAAATTATGTATGCTAAAACCGACAGATTATAGATTTTGATTCTACTTTAAGCATCTAGGTATATATCTTCTCTATAAAGATTGTTGCTCTTTCATGATACATGTAATGATTAAAAAACATATTTTTGTAGCACAGATTTAGAATATATATGCATAAAATAATGTCATTTCCATTCCATTTTTGGCCACAGACAACAGGATTTTCTCCTTTAAGACGGCCTACTTTGGGACCTTTGCCCTTCTTCAGGACTCTCACTTGAACATGCCCTTCCAGTCATGGGAGCTGAGGCCCCACAGAACTAACGCCTGTGTCCTGACCATCATAGCAGCCATCGTGGAAGTGGAGATAGAAATCAAGGTCATTTTGTAACTTGAAATTGTCCAAGTGTTAAAAACTAAAATTTTACAGATAATGATACATTTAAGGATGACTTTATAATGCATTTATTTATTACTTTTGACATTTACTGAAACAAGTGTTTATTGTACTACAAGCTGGTATGAGATTGACAAAATTTCCTTAAACTTTGAGGTAGCCTTTCTATTTCTCAAATCTTATATTGTCAGAATTTAATAATTGCTTAGCTTTTAACTGTTAATGTGCAGCTGGTTAACACATTTTGCCCTCTTCTTGTGTATAGGATGCCATGTGCTGTCTGAGTAAACCTGACGACAGACCCGAGTTAGATGGAATCCGAAATAAATGGGTCACACCAAAAGAACTCATAAAGGTTAGGAGTTTTCAAAAAAATTTCATATTTGCTGGTTATTGTCATTCTTTAATCTTTAGAATTTTTTTGCCTAATTTGAGTACTTTGAGTTAGAATGAGTTGAACTTGACCAATGTTTTGACTATGATTTCTCAGATTATGAAGGAGGCGGGCATCAACCTGTTCCCTGCAGAAGACTCCTCCAAATACGTCAGCATTCAGAACAAGGTCAGAAAAGAGTCCAACGCTCATGCCTTAATAAGGCTTTTGTTGCTACAATACATATTTTAATGTACCATAATTAATGAAATTTTCAATATGCTGGTATTCTGATTTTTTCTAATATATCCCAACCAAAAACAGAAATCTCTGTACCTGCATATCATTTGTATGAGCTGACTTTTATATTTACCTAAAATTCATCTAGACAAGGGTCTATGTAGATGTTTTTGTTTCTCCTTGTTAGAACTCCATCGTGACGAACTGGATGTATGAGCAGATGGCTCTCCTGTCGTCCGCCATGGCTTTCTCCTGGTCTAAGTGGAACAGCGAGATGGAGACGAGTGACAAGGTCCTGTTCCAGGGCTCTGAGGCTCTGGAGGACGAACCCCTGCTGGAGGTATGGCCAATCAATGAAAAATAAACAAGTCATACTTGTAAAAATTTATTGCAATGAATAGGTGGCCTTGCCTTAACTCCAATCTGTACATTGTATCTCAACAATAAAAAAATTCATAACTATATAGATAATCCAAGAACTTATTTTGATGTGTATGAATTGCAGGAGGACTGGGGTATATATCTGGCCACAAAGAAGAGAACCATGAAGTTAAAGTGTACCGAGTTTGATGAAGAGTTCTCTGAAGACTATGCAGAGGGAACTACAGTAAGACTTCATATTTCAAAATTTAAAATTCAATATTATTGGTATTCTGATTTCAATGGATAATAACAATTCAATTTTATATTCACCTGGGAGGTCATGTGCAGATGAATTTAATGTTTTATGATTTATAGAATGTTAGGTATCAGGCAATCAAAGAGATAAGAATGGTTAAATCCTATGATAGTAAACCAGGCTATTGTCATTTCTAAACATTATTGCAGTTTTTTAAACTATCACCAGATAACTCCAAACTCAAATTAAACCAAATAATTCATGCGAATTCTTTTTCAGTTCCGCTCCAACCTTTACCATTTGGTGTTGAACCAGTGTTCAGAAGAAGCGAAGGAGAGAATCAACAACTCCAGTTACCAATATGTCGACTGTGTGGAGCAAATATTGAAAGCCACAAAAATTCTCACATACTCCTAACTGAGAACATTGAGAAATAGATTGTTAGCAGATGGACAAGGATTGACTGAACAAATATAGGATCTATTTGCCTTTTACCCTGTGGGAATTGTTACATTTAACCCTTATTATGTCTTTTTTATCAATATCAAATTGAAGGGATATTATTTTTTGAAACTTGTGTCTTAAAAAGTTAACCATGATTTACAGAAAGTAATTTATTTGTATTGACGTTACTGTGATATATTTTGTTTTACAAAGATGTTCAACTCTTTCAGTAGGGAGAGGACTTCAGAAAGACATGCCTTCATTAACTCATTATAACAGTCATTTCACCATGTGACTTCATTCATTGTTGCAATTTTTTTTTTGGAAATTGTAAAGTGCATTTATAGTGGTTGATTAAATGCCTTAACACTCTACCACAGATGTAAAGTTGTTTCTTTGAATATAAAATTAAAGGAAAAGTCAAATTCTTTTACAGATGTTGACGCTTGAAATACATGCATCTATGCTCAATACATGAACTTTCACATGCAAGTCATATTTTGAAAATTACATGTATATAAAAGCATCTTTAATAGAGTTAAATGTCACTTATATTCATGAAAAAGTGGTAAGGGGCATGGTCACGAATTTGGACAAAATTTATTTTTACATATTTTTTATAGTTTACATAACAAAGAATTTTGAGCTCTGTATCTTGCTTATAACTCTACGACTGACACTCAAATTTTGGTTGATCATTAGAAATGCATTACTTAAGCAATGAAAACAATAAAAATAGAAAAATGAAATTTGACCAAAATCTTGACCTTGCCCCTTAAAGGTTGCAAAGTCAGTATTTAAGAAAAAAGTATGTTTTATTTCATAGTGCATGTTGCATAAATATTAGAGGTAAACCAAAACACATTTATATAAAGAGATTCAACCTTTTTTTATTCATTTCAATAAATATAGCATCATATGTTCTTTGTGACAGTGAATTACTTCAAGAAAATGGAACAAAATTGTAAAACTAGCGTATAACAACACATAACAGTGAACTAGTGTTTGACTACACCCCAAGCTCCTAGCTGCATCAGTTAGACAAATTACATCATTAACTGTTTGATTACTACAGCAAGTATGAAAAATAAAATAAAATAAAACCAGATCAAGGTATCAAGTAGCACTACCTGTAAAACATGACAAGTGGTTATCTAGTTATGAACACAGCACTAATCAGAGAATTGTTACCAGAAGTCTCAGGACTCGCAGATAATCAGGTTATCATGTTAATTAATTAATTAAAAGATCCCATACTTAATGGCAGTTTAGCATCAGAAGAGAGAGATCGTTAAAATCTGTGGTCTAGTCTGAGACAGAATAAGATCCTGGGCTCTGCCCACCACACAAAACATGCTGCCAATACAATGTACATGTAGATGTATCATGAGTTATCATTGAACAAACAATAAATACACACAAACAGGAAAAATCAGAATGAGGGACGGAGCAAGCACTGATACTATATGAAACATGACACCCATACTATCGTGTATGGAATTTGTTGAAACATGTTTAATGTGGATTTCACACTACATTTACACCATCTGTACAGATATTTTTGCCATTTTTCTATTACATGTAAAAAAGTATCCATACCTAATAATAAATTATATTATATTATTCACAAAAAAGATAAAACAGTAAAGTCCCCCCAGAAATTCATGTAATAACTAAGCAAAATACACATGTATTTCTATATGTTCACAAATTTTCATAAACTGGTTTTAAAAAAAACCTTTACAGCAGTTCACTAAATATTATTGCAAATGACTCAATTAACTAGAAATGTCACCAGGGAAATTGACTCTGAAATTCTTGCTGTACTAAGCATCAAAAAAGGAACAAACTGCCAGTTTTGGTGAGGTCTTTTGCAGCTACTTCCTGTAACATGTACTTGTATCCCGGGGTGTTCCTGTATCCCGGGGTGTTCCTGTATCCCGGGGCGTTCCTGTATCCCATGGTTTTTCCTGTATCCCATGTTCCCAGGACAGAGGGATCAATCTACTGTACTGTACAGCTTTTGCCTCGGCTCTGGTGGACAGGGGGAATAATTCATGGCATAATACAGACAGCACCAACCATCATGTTATAATGAACACATAAAATAATACAGATCTATTTGATTTAAAGCTTCAGCCCCATGGGTTGTTTCCTCCACCAGGGTCTAGAGAATCTGAAACATAAAACAATTCATTTAAATACAATGTACCCCTGGTACATCTGTTATGTGTGAAACTGAATTCCCAGAGTAATAATATAATGATGAAATCAAAAGCAAAAATTATCCAAAAGTTACAGCATTAAACACAGATATCCATTGTATTGTATGACCTTAACCTTCATCAAATGACCGTGGCGACATTACCGTGTGGAGGGGGTGGAGACCCCACACTCTGTTGACTGGTGCTTAGATTTGACCGCCGGACCGACACCTCCTTCTCCGACATAAGGCGGAGATTATTTCTAGATATTTTGACTGGAGTAATACTAGTGTGTGTCACCACGGCATTCCGCGCGGAGTTTGGTCGAGAACTGTCACTTCTTCCACTCAGTGGGCGGCTCTCTCTTTCACGGCTGCAAAATGAACAACTCGGTGACTATACGCTACACCGTATGTGCTGTATACTTCATAACACTTATACTGGAGATACAAGAATAATTTTTTTTAAAAATCCATTTTTCTTCATTGGACATTGGAACCTTGAATTGCACAAACATTATTTTACATCTTTTAACAATTTCTTCAAACACTGCTTACTTGAGAGAGCCTGGAATGTGTGAGTGGTTGTTTGACATGGGAGGGAACTCTTGTTCATCAACGGAGCTTTGTAATGAATTCAATCCCATATCTTTATTTTGAAAGGAAAAACAAATTGTAACTTGGAATTATTTCAAAATGCATAATTATTTATATAGAATTTTAAACATCTCATGGTTAAAATAAGTGGTAAGAGCTGTTTATAAATCAATTTACAATTATATTAGCAAAAGCATTTTAACTGATTTACCGTATAGCCGGTTTTTTTGGCGGGACACAAATTAGACGGATTTGGGCCTACAAGGTATACCATTAATTTTGGTGGATATAATTTTGGTGAATCCAATTCCCTTCATAAAAATTCTACTGTCATTTTCTTAATAGCTGAGAAGTTAAATGTATATGTACTTAAGCAAAAATCCTAAGTCACCATCACATGTACAAGGTGGAAAAATTTATGTCTGATCCTGGCTTCCCACATTTCAATATTTTCAACAAAAATCACTAAATAGTACTAAAAAAAGTTTACCTTATTAATAATCAATTCTAATTTCATTGTTAGTGAAACAAGAGGCCCATGGGCCACATCGCTCACCTGAGCAACAATAGACATAATAAAATCAGCTTTATGGAGTCATATACAGAATATCTGAACAATGTCGTATAATAGGTCCTGCATAAAAAAAAATTCCCCTACATATTCTTATGTTTATATAATCACTGAGCCCCTTTGTAACAGGATGGTTTTACAGTCATATCACATATTGAGCATTGCAGTTATCAAGAAGATGATCAGACTTAAACAACTA
>WFKH01011801.1:52050700-52066898 GCA_016163765.1 Magallana hongkongensis
TGAAGCCTGCTGCCCTAATGCCCTAAGGTACGTGTAGCAGGCCTCGGTACCGGAGCCTGCTGCCCTAATGCCCTAACATCGTTAGGTTTCTGGGCAAAGTATATAAGGAGAGAGAGAGAGAATGTGAAGGGGAACCATCAGGAGGGAGAGCCAGGAGGGAGCCAGCCAGGAGGGAGCCAGAAGCGAGAGAGCAGAGCGGTTTGACATTGGATGTACATTTATTACTTGTTCATTTAAATACACTTGATTCCAAAGAAACTTGTGTTCATCTTCAATAGAGTTATTAAGATCTACTGGTTCTTAAAATACAACACAGAACCCACAAAAGTTTGTGACGCTGGACAAAGGAGATCCTTAAGCATTGAATCTGGGAGCCCTAAAGAGAAAAACGTCGCAATTGAGGTAGTACGGGAGATTGAGGTACAATTGAGGTAGTACTTCAATATTTGTAGTCAAATACATACAGATTGAGATATACGTAATATATTTGTCAGTTATTCATGGTATTTTATGATATTCCAAGACACTTTTAACAGTGTTTAACTTTTTACAATTATGAGCAATTAGCATTAGAATTATTAATATTATTGTTACATTCATCACCTACGAGTCATATATACAAATTTATGAGCCATGTACATTATGATCCCTTTTACACAGGTTTACAATATTATTGGGACAGACTAATTCATTTATTCTCTCAAAACCATATTTATAAATGGTACAAGAGGTACATTTATATAACAAGTCACCATCGTCTGAGGTCACGAGTCATACATGTAGCTCTGTCTGGATCGGAGTCGAAGAGACTGTACGTGGTATGCAATGATATAGATATACATGTACATGTACGTATGTATGCGTCTACAGCTTATTGTTTTTATAAATGCAAACTTATACGATGCTAAATTAACCCAATTTGACTAAAGAGCGTAAATAGAGGTTTGGCTTATGTCAGATTGTATATATTTACCTTGTCGATATTTTCTGTGGTTCGTAACATCCGGGCCCGAAATTGTGTAGATTCGGAACATTGGGCTACCGGAATCCGTGATGTTTCGCACCTATTCTGTTTCGCGCTAAGATGATTCGCACCTCGATGTTTCGCACCTCCCTCGGAGCGAAACATCTCGCTGTATTAAGATATTTTTCTCGTGTAATTATTGCTCTGAAATTAATTATCAGCTATATAAGAATTGAAATAAGTTATAAAAATGATGTTTGCATTTATATATGCGCCGCTAGTATAACGTTTTTACGTTTTCGTTGGCTTTTTTTATGAAGCCTTTGAAGCCATGGTGTTATTATTTAGGTTAAGAACAAGAGGTATTAATTGTGTTGTGATAACAATTAAACCATGTCTTTTACATGAGATTTACCTGTATTTTTATGAAAATTAGGGGTGTTATTGCAGGTAATTAAGTACTACGGATCTAAAAGTGGGGATAATTTAATTACATAACTTTTCTGCTTTAAACTTACATTACCGCATATCATCCACTCAAATACCATTTTTGTACCATTCTTGATTAAAAGTAATGTGTGATATTGTTTGAAAATTTCTATTCCCATATATTTATGAATTAATAATTATGAATTAGTAGAAAATATAAATGATATTTTAGTGACCAAATATTCATATTCGAAATACTAACTTAAAGTTTAACCCATTAAAAACAAAAACATTGATAACAATTTCTACTTTATTTTCTGATCATTTAATTCTTTTTAAAACATTTTAAAACAAAGCAAACAATTCCGTCAACTGTAATACGTACATGTAATCATTAATATCACACATACAAATTCACCAGCCAGTCACAAGTGTTTTAGTCAAACGGCACAGCCACTTGTCTCATCATTATCTGCTCACGTCTCCAAATTTAGACGGTGTTGTCCAAGCTATTGGTAATGGATAATTTATAATGACTTAATTGGTTGTGCAATTAATTGTATGAACTAATTATGATGTTATTTCAGAGAATAATTAGCATGGTCTTCGAATAATCACCGGTTTTATTAATCATAAAATTCATCTGTTAATTGAATATATTGTGCTATGTGCAGGCACTTCAATAACGCTTAAAATAAAAAAAAAAACTCTTAAGTATTTTATTTAATAAATATTTCTGAATATTAACTTATTATTTACATGTTTATGTTTCATAAATCATTCATTGTAAATAATGTAGATCGATGCGAAACATCGCGGTGCGAACCATCTCAGCGCGAAACAGAATAGGTGCGAATCATCTTAGCGCGAAACATGTTTAGGTGCGAAACATCCAGTTACCGGCTACCGCACCGAAAACTCAAGCGTCTTGTGTACATTGATAGACGTAAGAGAAGCAACAATAAATTTTTTCCCCTACATTTAAAACGTAAAATCGGGTTTATAACATCGTCAGTGGGAAGATTTTCTTGAACAGATATGAGGAATTGACTTTTAACATAACCATCTGTTGGAAATGGATCGAGTAGATAGTGCCAGTACAGGTATGGCATCTCTGATCGAGATGTATGAAGAACCCTCAGATGAAGAAAATAGCCCAAGTGCTCCTTCGGCTGTAGACAATATATCGGACGAGGATGAACACGACAGAGAATCATCGGCTCATAGTTCAAGACCTCCATCAAGACCCACATTTGAAGATTTCAATTCTCCATCGCCTAATGCCGTTTTTGCAAAGCCTCATTTAAAACGAAAACGTATGCTCTCTCTCTCTCTCTCTCTCTCTCTCTCTCTCTCTTTAGTGCATGCTTGTGTATTGTTATACAGCAAAAAGTTAAGTCAAATACTTACCAGGTTGGGCACTAGAAAGAATAATCTTACCGTGACCAGGCTACGCTCAGGTCACAGTAAGAATTTGTCCCATATACTTGCAATGTAGCAGCCGCGAAGCGAATCTGCTTCGCGTTGATTTTAAGTCTGTTAAAGATAACCTGCAGGGGAAAAACACATTTTTATACATTACAAACCTTTTTGAACATACATATGTAGTTAAATCCACAAAATATCCATTTACTTAGTCGTACTAAGGCATTTTGTTAATATATATGTTTGAATTGCCTGCCATTTTGTCGAAAATCATACTCGGAATGTCTCGGATTTTATGGTAAACATGGCGACCGTAAACAGCGAATTTTCAAATGTGATGTTTCAAGTGGCAGTGATTTCGTTACAAAAACAGTTTATGGGGTAAAATAGGATTATAAAAGAGCAACATTGTAGGTATTTAAGACCAATTATATGAAAATTTAGGCGAGATATAGCGCGATATATTTTTTTTATTTGCTACGGAGCGAGTATATGGGACGAATTCTATCGTTAAACCAGGTCAGTAGGACATCTGTCATTTTAATGATAGAACATTCTATCTAGTTGGGCACCAACCCCCGTTTGGTGGTTTGACTCCAATTTGGTGGGGTTTCACTTGCTGGGATGATAAGAATCAAAAGTAAAGAGTTTGAGGAATGAGGCCATGTCATACTTTGAATAAAATTGATTTTTTGGAAGACAAAAACACTTTGTTTATATGCAACTTCTGGGGTGCATTTCATTTCAACCTTTTTTAAACACCCGTGCGGAAAAATCGAAACAAAGAATTTTTTAAACAAATGTTTTTTTATGAAGCAAACATGTCAGAGTACTTGCCCGGTGGTAAACATGATGCGCTTTTTCTTCAGAAAAACGTAATTCGAGATGAATGAAAAATAAGCTCCATTGGTAGGTAAAATAGGTATACCATTCAGGCATTTAACCACCAAATGGGAGTCAAACCACCAAACGGGGGTTGGTGCCCAACCTGCTCATTGCATGGAAAATGTTTATCAGTTCAATATGGACACCATTAAGAGGGCTGGATGGTCATGACTATTTTTATACTTTAATTATCTCCTTTAGAATAAGAGCCCTGTATAAAGAAGAAGGAAAATACTCAAACTTTACTAAATGATAGTTTATAGCAAGTCATATTTAAAAATTTAAGGTGGATCTGATGGGTAATTTGTTGATCACCCAACCTCCCTGAAGAATTTCCTTAGTATTTAAACCGTCAAAAACTCTCTGACTCCACAGTAGTCCATGCATTTTGTTATTCAGAAAGTTAAGATTGGCAAAGCATATGAATAATCTGTTCTTTTGTTAACAGCCACACGCCTGGTTTCATATGGACCAGATGCAGATGAAGAGGAAGATGAAAGTGAAAACGATTCTAGTTCTGAGGAGGAGGAGGAAGTAGAAGAAGAGTTGGGATCAGAAGCAATTATTGTCAATGTAAGTACTGCTAATAGCAGGAGAGACATGTAAATTGCTTCATGCCTGGCTAAAGTCTGATGTTGGTTTTGATCACTTTAATGTACAATGCACCTTTATAGTCATATATCATGCTGTAGTTGATTCATTCTGTACAGCATTATTATATATATATATATAAAAAAAACTATTTTATTTAATGATTGACAGTTCATTTATTGGTAGATTATAGTTTGAATTATTTGAACTTAAATGAATTCATTGAAGATGACTTATACATGGTATTATCTACATGTATATACATGTATAAAGAATTTGGGTTATAAGAACTTTAATTGGTTTAATGAAAAAAAAAACCTGTTAACATAAGCCAGATCCATGCTTAACTGAATCCTTTGATCTAAATATTACAGAATGATATCAAAGCAGATGAGCCATTGGACTCAGATCAAGCATGTAAGTAAAATACACATTTGATATTAACTGTATAAACGTAAAATGTAAACAATTGACACACACTGAATGTCAATGGATTTCACTCATCAGACTATTGATGTCGACTTCACAAAATTATTTATTTATTTCATGGTGTTTTTCTTCAATTCTTTGATATAGCATCCCTTTCACGTAGTGTACAAAACAAAACAGCTGATGAAATAGAACTACCTCCAGAGCCTCAAGGGAAGTGCTCTAAAGCTCTTCAGGTAAATACAATCTCTCCAAAAATTTATGCGACTGTATTAAGCCTTATTCTTTGAAATATACATAATTTTTTTAATAAATCTAATTCAAATTTAGATACATGTATATCATTTGTATTGTAATAATAGAACAATTATGCATGTTATTGTGGGGGATGATTAGATTTAGTCCCTAGACTGAACAATTTCCCCAGGATTAGCTAGTCTAGGGGTTTAAAAAAAGTTTACAGTTCTTCAGTTGCATATTATTAGGAAAATTGTGAACCTTGGTTGATGCTGGAAATTTATATTATAAAATATATTATCTTTCATCATTTTTAGGAGAAAATTACTAAATTGTATGACAAAATGATAAATGGAGGATTGAATTTGAATTACATGAACAACAACATAAAGCAAAGAAAAAACTTCCGCAATCCTAGGTGAGTGGAATTTTACCATATCTTCCATGAGAAAACAGATATACACCCAACTTTGAAATCTAAAACATATCAGATGTGATCATGTATATTATGAATGATGAAAATTTCAGCAGTTTATTATATACTTTTCTAAAAACAGTTTTATTCAAAAGCATGTACATTTCTTACTTATCTGATGCTTGTTAGATTTATTTTGTTATAAATGTGTAAAATCTGTCGATTTTCTTCCTTTCTTGAATAATGCAAAGAAGAGAATTTCATAAACTATATAGACTTTGTCTTGATTTTTAATATGCACCTTCGGCTTTGAGATGTCTTTTGACATGACACCATATTGGATTTTTGTAGATGTTTATTAATAAGAAGTGGTAGTGAATTCAGAGTGTTTATTTTTTTTGGATTGATCATTGTGTTTTCTGAAATATTTTGTATCCTTATTAATGAATGATGATTTTTTTCTTTATTTTCATCATTTTGTACATTAACATGGATTTGCTTTATCAAATATCAAAGCTAATTTGCTTTCAGTATTTATGAAAAGTTGATAGAATTCTGTGGAATAGATGAGAAAGGAACCAATTATCCACCCGTATGTATTATTATCATCGTATTTTCTTTTCATATGGTAATGTGTTAACATTGTTGAAAACAATGAATTTTTTTAAATGAAACTTTCCTTATAAATGCTACAAATCTCAAATATTTCTTAGTAAATGATGCACTTTAAAAATGATTCAGAAATGAGATTATAGAATAGTATGTTTTTGTGCTTGGTCAGATTTAACTAAATATTATACCATTTTGTAGGAGATGTTTGACCCTCATCAGTGGGGAAAAGAATCATTTTATGATGCTTTAGGTAAGCTCTCATTCTATTTGTTTAGTGGGAAGGGGGGGGGGGGGGGGTGTGTTTGATCGTCATTTTATGAAGTCCAAATACATGTACTTTGAGTATTAAAACATTAACTTGCAGTTATTCAGTTTATGAAAAAATTTTCAATTCCCATGAAAAAGATCTTGTTAACAAATTATCATCAAATAATTCTATGTGCATAATCTTTTATATAATAGACAAAGCACAAAAAACAGAAATGGAGAAACGAGAAAAGGAGAGAAAAGATCGCACGAAAGTGAGCATTTCTTTAATTCTTTTATATTAATTTTTTATATGGTTAAACCTTGCTCAAGCCTTTTGGTTGTATGTTGCATAAGTACATTTTAGAAATACTTATCTCCTGGTTGGTTGGTTTGAACTTATTTTATTGTAATATGATTACAATAGGATCGGGCACAAGTTCTAAAACTTATTTTGCCCTCTCCCTATACAATAATTTACATACAAAATTTTTCACATGCAAATAAAATGTCATATATATGTGTATAAATATAAAGATTCGAAATAATTTACAATAAAGTTATAGATAGCACATTTTGATGCAAATGTAAATACGTAATCAAAATCTTCTGGATTTTTTAATAAAAATGTGAAACAAAGGAAAACAAGTGTTCATTCAAAGTATTACTAAGTTTGTCATCTCCCCAAAGCAAAATATGTGTATTAACAATATTTAAATCGCCAATGCTAAATACATTATTAAATAATTTGTCTCTGGCTTCAGCATATTTAGTACATGAGAAAAAATAAAGATACGCATCTTCAACCTTTCCACATATACATGAAGGACTTTCAACAATATTATATTTGAATATGTCGCACTTTAGTATGTAATTATGGCGTAGTTTTGTGTGAATTATATTTTGAATCCTGTCTCCAAAAGAAAAATAAGGCACTAGTTTTATCAATGTTTCAATCCGTCAAACAAATAATTTTTTGAGTTGTAATCAAAATAAATTTATCTTTTTATGCTCATTAGAATTTGTTTATCTTTTTTAGATAGAGTTTGTGACTGGAACGAAGAAAACAAGTTCCGATTCTGGACCAGGTAAGTCATTTTTTTTAACTGAATATTTTGCGCTTGAGATATTAACACAAAATTAAGCAAAATATAGCACCCCGCAGAAAAATCCAGTTATACAGTATGGAACCATCTACCTAATTGGAACAAAAAGAATCTCATCTTTATAAAACCACTTTGCCAATTATAAATGTACCATCAAAAATCATTGGAGATCTCATATTTGTTTGATGTTCTTTCTTTCAGATGAAAAGAAGAGAAAAAGTAAATGGGACTCTCTCCCCCAGGTGACAAGCACGAGACCAGGGGTGGTCAATCCAACCGTAGTTGCCTCCCTTACAGTGTCAGCCACCGGCACCAAGTCTACAGTCATACCAGCCGTGGGAAATATCACCAAAAAGTCAAAATCCTGATAGCGTTTTAACACACAGACAGTATCAATTTATCATAGAATGATATCATAGAAGATGTCAAATTAAAATGCTATGCTGTGCTGGGTGGATTTTGATTCCACACCACTTTTCAAATTTTATCAATGAATTTTGAAACTTCAGGTAGAAGAAGAACTTGTATTCTTTTCGCAGCTATGAGAAGTCATGATTTCAGTTCTTTTTTCAAGCGATGCAATGGTGATTTGGTAATTCAGTTTTTGGAAAGTAAAGTTGCATTTATACTATGTCACTGTCAATGTTTATGGAGGTTTTACATGTTGGTTTGTTATACATTGCATTGGTCTCCTTAAAAGGTGATTAAGTACTTCATCTTCTCCTGCACACTTTGTACTTGTACATTCATTGTATTGTCAGTCAGTGAAATGGAAATAAAATGAATAAATAAATAAAAAGAGTTTTCTCTTCTTTGAAGTGTGATGTAGTTCAATTTTTAACATGCCTGGTAGTCTAGATAGTGAATTCTGAAGATTTTTTATTTCAATATTATTCCCCATATTCATACCTACATGTATGTCTAAGTTGATGGAGGAAGTCACAATCATTAATGATTTTCATGCCAATGCATGTTGTTTTATCACATTTAAACATGATCCAGGAAAAGGTATGTTTTATAGATAGGACATCCGAGCGTTTGTGTATACGTATATGTGTACAAGTTGCACTACCGCACGGTACAAATTCATGCTTTTACATACAAGGTTCATTATATTAATAAGTACTTGTAGTAATAAATGTATTTTAAAAAATTATTTACATTGTTCTCTCGAGTAAAGTTTGTGACTTGTATATTGTGAACATGCTATTATAGTTTCATTATTATGTCCTCGATTGAAACGTTAAATAACTGCCATTTAAAAATAAGCATTAACAGCCATAAAATGAACACGTTTTCAACGCTTAATTCTGACAAATATCGTCTCAATTCAATTTTTTCCCTAACTGTTAACATTTGGAATACTAGGGACATTTTTTATTACCAATAAAATTTCACTTTTCCTGAAGTGCCCACAGAGAATTTGAACGAAGTAAAATGTCGATAATTTATTCGGTTTACTTCAAAGTTTTTTTGGAAGCCGGTTTGACGCTGTAGCACATTAAGGACTGGCACTTGATTTGATTCCGCGATTTTATATGACAGGCGGCCTGCTTTTCAAAAAATACAATATGTATGAAACTTCATAAACATATCCTGAAGAGTTTCTTAGCAGCTAAGATTTAAACTACGTTAAATTTATAGATAAAGTTAAAACCAGAATATACAATTTCTATATTCTGACTTTAACTTTGTCTGTAACTTTCACGTCACCATTTCGTAGTTTCTATATTTTGACTTTAACTTTTTCCGTAACTTTCATGTTTTAAATATTAGCTATAATAGATATAACTTTGTGAGCAATTCAACTACTAGTATGTCATTACACTCTGACGATTTTGACATTCATTATTTTGCATTTAGCTTAGTTTCCAAGATAAATAATTTAGTTGTTGAAGATTTTCCTATCAAACATCAAACTCCCATTATAAAAAATAATATATACATTTTCAAGCGGCTTTGTCTGTGATTACGCTACGAATCGATTTTGTAACGCATGATTCAACACATTTCATTAATGACTATTCTAATATGTAATCGTACAATTGCTAAAAATTATATAAATACAGGTAATATGGAATCATTCTTTAAATATTACTAGGATGAGGTGTTGAAATACGGCCGGGTGTGATCAAATCTATCATAAAGCCCTTCGGGCTTTAAATCACCCCGACCGTATTTGATCACCTCATAATACTCAAAGAATGATTCCTTACTCCTTAACATTTTAACTGTTTCGTAATTTTCTGACTGACATTCCCTATGAGCCATACAACTTTAAAACAAAGACACATATGAGTGAGAACAATTCGTCTGTATAATTATTAAACTTAACTGACCTTGACTTTTCCTATTACCATGACATCTTCTTTCCTTATTTTACATTTAGCTCAGTTTTTAAGAGCACAATATTTGTGCGAAACTTCATAAAAAGATGTACATGTATTTTTGAGAGTTATTAATTTATGTCAATACTTTCTTTTCTTGACATTTTATGTGACGTTGACTTCTACTTTTTCTTTTTACCTCAATAACTGTTTAAGATATTTTCTTTAATTCAAAAATACGAATTTAAACATACCAAAAGATCTTACATAAAACATATACAAAATATGTGAGAAAATAAATTAGTCAAATCTGACACCATTTTATGCAAACTGTGACTTGTGCTTTGATACTTGATGTTATTTTCATGTTACATTGCAAATGAACCATTACATAAAACATTTCTATAGTTTTACTATGATATTGTTTATCTATTTTCTTTGTTTAGTTTATTGGTTTTGTATGGACGGGGGTATATAGAAATATTTACATTCTCCAGTGTCTTTGTCTCTGATAACACTATACGAATCGACTTTGTAATACATTCAACCAATGACTATTTTAATAATTAATCGTTCAATTGCTGAAAATTATATAAATATAAGTAATAAGGAATCATGCTTTGAATATTATGAGGTGATCAAATGCAGTCGGGGGCTTGATCAAATCTACCACAAAACCCCCACCCTCCGGGCTTTTTTGAAATATATCCCCCCCCCCCCCCCCCCCCCCGAACGTATTTGATCACCTCATAATACTCAAAGAATGATTCCTTATTCCTTAAATAAACAATTTAAAGAAGCAAAATGCAGCAACTTTTATTATGTACATGTACATTTTAACCTAACCACGACAAAATTTTCACACTATGTATCAGGCTTGGGGCGAATTGTAAAGTAATGCATTCCATTACCATTACTTCATGAATTTGGGCATTAAATTACCATTATCATTACTTAATTTTCTTGAAGTAATGCATTACATTACCATTACATGAGTAAAGTAATGTATTACCATTACGATTACTTTGTGAAAAGTCAATAAAAAGTTTTTCAAAAGTAAAGCCAAAAAAGAGTTTGGGATTAGACATTGTCCCGCAGCTCCATGCAGACTAGCTCAGTGAATGGTTCATGGTCACTGCCAAGAGAAGGGGATTGGGGTGTTGAGCACTTCTCAAAACAACAGAATGTTTTGATTATTCTGAGGACATTCCTCACCGAAAAGAATTTATTGAATGCACAACTAATTGGAGTAAATTTTTTAATGATTTCACATTCTCAATAATAACACTCTTAAAAATTTATTCAATTGTGTTGTTATAAGCATTGTAATGCAAAGTAATGCCTTGTAATATCAGCATTACACTAGATTTTGAAAAGCAATGCATTACATTACCATTACTTGTAATGCTAAATTTGTGGCATTACTAGCATCACTTTAAAAACATATTATGCATTGCAATGCATTGCCATTACATATAGCATTACCTGAAAACCTGCTGTGTATAAACTGTACCATGTAAAGGTTTTCCCTTTTTTTCTGACTTTGACTTCATTTTTTTTTATTTTAAATTTAAATTGGCGACCAAGAAACTCGTCAAGATATTTGTAATGAAATTTCATGCTTAGAGATATTTTTTGAGTGATATTCAACTACATGTATTTCATTATTCCCTAAAGCATTCAGCTTTGTTTCTAAGATACCGTTCAAGATTATGTTTTGTTTTCTGTAAACTTATTATATCGTATCAAAAACGTAGTTTTATTTTTCCATCTAAATACAATTTTAAAGTAGTGTCTTTATATAGATTTAGATAGAAAGCTCCAATGGCCAGAACAGGGTTCAGGAATCGGGATTATAAATTTCCCCTGCCGTTTTTTTATGTCAGTATGCGGAACAACCGCTTGGTAGATAAAAACCCAATATGATGCCAACAACTTTATCTCCCTCTCATTTGTCCAGTGGCATTTATGAATATTTAAATTACTGATATTCGATTCAAAATGCGTCGATTGCTTTGTGCCGAAAAATGTCATCAAATTCACGTAATACAAACAATGGGTATCACTATGGTGGCCAATAGCATTCATGAATATTTTGATCACCGATATTCGATTGTTTATAATGTTTCGAATGATGACATCCAATTGAGATTGAGCACGATCAACTGACAAGGATGTCGATTTTTAAGCCAGTAAAACTTATAAATATTTCAATTATTTTTTAAAACTTTATCAATACAACAATACATCAACAATGTATTACAAATAACACGCCATTTAAAGAGACAAAATACAGGTACATTGTATTGCAACAGAGAACTTTTCTGTGTTAAAGAGATAAAATTCGTCGTATTGTAACATAGAACTTTTCTGTGTTAAAGAGATGAAATTCGTCGTATTGTAACATAGAACTTTTCTGTGTTAAAGAGATGAAATTCGTCGTATTGTAACATAGAACTTTTGTTACATTAAAAGTTTAAAATCAAAGATTTCTAACTTATCTACAACAATCTTTCTCCACCAAGATTGTTATAGATAAGTTAGAAATCTTTGATTTTAAACTTTTAATGTAACAGGTTATAGATTTAAAATGTACCAGCTGTCATGAGAACATAAGTTTGATTTTTTTTTTCTCAGATAAACGTAAATAATAGTCTGTATTTAGAAAAACCTCGAGATTCTTTCATGTGAAAAAAATGTTAATCCCATTGACACTAGTCTTTGATATCTTTTTAACTTAATCTCCCGGCAAATGAAATAATTGCTGGACAATAGAAGTGTGAAATTATCGTAACAGCTATATATGTGTGAATGTTTATTTTTCTGGCATGTCATTACCATCTCTTTGTCATCGAAAAAAAAAAGCAATGCCTGTCAAAAAAATAAGTGTAAGAGAGAATGATTTAAGATCTGGAGGAGTACGGTTGGGCTAACTGTGCTGGAACCCCGCACGTTAGCATAGAGTTTGTTATGTTGGGCTAACTGTGCTGGAACCCCGCACGTTAGTAGAGTGTGTGTGATATCGGACTAACTGTGCTGGATTTCCGCACGTTAGTGTCGATTCTGTGTACAGAATTATATCGGACTGTCCGTGCTGGAACCTCCGCACGTTATTAAGTTGTTCTCTCGGAACTCCGAGAATCGGTTTTCATTGGAATACCATGTACCGTTATTTCAACTTAAATACAACTTGTTGAACTTTTGTTTTGTTTTGGAGTTTTTACTCGGCGTAAACTTGAGCGAGTGTAACGAATTGAGCTTTCCCCTGAATTCACCATATGGATTTTAAGAACTTTTACATTACAATTTACCGTTTACAATACAAATCAAATACAAGATATGTTCGTGAAAGTTGGGTAGTAATTTAGCAGAAAGCCGAGTGGCATGCTACCGGGCTAACCTTAACTTCACGGAAAATTTGCGAAAGGAACTTTACACTTAAAATTCATTGGTGAAACTTTTCTGTGTTAAAGAGATCAAATTCGTCGTATTGTAACATACAACTTTTCTGTGTTAAAGAGATGAAATTCGTCGTATTGTAACATAGAACTTTTTAAATGAAATACTGGTACATCGTACTACATATATCTTTTTTGTTTTATACATATTAGATAAAATTTATCAACACAGATGAAGTATACTGAAAAAATTATTTATCCATACTCTTAATCATGAGCATATTTAAAGGTAAGTTATAACAGTGCACCCTTGAAATAACGGTACACAGTGAATACAATAAGTTTGTAGATGAGGCTAATAAATAGAAGGCATTACGAGGCCCAGAGGACATACGATCGATCCTTCACACTTGCAAATTTCATTTTTTTTAATGTGCTAAGACATTCTTTCAGAAAAGGGGTGGAGAGTTGATAAATCACCAGTTAAAACAAAAAGCACGAACCGACACCACCTACCAAAGCAAGGAAAATATTGAAATATTTTAAAATAATATTGATGATATTATAATAGATATAATATAATATATGTGGTTTGAAATATATATTATATATACACAGATTAAGGCCAATATTATCAACGACCTTTTTTTCAACAAGACCTTAAGAACCTGAGCCTAATCTACTATATAATGGACCGTGTACCTCCATTTTTTGAATCGAATGAAATCGAAATTACAGAGCAGGAGAAGGGATTTTAGTCACGGATTCTAAATAAATCACCTGACCCTGTCGGAATATTACGGTGGCTGCTATAGGACATATCGCGGCAACAAATGTATAAAGGATATCTCAAACATATGTCCTATATCATCCACCGTAGAATATCTTCTGTACTTGACATATATGTTGCTCTATTAGAAACCCTTACTATTAAATATAGAGGAGACACCTATTTCACAAAATTTTATCTTCTAAATACTGATTTTTTCAAACATTTATACAATTCAATTTATGAACACAGAATTCTCAAAGTTCAGTCTGCATGCTTCCAACAGGTTTTTATCTTGTTGAAATAAAAACAAATCTTATCACATTTCAAACCTTGAAATATATGTGTATCTAACGCATTTGATAGGGTTTTATGTAAGGGTGATACAAGTTAAAGAATACTGTTATGGGTGGTCATGTTTTAGAGAGGCTCGAAGACTAAATTACTAGTAGAGAGCGGACAGTTCTATAGATGGTCATTTCTTTAAGAACGGTAGTCTTAAATGAAGGAGTTACACAAGGTTCAGTTTTAGGTATTTTGTGTAACTTATATAACAATTGATATTATTACTGATATAAGATTATTTGTTGGTGATACCTCATTGTTTATTATGGCTGATAATGAAATTGATTAAGCAATCACATCTTCAACATTTGAATAAGATAATTATATGTCAAAGATCAACGAAATCGGTTGTTATCAAATATCATTAGTCATCTACCTGAATTTTTTCGTCGAAAAGGAGTTTAAAAAGGTTATAGCATCCAATACACATGCAATATTGGCCATACTAGTAAAAATTTGATGGTGACAGACGAACCCAATAAAGTAAAGAAAACTGTATTCAGAATTTCACATAGCAAATCGGCCCGGTTTATTAGCTAGATTCGGGACCGTAACGGATATGTCTATAGAGTATTGGGATGTCACTACAAAAAATAATGGACACAACCAGAGCGATTATCCCGATCCCAAGAACGGAACCAATTCCTTTCGCTGATTTTCTTTCGTCCTTTGCGCAAGTCTTCTTCCTCACTGAGGCTGAAAGAGCCTTCTCGTTGATTTCCAATTCTTTTTCTATTTCTTTGATTCTGTTTTGAAGTACTTGAGGGTCTGTGATAAAATTCTGAGACTTTAACCGGTCACATGGACACTTACAACCTGGTACCAAAAAATCAAACGTGACATTAACAAAATAAAAGTGGATCGGAATTGGAATGTCAACCCAGTTTATGGTTTATGACTTATGATGCAAGACGAGTTATTAAATTGAAGATGCATTTTGAAATAACAATCTTTTTTTGCTAAGATTAAAAGAAAAACTCAGCAAGCTCAAAGAGCTGAAATGTTTAACAAATTCTATTGACGGATTTCAAATAAGTTGTGATGACATGTTCTGGAGAGACGGAGGACAAACTCCCAAGTTCAACTGAAGTACAACTCACTACAATACAAATTCAATCAGAATTTCCTGCGCATATGCCCATCTATAGGGCATTTTCCTAGTTAATACAACGTGTCATAAAATTCTTTTCAGCGAATTAAAGCATATTCAATTTTTGCAAAACTCCAAAATAAAAAATAAAATTAGAGTTTTCTGTCAAAATATACTTCTACACATTATATCTTTTTTTCTGTACAAAGTTTCATATTAAAACGCTTATCTTTATCTTACTAAAAACAAGACCGACTGACTGATAAAATCAGTTGAACATATTGAACTCGTTGCTTGGGAGAATTATAATTATTAAGGACAACGGACATTATTTGGTTTGCGCATACTGTTTCGCAGCACAGTGAATGAAAGAATAATTGATCAGTTATTTTCTCTTACGTTTACAGACAGGTTGATCTCCTGTCCAATCACCACTCTCGTTACAAACTCTCGTTAAATTCCCTTTCACGAGACGATGATTCTTCCTGCATGTGTAAGAGATAATATAGGTCTGGAATATATAGTCCAGAAAATATGTTGGGGAAGGAGCAGTTTGCCGAATCGTTGTACTGTTCTCGTGTATTGGTTCCTGACAAGTAACTGAGGAAAAAATAATTTTATATCTAAATAAACCATAATTCAATAATCATTAGAGTATCATTCGTAAACATTGATTGTGCCATCATTTGAATTTGAGTTTATCCAATTAATAGACCAGACGTGAATATATGTTCCCCATATTTTTTTTAAAGTGAAACAATGAGAAAAAGTTAACAATACAGTTTTCTTCTGAAATAAAATTAAAAAAGAAAAAAAGAAGTATAATAAGGCAAACTTATATATAAGATTTTTTCCCTGTAAGTAAAGGATATAAGCCGAAAACTGTCCATTCTGTGAGAGAAAGAACTGATCGAGGCCCGTAGGGCCTAA
>WFKH01011801.1:52069372-52083993 GCA_016163765.1 Magallana hongkongensis
AAAAATATCATATAATAGTTATTGCATTTTATAAAAAAAAAATCCTATAGATGTGAAGAAGAAAATTGTACCCAAATCCGCTCAATTCCTCAAATTAAAAACATTCAAAAATTTAATTTGTCTTCTCCATTATAATTAAATGACTGTTGTTTACCTGGCGTAAACTCGTGTGACTTTTATAACTTTACTCACATTTGATTGATGAATACACTGGAATGAAAATTGTTGTCACGTGACATGTTAAAGAGCTATAAAAATCAATGTTACAGTATTGACAGGCACATCACTCTATTTTACTAAGGCCCACCCATTATTTTCATCTTTATTCAAAAATAAAAAATGGCTACAGACCAGGATAATTTTCCGCTGTAATATTTTCTTAGGAATAGCGATTATTCCTTTATCCCCCACAACAGAAATGTGTCAGAGCTATGGAAATTGTTTAACGGTGTCGTTTTTATTTACTCGTGTCTGAAAAACTATCAAAATTGATGTAGATTTCACATTATTCATCGTATAAAGAGGGTGCCCCAGAGAGTAGTTATATACAGCATATCATCCTTTAATTTTTTTTGTACAAGTATTTAACATTTAGCGAGACATTTCTAATGATCAACCAAAATTTCAGCGTCAATCGTAGAATTATAAGCAAGATACAGAGCTCACAATTCTGCTAGGTTTGAGTCATATTTTGTTCACATGAGTTTATTACATTCAGCTTAAGATTTTTAACTTGGTATTTCCTATTCAGCATTTAAAGTGGAAAAAAAGAATGGCCTCAGATCTGTGTACATAGAATTGTGAGCAAATCTCTGTATCTTGCTTATAATTCGAAGCTTTACACTCAAATATGGTTAGTAAATAGAAATTGTAATCAATTAAACATAAGAAACATGCACTATAACAAATAAAGTGCACAATATATTTTTCAAAATGAATCATATACATGTATATACCTACATATTTCCGTCAGCGATATTAAACTCTATTTAAACTTATGAATAAACTTGAGAAAATGCTAAGCATCTCAACAAAACACATTGCATTAATCTAATATTACGCAAAAGATCATACCGAATTACCGATAAAATGAATAGTATTTTAGTACTCTTTTAATACATCAGATTTTGCTTAATTTGCGCAGGTAAACAGTTAACTGTCTGATTTACCGAAGTCTCTGTTTGATTTGATACGTAAAAATTACAAAATACAGGCGATAGTTTCCAGGTTATAAAGCATAGATAATGAAAACGAAACGAAAATCAAAACAAGCTAACACCACCGTCATATGTGAAAACTGTCAACGCACTGAAATATTTAACCTCAATTTACTTCACAAAATCGGCACCAATGTATTTTGCATGTTTCAAAGATCCCCTTCGTACGCGAACTGTTGCACAACAAACTAATTCATTATTGTCAGATCGACCCGTTTATCTTAAGGTTTCTCCACCCTTGATGTTTTTATGGTTTAATCCATGTAATTTTTGTTTAAATTTGAAGATTAATATGTAAACATTCAAATTGAACATAAATGTTGGTATGTTGCAAATATATTTTTCATGCTGTAGGAGCTTACACAGGTACAGTATCAGGACAATTATAGCGATGACTACTCTCCAATCAAACATCACATTTTTATTTTACTGATTTCTATATAATAAAGCAATTTTTTTAAAGAAATTAATCGCAATCCTTTATTTGATGTATTTTAACATTTTAAGGCCATTTAAACTTGCCAGTCTGAAAGATATCACATTTACAGTGCATTTTGATACAATTTTTTAACCATGAATAAGTACAGTTCAGCAACATAAAACGTCTATAACTTTTAAAATAATGGTTCAAACTCACTGAAAATTGGTACATTTGCAATTCATTATATATCCTATCGAAATCTGCAAAGAAATGTTTACCTTGCCAGGTAAAAAAATTATGAATTGTTGTCTCTGTCAAGTTTGACTATGTATGGTTTTATCAGTTTTTCCTTGAATTTAGCGATTTCAACTCAAACTACTCTCTATAAATTGTTAAACATTAGTGTCATTTCATTTTACATAGCTTAAAATGTGTTAAACACAAGTATAAATCAAGATATAATGGCAAAACCATGCATCACATAACACTAAAATTATAACCGATAACGGTAAAATATTCCGGAATGCTCTCAATGACGTCACACGACAATCGAAAGACCTTAAACAAAGAACCTCGTATATGAGTCTTGGTAAAATGGGTTGGCAAACCAGGGCCAGGGCAAAATAAAAAGCCGGGGCATATCGGCAATCGTCAATTCCAAACTACGCATTGTTTTGCAGCAATATTTACAGCGAAATCAAATATACTTGTCCGTAATATATCCTCAAAATTTTAATGAGATTGGCATATTAATAACTGCCAATCTTTTGTTTTGCCCCGGCCCGGGTTTGCCTACCCATTTTACCATGACTCACGGAATACCGAACTCGAAGCTATAAACTGATTGAAACACGCCTTTCCTTTATTATAATTTTCGTAATAACTCAGATTTGAAACAGAATTAGCCCATAATTTTTGCAATTTATATTTTCCTTTCCATAAGGATTATTTATGCTAAATTACATTGAATTTGACTCAGTAGTTCTTGAGAAGAAGATTTTTAAAAATGCACCCACCTTTTTCTACAGTTTCGAGTTTTCCTCCGCTTTGAATAAAGATCGGTCTTTCATTTTTGCAATTTATATTAACCTTCCCATAAGAATGCTTTGTGCCAAATTTGGTTGAAATTGGCCGAGCGGTTTTAGAGAAGAAGTTCAAAATGTAAAAGTTTACAGACGGACAGACGGACGACGGACAAAATGTGATCAGAATAGCTCACTTGAGCTTTCAGCTCAGGTGAGCTGAAAACGTGTACGTGTAGTTATAGCACACGTTCGCGTACCCGTACACGTTTTAAATCTCAACCTCTCTATTATCTGCACTTATACCGATATATGTCGAGTGACATCCGTACTTGCCAGATTGATATCTGAACTTATCGTAATATAAGATGGATGTCGAGTTACATCTTACTTCTTAGTCTGACAGAGATTGAGTGATATCCACACGTACTATCATGATTGATATTCTTTTACTTCAATCAATGAAAATATTTAAGGAATAAGGAATCATTCTTTGGCTATTATGAGGTGATAATTTTGGTCGGGGCGTGATCAAATCCAATAAAGCCCGAAGGGCTTCAAAGAATGATTCCTTATTACTTATATTTATATAATGTTCAGCAATTGTACGATTTAATATAAGAATATTAATTATGCAAACCCCGCTTGCGCCCCAACAATACGTCATTTGAATTTATTTGACTGTACAATACAAAATCGATTCGTAGACTAAGTGTTCTCACTGAAAAAGACACTTAAAAAAATGTAAATATAATATGATATCTTTACTTACGGGTTGAGTCGAGTGAAAAATAATTCCTGAATAGTACAGTGGACGTCAAACAATATTCGGTCAAAGTCAATCGAGCATTGTATGTAAAATTGACAGTTAAAAAAAAAAGAACTATACATGCAAACAAATCGGGGCAATAGACGTCAATTGACACTGGCGTTCTAACCAATTAAATGCGTGAAATGGATGTCAATTGGTATGATACCCATGAGTGCGATAAATATGAACTGAATTTACATAATTCTTGTCTAAAGATGTCGAATTATCTTCATATAAGAGTATGCATCTGATATTGAATGATACCCCTATTAACCTCAGTTACCTGAGTAATAGAAATATTTGTAGATTGACATGTTCACTGTACCTGTCATCATGTGATACATGTACTAACTGATGCTATATATGTCAACATGGATATTTTTGTGGCAATTGGGTTCTTGTGATAATTGTTCATTGACATCCAAATGGGGGTATTAAAAGACAAGATATATGTACTTGCTAGTGCATTAGATTTGGAATAAAAAACATACTAACGATAATCAGATAGTTCACAATGTTCAGATATGCCAACAATTTCCTAAAATTTATTTTTTTCTAAAAACACTTATATTTTGTTCCACGAAATGAAACCTGTAAAGTTTAATCTATGTTCACATATTGCCCATATCGCCTAAAACCTACAATTTCAAACTCCTTCTAGTGTAGAGTAAATTGAAATAGTCGTTCTTAGAATATGTATGGTCAAAAATACTTTTCAAAATAATACAAATGTTTGTGCTGCTATTTATAAAGGATGTCTATTTGCACGAATATACTCTGAAATGTAATCTAACTGATATTTTACAGTTAATTTGTGATGGAACATTATGTAAAAGTAATGCTTAATTACCCTTTTAGACAAAATTTGCAGCACTGTCTAAAAGAGCTGATGAACTTTTATTTAGACAAAATTTAACAACATGGTTTTCAAGACACTATTTTTTAAAGATATATTAAAAAAATAAAAATGAATATTAGATTTATAAGGATTAAAAATACTTGACAGAAGTAAAAATTGATAAAAGGTTGACGTTTACTCAAAATAAAAAGATAAATTAATTGAAGATAATGAAAAACCATCTATTGTATGTTATAGACCTTTGACTGTACTGTTATTTTGCTCTTTCAAAAACTAGGTCAATGACCTATTTTTGAGCTAGTGGCATTTAAATATTTATTGAAAAATTAAAAAATATCACTCAAATTTTTACACTATGATTTCTTAACTGTGGAAATATCACAAATTATATAACTTTTTGAAAAGTGAAATACAGTTAATACAGGGCAGTGAAGCTAAATAATTACGAGGTCCTAGGTTTGAGCAACGAGTTTTAAAAATTCAGTCCAAATTTCCTCTATCAATTGTCCAAACACTACCCATTTCTGATTCAATTTCACAAACAAACAAAAACTGAATGATCATAACACTAAAACATGTATATTCCCAAACTATTTAACCATATTCTGCTGGAATTAAATTTATATGAGTTAAATGTAAATAAAAATTATCAAACATTTTAGATATATGGTCTTTTTAAAAGTAAAAAAGTAAAATTAAGTCCCAAAATCTGCTGTTTTGCTACAAGTCTAATTTTGTTTGAGCCTTATTCCACAATAGAGTAAAAATATTGAATGTTATGTCAATGTTATGTCAATAATAACTCATTTTATAAATACTTTTTGTGTTTAAAATAAATTTTGCTAATGACATTAAACTTTAATTATAACAATCCGAATTTGACAATTCAAACTCTGAGGAAATCACATCCATCATAAATCATATATAACGTTATCATATTGCGCAAAGATCAAATGAATACTAACAAAGAGTGAACACGTGACCCTACTTAGATGCCTTGTGACAACGTACTTAGTATTTATTTGTGCAATATAAGTTAAATGAAATCTCTACTTACTGGTGCAATAAAAGCTAACTGAGCTGTCTTTCAAGTCCTGACTTGTTGGAAAGGTACATTGTTGTTTTCCGTCACAGTCCTCTAAAATACGCACTAATTCTGACTCATTTCGGGTGGTCAGGTTCATGATAGAAAGATAGTACTTGTCACATCGTAAAGTAACGCTCCCATTTCCAAAGGCAATTCTGCTGTTCCCGAAGACTATAAGAATGTTTCCAACAGAAAAAATAACATAAATCATCATCAGATTGACAAATTGTTTTGATGATTTCATGTATCAGTAATTCCTTAATGTTAAAAGTATTTTAAATTAGTAATAAAAGGTATCTTGAATTTTTCATCAATACCCAAGTCCTGATTATCCATCGATGTATTTGCATTTGAGCAATTACAATCAGGAACATCGTCATTAGAAACACAGCCTAAAATTTATTAAAATAAGTCATAGACAGAGTGAAAACATAACTCAATATTTAAATATATGAACAAAATTTTTAAAATTCTAAAATGAAATAAAAAACAATATTTTTTGTACGACAATGCAGTTAAAAATGTCGTCAAAGAACAACAGGTAATCTCTTTATTTGAAATGGGATTTCGAGTTGACTTCAATAATTTTTTTAAATCAATAAGATTTCAGAATGTTCAAATTTTTTGTACATTAAAGCAGTTTGCCACTACACATCTGAAAATTGGAATGAATATACTGAAAATACATAAGGGAGTTTGCTTTATTTGAACAATACACTCGCAAATAATAATCGAGTAAATATTTATAATTTGTTATAAAGTAATTGACCAAGTATATGTTGGTAAACTTTTTCCGAGTACCATGAGATTTGGTGCCAAGC
Source organism: Magallana hongkongensis (assembly GCA_016163765.1). NCBI lineage: Eukaryota > Metazoa > Mollusca > Bivalvia > Ostreida > Ostreidae > Magallana > Magallana hongkongensis. The sequence goes on from WFKH01011801.1 coordinate 52,075,611, forward strand.
GAAGCGAGGCACCAAATCGAATGACGAGGAAAAAGTTAGTACATGTTTGACACAAGAAATTATTTCTTTATATTTCAATCTATTTATTACTATTCAACTGTGTTAAATTTTATCAAATCAAGGTAAGTATGATGAGTTAACTGTAATTGGTTCAATCCACCCTGTCCTGGTGATACTGTAGACGTACTACATTTGGCTGTGTATTCTATTTAGCGCTTTTGGCGGAATGCGGCTTCTGCTAAACCAAGTACATCGCTAATTATATATAAATGCCATGCATATATGTATAAGAATAGTCACATTCAGGAATACGCTAATTCAAATCCACGCCAACTTGTTCAAAATCTAATTTCCGCCAAACATCGTACACGCCAATATAATACGTTAACAGTAATTTGTGCCCTGGTGCAGGTTACCTGTATTAGACAGGTTAGGTTTGAAAGTGAGTAGAATTCAAACTAAACAGTGAATCACACATTCACCCTACTATTCATGAATGAAGCAAGCTACATGTAGTACAAGGTGTCTTTCCAATTGGATTTCAAGCCAGGAACTAAGAACTCTTTTTTATATTAGTGATGATTTATTTTCGGATGTGCCATTGACTGCAGATTCTACCAAGGGTGAGTCTATATGCAGCAATGTATTAAGGCTGACCATTCCAACTTGCATAAACAAAATCGTTTTTAGCAAGGATGAAAAAGACATAACTATTGAAAATAATTAAAACTGACACTGTTCTCCAGAGAATTTAAATAAATATGTTTTTTCAGCTGTTGTTTTATTCATATTCTTACAAATGTTATGTAGTGGAGGTCTACCATTGATTTAACCAATTATTGTCAGTAATTGGTTTAATCATTATGAACACAATGGATGGTCACTGAACCATGAAGCTTGGACTAGGTGTGTACCAAGTCATTTGGTATCAAGAAAAATCTATTGTTCGAGGTGTGAAACATGTACTAATATCAAGTACTTAACATCTAAATAACTAAAATATGCAACATTGTTTAAATGCGATGCAATTTTTGGAGTAAAAGAAATCAATGTCACTATGAATTAGAGTCAATATATCATATAAAATGGTCGTTTTATAGTTTCCTCTGACTCATCGAAAGCATTAACAGCTCTGTTTAAATCTGCATATGGAACTTTTTTAAACCAACTTTACTCATATGTCCTACCGTAAATTTCCGCCTCACAGAGTTCCACATGATTGGCATGGCCTTTATCCTTGTTACCAGTCCTGTTTACTAAGATGTAAATTTGGAGTCCATGGTGACCGCCAGGGAAAACAATCGTATTTTGGAAGCTTGGCTTGGCTTCTTCGTCATGATACACAGGATTAAGGTTGTTCAGCTCATTCACTGCCATCGTCTTATTAGTGATGAAGACGTAATACTTCTCGTGGCGAAAGTCTAACCAACCCAACAGCATGAGGATTGGTTTGTATCAAAAAACAAAAAAATCAAGAACAATATTTTATTGAGATGAAATAATAACGATTACATATTGGCTAATAAAATTATAAGTGATAAAAAAAATTACATGTAGGGATACCCCCTCCCGAGATATCACCCGAGGGCAATATGTTGATCATAATTTGTACCGAATACTGTTAAGATCTCGTAGAAAGTTGAAAAAACCTTTACGTGTTTCAGTTAAAAGTGAAAAGACTGATTCGACGTTAAAGAGATATCAACAGTTTTTACGAATTGGTGAACAATCAGTGTAATCAATGAATTTCGATCTCTTCTGATGTATTAAACATATTCTCTTAAAAATTTAAAAATAACCCTACTTCGTTCTGTTGATGTGATCGTGATGTATTCTCACCAAACCAGTGTCACAACTTTTCGGGGTTATACGACCAAAAATGTTTCCTTCTTTGAAAGACATGCATATCCAAGAAAACTTACATTCTTCTCTGAAGATTAAGTTGATTTTAAAAATCGTTGAGATAGACCTGAAGGTAACTTCCCACCAGGCTTTCTCATTATGCGTATTCCCGTTCTCTTTAGTCCCAGCACATTCACCAAAATAATTAAAATAATTTCCATCGAAGGCTTTGTCTGCCGTTAGTTCGCCATCTTTATGACTATATATCGATGATATGCTGGTTTTGTTTGGATGAAGTCTGCCCAGATTACACATTTGACCTGGTATTGATAAAAAGATAAAATTTATTGACGTTGAGATCTCTTACGCTGATGTGATGTTTCCTGATATGTGTACATATTGTCTATTATTATACTTTCATGTTAAATACTGAAATCTGATTGGTTTAGATGCAGTTTATAATCCGTTCTACTACCCTCAGCCTTAGCAACACACTTGGCAACGGGTAACACAACGATTTGTTACATGCGCGTAAATTATGCGCGTACGGTTCGCCGTAGAATTCACGTCAGCAGTAAAGTTTTTTTTTTTAATTAAGACATTCAGTATAAAAATATAAATAGTGCCTGTTTGGGAGGGCAACAGTTAAAATTATTATCCTTTCATGTTAAATACTGAAATTTGATTGGTTTAGACGCAGTTGACAATCCGTTCTCTTACCCTCAGCGTTAGCAACACGCTTGGCAACGGGCCGACAAAACGAATTGTTACACGCGCGTAAATTATGCGCGTACGGTTCGCTGTTAAATTCACGTCATTTCTATATAAAAGCAGTAAATTTTTCTCTAAAATTAAGACATTCAGTATAATAAAATAAATAGTGCCTGTTTGGGAGGGTACATGTAACTGATGAAATGACACCCCTCACAAACCATTGTCAACCTCCGCTTCGCGTCGGTTGACAATGGTTTTCTCGGGGTGTAAATTTCAACGGTTACCCTCCCAAACAGGCACTATTTATATAATGTTAAGATGAAATTTTTAAGCCATAAATTAGGGATGTCAACAAGTATTCGAATACTCGACTATCGCTCGGTCACGACGATCATCGACTAAAATTTTCTAAGTCGATTACTCCTTATAAAGTGAATAAAATTCAAAACATTTTTTTCAAATAAATCAACGAGTATTCGACTATCGCTAGACTTATTTAATCTAAAACAATATAAGGAATATTCTTATTGAAACTATTCTAGCAAGTCCTTCAGCAACACAATGTATCACGTTCATAGTTTCATAAATATTTTAGTTAAGGACAAAGAACTTGATTCAGTTGATGTGATATTACGCCCTCAAATTTACCAAAAAATTAACTGTACTATTGAAAAATAAATTGTACCTTAAACATATCTTTAATATATGTATGATTTAAATATAGAATAAAATTTTACCGATACTGCCTTAAAAGTGAATTTTTGATGCGAAATTATCCGGCGGAATTAAAATTTCCGGGAAAAATTCGTAAAATCGGTCATTTAATTCAGCATTTTACCGTGTGCGCATGAATTTACCAAGTTCCCACTTTGACCAAAAATAAAACTCTATAGGCGCGACTTCCATGCCAAAAATCACGATGGTAAAATTCTGCGCACTATGTTAATTTCTTGAAAATACCAATTTTGAGTTGCTTCCCTTTCGTTGTGTAAACAATATGACGTCACCGTAGTGACAAACGCAGACGAATGATCGAGCTGTTTAAATCCATAGCATTTTACAGTGTGAAACTGTCATGAAAAAAGATCAACATTTTTACAAATAACCCTGTCCTCTCTTCCTGATTCGCACGTAGAGACGATTTGAGACGATCTGTCTGTAAACTTTTCACATTTTCAACATCTTCTCAAGAACCACTGGGCCAATTTCACCCAAACTTCGCACAAAGCATCCTTAGCCTAGGGGGATTCAAAGTTGTCAAAATTAAGGACCAAGCCCTTTTACAAGGGGAGATAATTAGGAATAAATGAAAATTTTCGAGAAATTTTCAAAAATCTTCTTCTCAAGAACCATTTGGCCAGGAAAGCTGAAACTTGTGTGGAAGCATCCTCAGGTAGTGTAAATTCAAAGTTGTGAAAATCATGACCCCCGGGAGTAGGATGGGGCCACAATTGGTGGTCGACTTTTAACATAGGAATATATAGAGTAAATCTTTAAAAATCTTCTTCTCAAAAACCGTTAAGCCAGGAAAGCTGAAACTTATGTGGAAGCATCCTCAGGTAGTGTAGATTCAAAGTTGTGAAAATCATGACCTCCAGGGTAGGGTGGGGCCACAATGGGGTTTGACTTTTTACATAGGAATATATAGGGTAAATATTTAAAAATCTTCTTCTCAAAAACCGTTAGGCCAGGAAAGCTGAAACTTATGTGGAAGCATTCTCAGGTAGTGTAGATTCAATCTGCGAAAATCGTGACCTCCGGGGGTAGGGTGGGGCCATAATGGGGGGTCGAATTTATACATAGGAATATATAGAGAAAATCTTCTTCTCAAGAACCATTTGGCCAGAAAAGCTGAAACTTATGTGGAAGCATTCTCAGGTAGTGTAGATTCAAAGTTGTGAAAATCATGACCCCCGGGGGTAGGGTGGGGCCACAATTGCGAGGGTCGATTTTTAACATAGGAATATATAGATTAAATCTTTAAAAATCTTCTTCTCAAGAACCATTTGGCCAGATAAGCTGAAACTTGTGTGGAAGCATCCTAAAGTAGTGTAGATTCAGAGTTGTGAAAATCATGACTCCCGAGGGTAGGGTGGGGCCACAATGGGGGTGGGCCAAAATTTTACATAGGAATATATAGAGGAAATCTTTAAAAATCGTCTTCTCAGAAACTAATAAGCCAGGAAAGCTGAAACTTGTTTGGAAGCATCCTCAGGTAGTGTAGATTCAAAGTTGTAAAAATCATGTTTCCTGGGGCTAGAGTGGGGCCACAATGGGTGTGGAATTTTTACATAGGAATATTAAGAGTAAATCTTTAAAAATCTTCTTCTCAGAAACTAATCAGCCAGTTGATTATTTAATATTGTTTAGATTTTGGCTTCTGGATGATTCCTGGACGATTGGGTCTCACAAGGGGTTCAGAGTTTGATGTAGGTTTATATCCCATTTATAAACAATTGTTTAGGATCTTTTTGAGAGCTGCAATGCTCAACATGTGATATTACTATAAAATCATCCTGTTAGAAAAGGGACTAATGATGATAAACATACGAATATCCAGTGAAAATTGATTTTTATTTATACAGAATCTACATGTATACTACATTGTCCAGATAGTTTGTATTATGACTCCATTAAGCTGATTTTATCATACCAATTGTTCCTCAGGTGAGCGATGTGGTCCATGGGCCTCTTGTTTGTTATAGCTATTTATTCATAAAGGAAAATATAATGAAAAGACAAAATGTTATGAAGTTTTAATAGTAATATCTCATAGTAAGTCATGATGTTTAGGTACATTGTGTGTATTTTTAATATGTGTAAATGCCTGGGACACTTTATAAAAAATATTTCAACTTGAACTTGCTTTAATCTTGGCCCCTGGTAGGTAGGGTGATTAGAGAAAGATTGACAATCCTGGTAGTTTTACATAGAAATTTAGACCTGTAGACCTGTATCACTTTCCCCAGTACATGTATATGACTATTTGTCCGTCACACCTCATATCTTTAGCACAGGTAGGATTTGATATTTATTTGGCTCATGTACCGTTTGGAAGAATGACTGTAAAATATATAAATTAAACTTTAAAATGCTTTCCGGCATAGGCATTGGTGTTTTTTTTATATATATACATGTTCAAAAACACATAATGGGCGTTTAAAAAAAATACTAGATTATATCCCGCGCAAGCGCGGGATTTAACATTAATATAATACGATTCTTGAGATGTGTTGATCCAGATTTTTTTGTTCATTTTGTATGTACTGTGTCCGAAAATTTTCTTAATCTCTTTTCTTTACATATTCTATATTTAATTAAAATTAAAAAAAACAACAACTGCATGGCTGAATATTTAGAGGAACAGGCAGTGATGAAAATCGAAACTGAAATTGATTATATATACATGCACATGTACATGGCCTTAATTTCTTTTGTTGCAGCTGACTGGAAGAAATTACAATTTAAAAAAAAATTATTTCAAACCAGGGAGTGGGTATATAGTATGGAAGGGAATTACCGCCAAAAGTCTATGTATCTTGGTTTTATTCTTATTATGCTTACTTCTTTATTCTTCAGTACATTTACACTTGCATGTCACTTTATTGTTTTCATATTCATGCTTATCCAATTTCACTTATTTATTCTTTATGGTTTGCTTAATTCTATGTTGCAACATTCTCTTATTATTCGTGTAAAGGTTTACTTTTATCTCTGTTACAAACGTGAATTCAATCACGCAAACCACGCACTTTCAATAAAGACGAATACAAGTTGTATGAATTTAATGCTACCTTATGACGCCAGGCGGCAGTGTGTACGCTACAATTGCTGTTCCCTATACGAAAAAAAACCCCGCAGCTAGTTTAATAAAAAGCGGAATGTTTCGCACCAGGACATTTCGCTCCAATAATTATATGTTCAGATCAAGAATTTTTTTTCGAGACGGGAAGGGGGGGGGGGTACATGTACTGAGGAATAATTTATAATTTTGTTTGCCAAGGGGAGGGGGAGTCCGAGGCCTATTTTCAGTACGTTTACTGTGTGAGTTTAAAAAAGCTTGAATTTTCAAGGGTGGTGGGGTGACTGGACCCCCCCCCCCCCAAAAAAAAAAAACCCCCAAAAAAACAAAAAACAACTTACTTCTAAGTTCGCGCATCATTTATATAAATATAAGACGCTTTATTCTCACAGTTGTCATAATTAGCACCTGTATCAAAATTATCATCATTGCAAGCTTGATATGGAAGTCGGTTAATTCAATTCTTCATTCAATCAAGAACAGCTCACTGGTAGTCATGTATGAGGTTCATGTCTGTAAATTATGGTAGCTTAAACACTTTAAAAACTGAACAGGGGCACTCAATTAAATGATTGATAAATAAGCAAAGATACAATAAGCCTGGCTATTAGAGATCCATATCAATATTTTAAGCTCTTTAGCCTGGTTCTTTTTTTTTGTTTACTTTGTAATGTGCAACTCAATATTTAACGTCACTGATACTTTAGATTCTTTAATTTTACTGAGTACATGTATATTTATTTCTGCGATTCCGCCGTTTTTTTTCCAGATCGCAAGAATATAAAATCACATCGTTCACCAAACTAAAATTAATTTTACAAGTTCACAGCTTTTAGAAAAATAAGTGAGAATTTTAAAGCTGCAAGGTATGCTTATCGGAATTTTAGGCGGACATTAACTCCTAGCGTTTAATCAGAAATATACAGTACCGGGCTTAATGAGAGTCAGATAGTGATTCATGCACGTGATAATTTTCACACGTACTAGTGGACAGGACAAGCTACTTCTAAGCAGTACGTACCCCGGCCCTTTTATTGTTTTTAAAAACATCTTTAGATTTAATTTACTTTTATTTCTATTTCATCTACATGTTCCACAGGTACTTCTGGACGGACCGTGCACCACCCCACCTCCACGTATTTTCCCTCTCAGTTGAAAAAAACCAATTTTCTTGTCTCTGACCCCTACATATTAACGGCTCAAATCGATAATTACAGAAATTAACGAAACGGTGGCATTTCTATTCACATTCGTTTCCATTGTATTTATGGGTTTTTTTAATTGAGGGAAAAAGAGTGCACGGTCGTGTCCACAAGTACCTATGCATGACATGTTCCTTGGTTCAAAATTAACCGCCCATGCGAATAATTTGTTACCGCTTACAATATACTAGTATATATTTACGGTACATTGCATTGCGGATCTAGAATGGGGGTCAGATCCATACACCCTGGAAAATTCACAATTATTTAATCAAACAAAAAAAAAAATTATTTCCCACCCCCCCCCCCCCCCCCCGGAATTATTTTTAAAACCGCGCATATGCATTGTACATGTATATAAAAGAAAACGTATCATTTTGAGCCTGCGTATGTCATGGCTTGTTAAAAAGTTGATTACATCCTTTCATATTCTTATACTGAGCCCTTAATTGGATCTGTTTTTATCAATTCATTATATTTATGTAATTTGTTAGTTTCGTATATGAATCTTCGGGAGCAGCAATTGTAGCGCACACACTGCCGCCTGGCGTTATAATGCAGCATTAAATTCATACAACTTGTATTCGTCTTTATTGGAAGTGCTTTATGGTTAGCGTGATTGAATTCACGTTTGTAACAAAAATAGAAGTAAGAATTTGCACGAATAAGAAGAGGATGTTGCAACATAGAATTAAGCAAACCATAAAGAATAAAAGAGAATCAAAGTGAAATTGGATAAGCATGAATATGAAAACAATAAAGTGACATGCAAGGTTAGTGTAAATGTACTGAAGAATAAAGAAGTAAGCGTAATAAGAATAAA
>WFKH01011801.1:52086013-52115940 GCA_016163765.1 Magallana hongkongensis
GAGTGCAACTAACCTATGATTCTCAAACAGTTATGAGTAATTAAGATGTCAAGTCGTTTTAAAATGTAGAGTGAAAGACACAAGAGACTAAGCATGATACATAAATGTGGTATTTAATAAACTGTGCATGTGTCATCTTGACGTCATATTTTGAACGTCGTTCTGCTTCGTGGTGACAAAACATGTTGATTTTAAAATCGGGTAACAAAAATTCCTTTTCATCAAATGGAATGAAACTTCACATACCAAAAAAATAAATAAATGTCGGTGCATAAATAAATGTGTTAGCTATAACTTTCATGAAATATATTTGATAGACAGCGACATTTTCTACGTATTTTTTGATTGACCCTCGTATTTCAATTTTAAAATTTATCTTTATACAGAGCTCTTCTTCTGAAGGAGATAAATATTGTCTAAAATAGCCATGACCATCCAGCCCTCTTAATTTTCTCGTCATAACGAGCTTATTTTTTCGTTATAACGATTTGTACGGAAGCCAACCCCTATTCATGTTATATAATATCTTAATAATTGTCCTTCCTTTTATTGTATTTTTAACATATAAATTATTGTTACCTTTTGTTTATGCGATAATTGTATCTTGTGATTTCACATAATTCAAAATACCTTTCTTTGAGAAGATTGATTGCTACATGCAATATAGACTTATTAAAAAATTAAGCTTAAAATATTGATCTAAGAATAAGACTTTATCATATCGAAATAGAAATTTAATCAAAAGACAATAAAAATTTATTAAATAATGTCAATGTAATTATATTGTTTTTTATACAATTACATTTTTTGGATATATTTTGCAAAATGTTGTCAAATAACTTCGCGGGCACTACTCTAATTGAACGTCGCTTTCTTCTGAATCTAGCTCTACACAGCGTATGCACGTTGATAATGACAGCTACTGAGGAATCATTAGAATTTGTGAATGCTTAGTATTCAGAGATTTCGTGGATTTCCCTCATCCATGAATTTAAAACTTAAACTATGAAAGTTACTGATTCCGTACTATGGGAAATTAAACGACTTAAAAAGCAGATATTTCTTTAAATGCCATTCAATTACTTGTATCTGATATCGTAGTTAGGTGCGGCAAACATTCTGTTCAACTCCCGCGCTCGCGACGTTAATTCGACAACAATTCTAAAAAAAATCTTATTGTAAGGTTTTAACCTCAAGAGATATAACATGATTGGTTCGAATGAAGTTGAATCATACTAAAGCTTGCTTATTTATATTGGAGTTGGAAACAGGCCACTGTTTATTATATATTCCCCATTTCATTGCTTGTAAATTCAACGTATTTTGTATTTTATTTCTAGCAAATATTTTGCATTTTGAAAAACGGAATTTGAATTGAATATCTAAATTTAAAACCATCAATACCCCCTCCTCCTGGACTGCTCCAGTGAGATTGTTCCTCTAACGGTATATATTTCTTTTATATATAAAAAGGGACTAGGAATCACTGCATCGTTAGAATATTATTGTTGGAAAAAAAAATCCTCCAAGACAAGTGTTGATGGGGGTGGTGGTACAGGTGGTGGTACACTACCTATTCGTCAGGAATATGGAGATGTGTATTGTATAGGAGATTAAATTGATATAACGAGATGTAAGTACTAGTAGCTCGTTATAACGGGATACTTACTTGAAATTACGGGATAATAACTTGTTATACCTAGTTGATGACTTAAATAATACTTAACTCGTTTTTACGAGATATTACTTCTTATAACGAGAAAATTACTCATAATAGTGAGTTAATTATACTTAATATATTTGATTCTATGTATAAATTATTTTTTTACCTTTCTAAAATTGATTTTAATCTAATTCGTTTTCCTAGATTCTGTGACGGAAAGGGAAAAAAGAAATTTTAAAAATTTGAAAATTAATAGAAACGCCAGAAGCAAACAGGATCTCAAGAGTGTTTTTCACGCAAATAAATATCCATGCATTAACCTATATTTCCTTTTAGATAATTTTCAAAAGAACGATTGTTGTCCATTTATGTTTAAATTTTGATCTTATCATTAATTTATGTGTACAAATATCAATATTCCGTTTTAACACTTCTAAGACGAGACACATCAGGAGTAGGGTTAGGGATGTTGTTAACTCAAGGCTTGAGTTGTCAAATTCGGATTGTTATAAAGTTTAATATCATGAGGAAAAATTGTTCTAAACACAAAAAGTATTTATAAGGTGAATTTTTATTGACATAACTTTCGACATTGTTATTATATTATTGAATAAAGCTCAAATAAAAATTGACTTCTAGCAAAACAGGAAATTCAGACTAAATTTTGCAGATTTTGTTTTTCGCTAAAATATTTTTTGGCAGTACTGTAATATAAAAAGTGAAGCATTTATATGTTAATCGATATATTTTTGCATATTTTCTGCTGCATTTATCTCCCTTAATCATTAAAATAATTGTGTGGCACGCAACGCAAAAATATTGGAAAAAGCTAAAAACGATAAAAGATACCATATTAAAATTTTGATCATTGACATCATATAAATTTTATGCCAGCAGAATAAGGTCAATATAAGTAGTTTAAAAAATACTATAAATGTTTTTGTATTATCATCTTTGAATTTTTGTTAAAGGTACTATTGTAAGATTTAGAAATCTGAAAAAATATGAAGGGGTTTCATTGGTGTCCTCTCTACAACCATTTTTCATATTTTTAAATCTTCAAAATAAGTCTGTAGCTGCGCAGTTCGACAGCTATTCTAAGAGATTAAAAAGGCATTGTCCTGTTCTTGTATGCATACTTTTCAAACAAAATGACATGTAGGACTTGTTTTGAATCTGTTTAGTGCCACTGCCATTCATAAATTGTATTTCATTTTTAAAGAGTTAAATTATTTATAATATTTTCACAATTTAGAAAATCTTAATTGTAGTGTAAAATATTTAAAGGGATTTTTCTTGATTTTTCGAAAAATATTCAATGGCTATTAACTCGAAAAGTAGATCAGTGAAAAATAACATTAAGATCAAAGGTCTATAACATAACATAGATGATTTTTCATTATCATCAGTGGGATTTTGTTTCTTTTTGAGTGAAGGTCATCTTTAAGAGATCTCAAAGTCAAAAAATTTCATCTTTTTTCAACCTTCAATCTTAGGTCAAATGTGTAATCTTGGCAAGCGACATCAATACAACACCAGCATATCATCGATATATGAGGGTACCAATTCAAAGCTGCTTACCGCAGATAAAGCCTTGAATGGAATGTATTCGGAATACCTAAGTGATTGCGCTGGGACTACTGAGAAAGCCTCGTTTCAAAACGAAGCCTGGTGGCAGGTTACCTTCAAGTCTCTCTCAACGATTTTCAAAATCAACTTAATCTTCAGAGAGGAATGTAAGTTTTTATGGATATGCTTGTCTTTAAGAGAAGGAAATATCCCCGAAAAGTTGTAACATCAGTTTGGTGGGTTACATTATGATCACAACTGGACAAAGTAAGATGATATTCCAAGGTTGCCTGCGTCCGATTGATATAACCATAACCCTACTGAATCATAACTTATTTTAAAGGTATATGTGGCGTTTTTTAGTGAATAACAATGATAAAATCTGATTATTTGCTTCATTACTTTATTTAAAGATAGGACTTTCACATAAATTACGCTAAGTCAATCGCATAACAAAGATACAAGAAATAAAAAAAAATACAAAAGATTTGAATAACCCCGCCTTAAATGGGTCACGACGAGAAGGGGGGGATAGATCATTAAGTTTGACAGATTTGGCAAGGAAAGAAAAAAAGAGACAAACTGACAAGGATAGGAACAAAGGGAAGATAGTCATCGGAGACAATGTAGATTGATGGAATAGGATATAAAGCCGAATTGAACTTAAGTTTCCATCATGAAGTTATAGGGGTTTTGCTAGTCAAGTTCGTGTTCCATCTGTTCCGTGTCTTTACTTTATAAGTTATAAACCACAAAAAGATTTTCGTTTAGAGGCATTTTTGAATAGAGAATAAATAAACACTCTCAGTACATGCATCCCTCACTCAGGGAGAGGGGTATTCACTTCGTTTACCGTTTCGATGACGCTAAAATCGTGCTTCATCTTTATTACACATACATGTAGTCAACAGTTTATATCGTTCTACATTAATGAATATCGGAATAATAATGCTTCGAGTATCATCTGATAAAGGAATTATCTAATTTGAGATATGAAAAAGTGATTCTAAGTTGGAAACAATTTGTTCTTCCATCGTGTTTTCAATGCTAGGTTTTCCCGCACTCATGCGCAGTGGTATGGGCGGCGGAAAGGGTAAAAAAGACGTTTATGCAAAACGAACAACCAGGGACGTATATACTAGTATATACGTCCCTGGAACAACTTTTTCCGGAGCATGTAAAACGGAGAGCGAAAATAATGACACTAAAAGTGAAAATTCTCCCGTGTATCCACCCCCCTCAACGGAAGAGGATTTTCATGATTTGCGAATTAATCTTTTTTTTCTTACTTGTCAAGGTTTTTTAGAATACGCCCCCCCCACCCCACTTTCAAAAACGATGCAACGTGCCTGTATTGTGTAATTATTTAATGTAATAATTATGTAAACGATGGGCGCGCTTGATTTAGCTTAACTTGGTGTACACCGGTGTAAACATTTTGTATTGTATATCAAGTGCACTTAAATGGTGTAGTGTACATGGTGTAAGGAAGTTAAGAATACATATGGTGGAAAAGGATGCAGTTTTAACAGAGAATCTGACGTTCCGCGACAATCCGAAGCTTTTTTTCTGATATAAATGCAATAAAATAAACACATTTCAAATTTAATTGCTTTCATACAAAAGACAACTTATACACGACTTCTAATCCATTGTATTACTTAAAATCATTTGTCAAGTTTCCAATCATAACATACGTCCGCCATATTGGTTTCAATGCTACACCCAACAACACATGCCCCTGACTCGGTGTAGAAAAGTGTACACCCAGTGTACACTAAAACGCTACACAACTTCACTTGATTTACAAAGGTGTACACGGTGTACACCTTTTTGGAAAATCAAGCGCGCCCAATGATACAAGCAAAAAATTTAATGATATAATCGTCTATTGAATAATTAAGTTACATGTATTTATTGCATTAGAACAGTTTTTATAAGTATTTCAATTCTTGTTACGATTTCTCCAAGGTATGTTTTCTCTCTGAAAAATGCACTCTAATTTGTGGGAACGTTTTTTCCGGGTTACATTTTCTCCAGGGAACGATTTTTCCTGTTACCTCTTTGCACGCCATCTAGCGTTTATTCATCACATGACTGTTGGTTTTGCATCGTTGATCGTTTGTTTTGCATCGGTGTTTGTTGATTTTACAATAGAGGCTGTTGGTTTTGTTTTTAGCTAGTCTGTTTCGTATTTTAGTATGTTTTTAAAAATTAGTTGTTTGTTTTGCATTAACGTCTTTTTTACCCTTACCGTCGCCCGTACATTGGCGTTATAAATGGCGGTGTAACGAAGAATTTTGACCCGGGTTGAAAGTTGACCCGGGGGTATTTTTTCAATGTTGAATATTGAGACCAAAGGTGTTGAATAAAGACCCTGTTTCGTTGAAAATTGACCCGCATCGTGGAATTTTGATCATGAAACAGGTTCAAAATTCAACAGCAAATAAGCACAAATTAATGAATTGATATTTATAACTTGGATTTATTTAACCCCAAATTTACAGTTTTATTCATATTTATTCTTTAGATTTACATGTTTACATTTTTTAACGGTCGGACGAAAAAATGAAACATTTCAAAGATTATTTTTCGAATTTACATATTTACCCTTCAAATATATATTGACTATTTTATTCATAGCAAAATGTTCGCCTATAATTCCTGTTTTGTGTGATATCTATATTTTAAATAAAATGTTTTAAAAAAAAATATTGGTATACATGGTTAAATGATAAAATCTTCCATTCATTGAAGCAGGTTTTTTTTTCTGGATAGGTGTATACGGCGGCGTGGAAGGGCAAGATGGAAAAAAAATATCTTATTTGTTTGGACGAATTAGCTATTTGTTCGGACGAATTAGGATTTGTTCGGACAACTTAGCTATTTGTTCGGACGAATAAGTTCTTTGTTCGGACGAAATAGGATTTGTTTGGACGAATAAGTTATTTGTTCGAACAAATAAGTTATTTGTTCGGACGAATTATGATTTGTTCGGACGAATTAGATATTACCTATTAGCAAATAACTTATTTGTCCAAACAAATAGCTATTTCGTCCAAACAAATCCTAATTCGTCCAAATAAATAACAAATTCGTCCAAACAAATCCTAATTCGTCCGAACAATTAGCTAATTCGTCCGAACAAATCCTAATTCATCCGAACATATAACTTATTCGTCCGAACAAATCCTAATTCATCCGAACAAATAGATAATTGGTCCGAACAAATCCTAATTCATCCGAACAAATCCTAATTCGTCCGAACAAATAGTTAATTCATCCAAACAAATCCTAATTCATCTGAACAAATAACTTATTCGTCCGAACAAATCCTAATTTGTCCGAACAAATAACTTATTTATTTGAACAAATCCTAATTTGTCCGAACAAATAGCTAATTCGTCCGAACAAATCCTAATTCATCCGAACAAATCCTAATTCTTCCAAACAATTAGCTAATTCGTCCGAACAAATCCTAATTCATCCGAACAAATAACTTATTCGTCCGAACAAATCCTAATTCGTCCGAACAAATAACTTATTCGTCCGAACAAATCCTAATTCGTCCGAACAAATAGCTAATTCGTCCGAACAAATCCTAATTTGTCTGAACAAATAACTTATTGTCCGAACAAATAGCTAATTCATCTAAACAAATCCTAATTCGTCCGAACAAATAACTTATTCGTCCGAACAAATCCTTATTTGTCCAAACAAATAACTTATTCGTCTGAACAAATAGCTAATTCGTCCGAACAAAAAAGATATTTTTTTTTCATCTGGCCCTTCCACGCCGCCGTAGGTGTACAAATATAACTAGTAAATAAAATTTGCAATACGTCATATTGTTTAATTTTGGTTGTACACTCACCCAGTAAATTGAAATTTTGATATTGTTCATTGTAATCTGGATAGGTGTAAATATACAAAATTTACAATATGACATATTGTAATTTTTAGACGATGGCTATAAATAGCCACGGTCTCGTTCAACCAGACGCTCGGCTGTCTCCGTAAATCTCCGACGAGCAGAGAGTCTGGTAAAGCGTCACATTGATAACCGCTACCGATAGGGGGCGGCGATTTAGTTTCATTGTGGATCGCTGTGTCAATGTGTGCCGGTTTAGGATTTGTGTGATATATACAGTCAGAGACATAAATAACTATTATTTATTGTTATTTATTTCTCTGAAACAGTACTTTTTTTTATTGCCGTGAAAATTATGGAACTTACGTCGATTTAGTCTTAAACTAAAGTCTCGCTTTCCACATACTCAATAAACATGGCTGCGCTATGAACTTAGATTCGACGAAGTGGTGAATGTTTGTTTACAAACACGATAGCTATATATATTTTAAATTAAAAGACCTTTAAGATATTATTGGCTGTACCCTATCCCGTAAGGTAACACTGCAAATAAATCCTTTCCATTTATAACCGTTTTTAAACTTTCCAGTCGTAGATCATTCAGTTTAAACGGCAAATTCATTCGATCACAAATATTTGCTTCCGTCATTGTTTACGTGTTATAGGAGGTGTGTTTCTTTCAACCAATCAAATTCAATACCAGTATTTTGGTAAGCCTCGTTTTGAGGTCACAAACATTTACGTGACGCTTTACCAGACTCTCTGCTCGTCGGAGATTTACGGAGACAGCCGAGCGTCTGGTTGAACGAGACTACCACGGTCTATTGCTACGGTCCTGGCCGGAAGAGTGTTTCTCACGGGACCGTAGCGGATAAGGAACGGTAACTCTGTTAGGTATTCATCTGTTACATTGCAGTGTTACAGGCAATGTTTTACCTATGTGTCGATTTCAGTTTGAGAACTAATTTACATCTTATCAGATATTTTAAGCATTATAAATATAAATAAATAAATAAATAAATAAATAAATAAATAAATAAATAAATAGATAAATTACAGCGTAGATAAGTATTGCCTTAGAACTGCTTTATATACGACGTGGTTGTGAGAGAATTAGGAAATTGTATTTAAATAGAATATTATTGTTTGTTTAATTTGACAAAAGATAGCAAAGCAAATGTAAACAGAATGCGCATCTATCGAAAGTCGTCCATCTTGGAGTTAAAAGTAAAAGTAAAATAGGGCTTATATAATTCTTTGCTATTAAATTATGATTATATGATTTGTACCTGCGTGCCTATATTAAGAATTAGTGTATAAATTATTACGTATATTAAAAACTTTTAAATCCACAAGAATTGAAGAACGAGAATGAAAATGTTATGAATCAAAAAACTATTTCTGGATATAAGTTGGTTTGCAGGATTTTTTTTTTCTATTGTTGACTTTTGTTGTACATATTTTGCAATCAATTTTTTCTTGTTCATACAGTAATGTAGTTTGTTTTGATAGTAATATTTTTTGAACTTTGCTATGCTGATAGAGTTACATGTACATTAGTGTTCAATATTTACTTTTGTGAATGAATGTTTCCACTTTAAATATTTTAGCATTTTTGCAATTACTAAGGTTAAGCTAAAGACTTTTTTAAAATTTTATATGCTCACCTTTTCCTGTTGATCAATTTCCTAATATTAATTCTTGGTAAAACAATAAATAGTGGTGCATCATTTTCAAAGCAAAAACAATCATGATGTCCCAATTTATTACTTTTTGCTGACATTGTTTCATTTATAACAAATTTTTTTGTGCCATTCTGACTTGCTCAGCGTGTATCATTGTTAATAAATGAATACACTTCCTTTATTTTTCTTCATTATGTTTTTTTACGCCTCATTATTAAGAAAACCATAAAATCATTGAACATTTCACTGATGAATGTTGACATTTCGTACATGTATAAAGACAAGAAAAAAGTATGTTAGATTTTACATATTTTCATTGTTTATTTCAATAGGAAGTATGTCACAATATGGAGGTGTCCCATACCAGCCTAAGACTAAGCTCAAATAATATAATTCTGGTTAAAGCTGCATTGATTAGACAAAAATAGGTTAATTTCGTATAACTTGTTTTTCCTACGCTTTACTAGCAATAACGCCAAAAATAATTCAGTAAATGAAAACAAAATCCCGAGCAGGATTCGAATTCGGGATGTGCGGCTCACAAGTCCAATACCTTAACCACTCTGTTATGGCGTTTGTCGAATGATGTAGTCGATATAATCCTTTAACAAAACTAAATGGCTTTTCGAATGAAAGTCAGCCATCTAGATGTCTCCGTAGACTTCCCCATTAAAAGGTACACGGAATTACATTTCACCTTCAGCTGCAAACAGTTAAATTTATTTATAAGTTAGTGTAACATGTGTTGAAGCAGTATACATACCTATGTTTTGGTTTAAAAATGTATGAAATTATGCTTGATTTTATTGTTTATTTTGAAAGAGAGTATGTCATAATATGGAAGTGTCCTACATGTAGTCAAGATCTAGTAAAT
Organism: Magallana hongkongensis; assembly: GCA_016163765.1. Taxonomy (NCBI): domain Eukaryota; kingdom Metazoa; phylum Mollusca; class Bivalvia; order Ostreida; family Ostreidae; genus Magallana; species Magallana hongkongensis. Next base: position 52,095,676 of record WFKH01011801.1, read on the forward strand.
GATTTCAGAGTGTCTTTTTGGTGCTAGATCCATAATGACGTCATAATTGATTTGATGATATTTTTTGCCGTACTTTACGGCTTTAAAGGAATTATGTAAAAAAAAAAAAAAAAAACAATTTCTTTTAAGAAAAAAAAAGAAACAATTTCTTAACATTGTATATTGAATCATGGAAAAAGTAATCCCGGTACCTATATTAAATTTGACATCATTTTTAAGAGCAGGTCAAGAGCTTGTCGTTTTTGGAGAGACTTTAGGCATTCAAGATAATCTTATTAGTCAGAAATGGACAAAACTCCTTGATCTGTTACTTATTTTCTACATATTACATAGAAAATGACAGTCTAAAACATGATTTTACGTTGTGTTTTCCAAACATTTAAGCCCCGAAACACCCTATCAAACAAAGCTATTGTTATGAAGCACCATAAAACGAATTTGCATCTTGAATTTCATAAGCCTGTAGGCACCTTTCATTTACTAGATCTTGACCTTAAGCTGCAGTATATATCTCACAGTTCACGCCACCGTCTATCAGTACTATCAGTAGTTTGATTGTTCTTGCACCCATTCAGTGTGTTAAAACTGTGATTATCTAAATTTTCACCAACCCAGTAAATAACAAATTTACAATATGACGATACGCTAACAGTATTCTCTTTATATAAGTTTTCTTATGAGAAAAACCCCCCCTGCAATCATCTTTTGTTTTTAAATTCATTTCCCCTAACATTTGTAATATTAGTATTTCGGAAATGTTAGAGGTTTGAGACAAGTTGTACATTTACAATTTAATGCATCCTTTTTTTTTAGTGTTTTATTTTGCTGTAAAAAAGTGCTTTTTATGATAAATCAGGATGTAACTAAATATAATGAACATGATTGAAACAATATTTTTTTTCTAGACATAAACCATTCTGCTTAAGGGTCCTCCACACAGAAAAGTTCTGCATACAAGCTAATTCTTCTAAATTACTTAAAGATGTGGATTTCTAGCATATGTTCGAATTGATAATGACAGGAAAAATTCAATTTTGGGGGGAAAATCAACTTTTTAAAATGTTACCGCTATTCATGAAAATAAAAGTTCCTGCAGTATTCGAACTCGGGACCTGCGGGTCGGTAGATCGAAGCTACACCCATTGCGCCACATAGCTAGAGACCTAAATTTGGCGATATAAACTGTTTCACAATGCGTTAAAATCGCCATGTTGTGACGTACTGTCATAACAATTAGAAGTCACGGGGTGTCGAGGATCCTTAATGGAATATATAGCAAGTTAGCAACCTAATTTTTGTACAGGATGACAATAACGTAATTTTGCTTCTATAGTTTCTAAATAGCTTTGATCACAAAAACTAAGCACAGGCACCTGACGTTATATATTTTTCTCATAATAAAAATATAAATACCCTCCATCTAATAATACAGTAATTTTAGGTAGTGGTATATATTTTTTATTATGAGAAAAATATACAACGTCAGGTGCTCGTGGAATTAAGCTATGTCGATTTGCCTAAAAAGTAACGTTAACGGTCTGGTCAGTATTTGTTGGACATATTTATCAAAGATTATTACAAGTTAACATCAATTAAGGGACATCATTATATCCCGATAAAGGAAAAAGTGTGGGTTGATGTCAGTTTTTGAAATTTTAAATGGAGACATTAATTTGTATTCTATTCTAGAACACTTGAAAACAAATAACCTATTTTCTTTAAGCAACAAAAAAATTCTGACAGAAAAGACTAATAACTAGACACGATCTCGTTGCGAGCAACGAGTGGGTCTTCCGTCCGATTTTTGAGAAGAGGAGTTAAAACCCTTCATTTTTAAGACAAAATTATTAATCTACGGAAAAAAATAGAAAAAAAAATTTCGGCACCCGGGGCTTGAACCCGGGTCGCCTGGGCACATGTCCACGACTCTATCGACTGAGCTACTCGGACTCTCGCCTCAGGACTTTGACGCTTAATATCTCGAGACTGCCTCGATCGATTTTAAAACAAATTACATATTCTGAATCAGTAAGAGGGTCCCTATAAAGTGTAAAAATTTCAAAGAAAAAAAATTAAAAAAAAAAAAAATTAAAAATTCATTTTTTCAAATTTTCTTCCGGTGACGACCGGAAGTGACGGCGGACATTCTCTTGACCAAAGTGCACAACAAAAACGGTAGATCTATCATCTCTGAAAATTTCAGCCGTGTATCTTTACTCGTTTTTGAGAAACCTGAGAGACAAAATTGACTTTTTAAAATCGTAAACGGACGATTACTTCCGACCGGAAGTGAATTTTCAAAAAGTGATTTGAAAACATCAAATTCAAATAAAAACGCGTTTATTTTGAAAATTTGAACGAAATCAATCCAGCCATCTCCGAGAAATCGTCTGCACAAAATCGGTAAGAAAGAAAAATAATTACTAGACACGATCTCGTTGCGAGCAACGAGGAGGTCTTCCGTCCAATTTTTAGAAGGTGAAATGACCTTACTCTTCATCTTCGTTAACGAAACATATCTGGAAATTGGGGTGGGATCTAGATGAGCTATGGATAAATTACACTAGATCCACCTTGATCCCTAATTTGAAGATCACGCAACGTATCACAAAATATTTCACAGTTAAAAGTTATTACTAAAAGATTGTAGAGCCCCCTTGGCCCCTAATTTGAAGGGCCAGCTCCTTTTTCTTGATGTTAAATGAAAGCTCTTGTAATTTCAAACACATTTGGTTCAATAAGTGTTTACAAATTATGCACCGTTCTCGAGATATCTCAAAAAGATCGCTTTAGGGGCCAACCCTATAACTCCTTTTAGGGGCCGGATAACATAGAAAATATGGTTGCATATCGTTAAACACATTATTTTGAGCATATTTTGTTCAATAATGCATTTTAAAATTTTTCTCCATTTTGAGATATTGATGATCAAAATTTTGGACTTCTGGCCCCTAAAAATCCCTAATTACGTAACAAAGGAGCAAACACTTATCATGTATAGATAAACAACGTTATGATAAACATAATTGCTTCTATAACATATCACAAAATATTTCACTGTTTTATGTTATTACTAAAAGACTTTAGAGCCCTCTCGACCCCTAATTTGAAGGGCCAGCCCCTTTTTCTTGATGTCAAATAAAAGCTCCTGTCATTTCAAACATATTTGGCTCAATAAGTGTATACAAATTATGCACCGTTCTCGAGATATCTGGAAAAGATCGATTTAGGGGCCAATCCTATAACTTCTTTTAGGGGCCAAATAACATAGAAATTATGGTTGCATATTGTTAAACACATTATTTTGAGCATCTTTTGTTCAATATTGCATTTCAACATTTTTCTCCATTTTGAGATATTGATGATCAAAATATTGGACTTTCGGCCCCTTAAAATCCCTTATTACGTAACAAAGGAGCAAACACTTATCATGTTTAGATAACCAACGTTACGATAAACATAATTGCTTCTATAACATATCACAAAATATTTCACAGTTTTAAGTTATTACTAAAAGACTTTAGAGCCCTTTCGGCCCCTAATTTGAAGGGCCAGCCCCTTTTTCAAATAAAAGCTCTTGATTTAATTAAGTTTTTTCGTTCTACATGTTTTAACAAAATGCTTTCGATAAAAGAGATATTCAAAGAAAACCAAGAAAAATCACGACGCCATTTTAATCTTAATTTTCGAGCTCGGACGAGCTTCGGCGCTTTTTGAGATAAATATGAATAAATATGATTAAAGACCATTAGACACTATTTCAGTCTTTCGTCTATCAGCCCTGAAAAGTTCAACTTCATATCTTAAATGGTAAAAGAGGAGTTCTCGAGACAAAATACCCCTATAAAAAACGATAAATCCACGATATCTCAAAACAGAAAGTGACGTCATCAACAAAAAAAAATTTTCAACAAGGTTCAGATCAATACCTATCAGATCTGAAAATTTGACGTAAATAGGTCGAGCCGTTTCTGAGAAATCGCGTGCACAAAATCGGTAAGAAAAAAAATAATAACTAGAGCAAAGCTTATTGCAAAGCAACGAGTGGGTCTTCCGTTAATGTCGAAAGAAAAGCTAAAAGTTCCTCTACGAAGCAGAGTTCTTAAACCAATAAACGTAAGTAACTAAAACAAAAAGAAAGAAAATCGAATAATTCTTGGTACGAGTTAACAAATTCCGAATGATTCAAAGTATGACTTAACACAAACCTTATCAATTTCAAGAACGACTTTGCAAATACAAATCCGAATGTTTTTAAGTACGATTTAACAATCATTGAATTATTTTAGGTACGAGTTAATTTAACTTTGAACATAAAACTATTTATTAACCAAGAATGTGGAATCAAAATTTCCGGAAAAATCAATTTTAAACCCCTATATCTCTGTAATGCATCGCCCGATTTTAAAACGGATTTCAGATTTAAATTAAGCTTAATAAGCTCTTATTTTTGCTTCTATGCTTTATAACAAATTATCGCTGAAAAAAAATTATTATTAAAAGACTTTGTAGCCCTCCAGCCCCTTTTTCTTAATATCAAATGAAAAGTCTCGCAAATATAAACATATTTTGTTCAACAAGTCTTCACGAATTGGTAACCGTTCTAGAGATATCTGAACAACTGTGTTTTAGGGGCCGACCCTTCAACTCCTTACTGGGGCCACCAAAAATTTTTTTAGGTATCATATTGTTAAGAACAATATTTTGAGCAACTTTTCTTCTATAATGCTTTTCAAAATATTTCTCCTTTTCTAGATATTAATGATCAGAGTTTTGAACTTCTGGCCCCTTCCTTTTAAAAATATTTGTATTTTGTGAGAAACAAGTGATAACAGTTTTTGACTTCTGGCCCCTAAAACCCCTAATTACGTAACGAATAAGAAAATTTGTGTAATGTATAGTTTGAAAACTGTTTGATAAACATTTTTGCTTCTATAATATATTACAAAATATTTCTCAGTAAAGTGCTATTAAAGTAAGACTTTAGAGCCCTTTTGGCCCCTTATTTGAGGGACCAGCCCATATTTCTTGATATCAAATGAAAGGTCTTTAGGTATTGAACACATTTTGTTCAACAAGTGTTTAGAAGTTCTTTACCGTTCTTGAGCTATCTGGAAAAAAACATTTTAGGGGCCGACCCCTTATCTCCTTATCGGGGCCATTTAACAAAACTCTGAGGGTTGAATATTGTTCAAAACATCATTCTAAGCATCTTCTTCTCTATATTGAATTGTAAAATATTTGTACTTTTTAAGATACAAGTAATCAAAGTGTTTGACTTCTGGCCCCTTAGAACCCCTAATTACGTAATAAATGAGAAAATTTCTACAATGAATAGTTAACTAACTGTACGATAAACATTTTTGCTTCTATAATATATTACAAAATATTTCTCAGTAAAGTGTTATGGACAAAAGACTTTAGAGCCCTCTTGATCCCTAATTTAAGGGGCCAGCCCTTTTTTCCAAATGTTAAACGAAAGCTTTTTTATAAATAAACTTTATTTGCTCTATATAACCTAACAAAATATCTTCGAGAAAAGAGGTAATCAAAGAAAATCTCGGAAAATGATGACGCATTTTAAATCTCAATTTTCGGGTCCAGGCGAGCTTCGACGCTTTTGGCGATAGATATGATTTTAAACCTTCATGCACAATTTCAGTCTTTCGTCTAGCATCACTGAAAGTTTCAAGCTTATATCTGATATAGTTTAAGAGGAGTACTGCCGACAAAATACTCCTCTGAAAATCGCTTAAACGACGATAGCTCAAAACCGGAAGTGACGTCATCAATAAAAAAGATTTGCAATAAGGTTCAGACCATTATCTATTAGATCGCAAAGTTTTATGAAAATCGATTGAATAGTTTCCGAGATCTCGCGTGCACAAAATTTGTAAGAAAAAAAAATAATATAGAAGAATAGGGAAAAAGAAACAAAGCAAAAACAATAAGGTCTTCCGTTGGAAACGGAAGACCTTAATAAGAAACCTGAAAAAGAAACAATAGAATAATAGTAGGGTCTTCCGCTGAAGACGGAAGACCCTAGTTAATCTGTCCTTGGTGACCTTTAAATTCTGTCCCAAGAGGGAATGAAAATCAATTTATTTACATAGTATAATTAATGGATACATTTACAAAGTTTTCAGTCTTAATATTAAATGATTGTAATCGGACAAATCAACCTAAAATAAATCAGCAACGTCCGCATATGTATCGGACAGAATGAAAGTTTTAAAACTGAAACTTTCAAGTTTATACATGAACATCTACATTTAAACCGTGTAGAGAAAAGTTGGAGTCCATTTTCAACAGGGTCCATTTTCAACGTGTCGATGTCATCAGAGTCTAGAAAAATCTTTTTCAACGTTGAAAAATGACCCCCGGGTCAATATTCAACGTTGAAAAATGACATCCGGGTCAATTTTCAACCCGGGTCAATATTCTTCGTTACACCGGATCACATTAATATCCATCAGACGTGTAGAAAAGTTTAGAGACAAATAACTTAAGACAGAACATGTTTCATGGACCTATGGTTGGTGAAATGTCTAATAAGAAGCATGATGTAAATTTTTACTCCAACTCATGTCAAAAATTTTACTCCAAATACGCCACATATACCTTTAATGTATCACCACTAATACATGTGCAATGTAACAAATTTTTAAGAGAATATTACTTATACATCAAACTAGATCGAAATTCATTGACAAAACATTGTTCACCAATACGTAAGAACTGTTAATTAATTAACTGTTAACAGTTAACTTTAACGCCGAATCATTTTTTTTGTTGTCCCACCCAGTAAATTCAAAATTTACAACATGACAGGAGTACTACTTGCCTTTCACTATTCACTTTTCGAATCTGTGGTCGGTTCACTATTCAAATTACCGTAAGCATTTTATCAAACTCTAATGATAAAACGCCGCTTAATGATAAAAATATCATTAAGCGTTGCAATTGCAACGCCTAATGCTATAAATTCTTGCATTAATAGTTGACAACATCAACCGCTAATGATAAATCGCCGCTTAATGATAGAATTTTAGCATTAAGCGTCGCAAATGCACAGCAAACCTAACACTTAATGAAACAAACAAAAAGCTACATGGTCAACCCCTAATGATACAAACATTTTTATCATTAAGCGTTGCGTTTGCACTCTTAATGATATAATAATATATCTAAATGCAGAACACTGGTCTGCAATGAACGTGCGACTTGTCGTTAATGTCTTTAATGTCTTTAGTGGTTATAATACAATATAAGTAAACGATATATACATCAATAAAACTCAATCAAAATCGCATTTTTTAAATTATTCATAGAAACATCCCGCTAAATAATAATGCATTATGATGGTACTGTAAATGCCTACATGTACGTGTGTATGTGTCCTTGGACTGTAACTAAAATCTTTAGAGATATTGAACATAAAATTCTTTTAAAACAAGTACAATTGTACATGTATGCCATGAATATGCGTATGCCTGTAAGTCTAATTGAAATACTAATATTGAAATAAGATTAGCAAACTAATCCCTTAAAACAATAATTAAATAGGTAGAACTCCTTTAAACAGAGATAGGGTAAGGCAGGTTTCTTTTATTTAATGCACCTTAGTTTTCCAAATAGCATTTTTTATGTCCCGAAGAGAATGGTTAGAGATGTTATTATTTTATATCCGTTAATAAATAGCACCATTGGCACTTTAAACCCCAAACTGTATGTTTTGAACTTCTTAATCTAATCTAAGCATGTTGGGACAAGTTACCAAATAGCGATCTAGGTTAAAGAATTAGCTTTGATTTCAAAAATTACAGTAGAAATTAGTGTCATAATCACAAGAAATATTGTCCCTAAGCCCTTTAAAAATAAATTATATCAACAGACTTACTTAAGCATTGCATAATTATTTTTTAAAAGATATAGTCTCATAACTGCAGCGGTGTGTGCATACAAATTGAGTAACCCGCGTTACTGAAAATTTGTATGCACACACCGCTGCAGTTATGAGACTATATCTTTCAAAAAATATTGATTTAATGCTTATATTTACATTTTTTTAACTTCTTGCCTCGCCTGCAAATGTGATTTATACCTTAAAAATCAGATTTTATCCAAGGGTAAGTTCATATAAATGGAAGAACCATCGAATAGCCACAAGCGTGAACTTTGATTTTTGCTTGTGACGTTGCATTCTACAGCGTCCAACGTTTGTGACGTCATAATAACACTCGACATTTTAACCTTTTAGTTCCCTGTTTGTGTTTCAGTGTTATAACTGCAGTAGCTTTCCACACACTTAACATGCAAAAAATATGTAAGAAATAATAAAAATTTATATACATTTTTTCTTAAAAACCATTTGGCCATATCATGACCCCCCCCCCCCCCGGGGGTGGGGGGGGGCCCAAAATGGGGGGGGGGGGGTAAAAGTGTAACATGGTAGTATATCTTGAGAATCTTTAAAAAATCGTTTAATCAAGAACCAGTTGAAACTTATGTGGAAACATCTCTATGTAGTTTAGACTTAGTTTGTTCAAATCATGACCCCCAGGGATAGGATGGGGATCAAAATTCTACATATTTGTATAGTCTTGGCCATTGTTGCTCAGGTGAGCGATGTGACCCCTGGACCTCTTATTTCATGATCTTTTGGTGTTTAAAATTAAAGCTGTTAAAAGGATTTTGGTTTCCAATACAAAATGTCTTTTTAAAATTAATTTTGTGCAGAAAAAATTGTTTAATAGTTGGTCGGTGATATAAAAAAAAGCAAGCATAAAAATTTAAATTTTGGAGATTAAAATATAGCAGACTATATCTGTATTATGCATAAATTCATTCTGAAAGTGCATCAAACCCCCTGACATTGATTAAGAAAATAAAAACAAGAGACTTATGGACCACATCGCTCACCTTAAGTCCATTAAGCACTGGCAAAAACAGAATACACTGCTAAATAAAAGAGATAAGAACTTTGTATCTGATTTTATTTTAGCACAGAACATTTGTTTAACTTTGAATACCTCCTAAATATATTCATCTACCCAGAGGAATGGGTTTTTTTTTATCAATATTGGCTATATCCATTTACCTATTAGGATGCTTTGAACAAAATTTGATTGTATTTGGCTTATTGGTCCACTTTTGTATTAGCTCTGCAGTTATTTCACTTTTGATAAGAAATTGGCCCTTAATTTAAATATTTTATATTCTCCTATCCAAATTGATGATTTCTACCAAATTTAAATATTTACATTCCACATATTTTTTGCATGAAAAGTGTGTGGAAAGCTACTGCAGTTATAACACTGTAACACACACAGGGTACTAAAAGGTTAAAATGTCGAGTTTTATTATGACGTCAAAAACGTTGAACGCTGTAAAATGCAACGTTACAAGCGAAAATCAAAGTTCACCCTTGTAGCTGTTACAGTGGTTCTTCCATTTATATGAACTTACCCTTAGGATAAAATAGGCTTTTTAAGGTATAAATCACATTTGCAGACAAGGCAAGAAGTTAAAAAAATGTAAATATAAGCATTAAATCATTATTTTTTTTGAAAGATATAGTCTCATAACCGCAGCGGTGTGTGCATACAAATTTTCATAACGCGCTAACGCGCATTACTCAATTAGTATGCACACACCGCTGAAGTTATGAGCCTATATCTTTCAAAAAATAATGATTCAATGCTTACGGAGATACAGGACACTGATCACGTGACTATCATTGCTATTATGCTTTGATGTGCTAACTCTATTATGACGTCATAATTGATTTGATTTTATGATGTTATGATGTAATTTATCCATTATGACGTCAAACATGATTTGATAGATCTTTTTTCCATACTTTACGGCTCTAAAGTAGTCATTGTCACAATTTTCTCAACTTTCTTTTTCAATTTGTACCAAAAAAGTCCTAATATCCATATTAAATTTAATATCATATTAAGGAAGATCTTAAGTGATCTAAAATCCTGTTTTAGACTGTAGGAATCTTAGTATATTTTATTTGCTCGTAATGTAGAAACATTTCAAAAATCTAAAAATCTGCTTATCACAGTATTCCCATTAAAGGAAAAGAAAGAGGTCATGAAATTTATTAATATTATAGTGCACATCCTAGCAGTCATATATTTAATTTTTTTAAAGAGTCTAAAACGGTAATTTTGAAGTATACGTGTTTATGAGTTTTTTCATAATATTTTAGGCTAATCATATATGAAACTAATATTTTATTTGTTTCTAATTGTATATTGTTCTAATTGTATTGCTTTTCTTATTGATATTGTATAAAATATGTCTTTAAAGTCAGTATATTCAGTTTGCCAAAAATTTAACAATTTCAGTAAACCAAGGCAAAAAAGTGGCCATGAAATTGGTTTATTTTGAGAAGGACATCCTAATGTCTTTATATTTAAAAATAAGAAATATTTATTGAGTAATTTTTTTTGAGCTGGATCATCCTCCTTAATTGAATTTGACCCAGCGGTTCTAGAGAAGATTCTTGAAAAAAACACCCATAATATGTTGTATCATGTGATACGATATTGTGGAATATGATATGATATGATTTTGCATTGAATCATATGATATAATATTGTAGAATATGATATTGTATTGTTTTATGTAATACGACATTGTATCGTATGATATGATATTGTATAATATGATATAATATAATATGGTAATGTATTATATAATACGATATTGTATCATATGTATAATATGTATCATACAATCATACTTTTATGTCATATAATATGATATTGTATCATATCATATGATATTGTATCAGGATTTGATATTGCTTTGTGTCATATGTTACAATAAGGTATTATAATTAATATGGTCGTATGATACGGCATTGTATTGCATGATATGTTATGATAAAATAATGTATCGTATAATACAATTTTGTATTATACAATTGCAGTTGCAAATGCAATTTTAAAAATATTAAAAAAAAAAAATAAACATAGAAAACCGTAAAATCAACAAACGTTTAAGGTAAGGTTTGCAATTACAGGGAGATAACTTACAGATTTTTTATTGTGAAGTAGCACCAACTACCTTTTTTCAGATATGACGTCAAAATTTATATGACGTATTGACGTAATAATTTATTTCAGGGTTTTTTTTATTTCGCGAAGTTTTGTAGTTTACATTGGAAAAAATTACAGGACACAAGCATTTTATCACTTTCCACAAAAAAGAAGTTCGCAACATATTGTTTTAAATAGTGTTTTAGAAATACCAGATTCCACATATTCTAATATACCGTATGATGCAATAAGTATTCGTACAAAATGGCGACGTGTTTACATTCGCGACGAAAGTAGGTAAAATCAAAAACGCTTTTTATTACTATTCTAAAGTGAATAAAACAATTTAAACTTACCTAATACTTTGTCAGGTGTCCTTTTAATCGAATAACACTATGCAATCTGCGGGGTATGGATCGATATAGTGATCGGACATGGCAAGGGTGATGGCTGCCCATATGTCAAGAATCTCACGAAAGAGGTCCTCTTTACTCCCGATCCTCCCGACCCGTGTCTGAAGCTTCCTCTTGATCAAAAGCCACAGATTTTCTATGATATATAAATCAGGGCTCTGTGCTGGCCAACTTAGAGTGTTAATGTTGTTTCTATGAAGAAAATGCTGGGTACTCCTTGCCCGATGTACCGGAGCATTGTCTTGCTGAAATAAACAGTTTCCAGCGGGGAAATGACAGGCTATAACCAGCCATAAATTCTCGTCGAGGATCTCCTGGTATTTTTCAGCATTGATATTACCATTCTCAGCCGTTACAGTCCCCACTCTTCCCACGTTACACATCCCCAAATCATCACTTCATAACATGGCTTACTTTGTCTAGGTGTCACAAGATCAGGCCTCCATCCTTCGTCCTTTTTACGCCACACATGCACACGGGAATCGTGCCCTCTCATGATTTTTGATTCATCCGAAAAATAACTTTATTCCAAAAATTGTCAGTTGTCAATCGTCTTTTTTCACGGCACCATGACAATCTCTTTTTTCGATTGACCTCCTTCGCAACATCTTTCTTTTTGGAAACAGGCCTCGAATATCCATGCTTATGAAGATGTAGCTGCACTGTGCGTTTAGCAACAGGATGGTCAACATTTTCATTAAATTTGTGTGTTATATCAAGCAAACTGTCTCTTCTGTTCGTCTTAACGAACCTTTCAAGTCTCCGGTAGTCGCGAGCTGTCATTTTTGGGGGCCGGCCACCTCGTTTGGTGTTTTCAACAGAGCCTCGCTGAATAATACGTCTTTTTAAACTAGAAATCGTAGTAAAAGGAATCCATAATTGTTCTTCGACCTTCCGTATAGAGTTTCCTTGTTCTAATAGCCTCTGAACTACTTCTTTAACGTCACTCGATAACTCTTTACCTTTTCTACCAATATCTCTTTCAACTTGTATATTTCCGGAAATAATGCAGACGACAACAACAAGTCACATGACATGTTTCGCTAAAAATAATAACCGGTATCCCATAGCTATTTTTAAACACAATTTATTTATAGTCAAAGCAGAGACGTTTCGTCGCGAAAGTAAACAAGCCGCCATTTTGTACGAATACTTATTGCATCATACTGTAGATTGGGTTTTTTTTCAGAAATCGGTGGGCTTGGAAAGGTTTCAATTAAAATGTTTTCGTTTACATAATAGTACTATAAAAGAACAAGGGACGTTATTAGCCGTATTTGGCCGCAAAATTCACGATATTTTCAACGCCTTAGTTTTGTTTATTGATGTGGTGCATTGTACTAAGTTTGATACTGGCTAAATTCAACATACGCCAAAATGACGTCATTTTTCCATTATGATGTCACTAATGTACTATAAACATAAATAGGAATAGTCTTTGCTTAAATTAGAACCTTTCTCATGGATTAGCCACTTTTATATTTAACATACACATTTTCTGTATCGAAACTAATTCACATTCTTAAAATGGTGGCGGTTTATAACTGAACAATGTGAATTTTAGCAAAAATGATTACGGAATTGAACATTTCACCGACACAATTCAATCAGTAAGTGAAGATCCAGAAAGAAAACGATAAGGCAAGATGTACGTTGGCATTGAAAAATGAAGAGTAATCTAATACTTTTTTGCAAATTTCCCTCAAGGGGTCAATTTTTACCCAGTTAAGTCATAATTTCAATCATGTCAGACGTTGCAGATGACAAAATTCAGGCGTATAATGCACCTTCGCTGGTGGACTTTACTGACAATTAAATATACTGAAACATGAGGCAGATTAGGTTATTTATTTCATGACTTTGGTAATAATAATTTGGACACAATTTAATCAACTTTACATTATGTTGGTAAAAAAAAATAGAAAAAATATTGCAAATTGACAGAATATAGTTTTAAAAAGTGTAAAAAGTTTTAAAAAGTTAAATTGATTGTAAAAAGAGAGAAAATTAACTAAATTACTGTTAATGTTCATCAGTATGTTAGCTAAAAGAAACAGCTAAATTGTCTTCTATGAGTCTGACATGATTATTTCGTGATGTTCGTGACCAATCGATAAACGGGGCGTGTAGATTTCAGTCCTGTCAGTTTCTACAGAGCTATGAATTACAATCAGTTTCCATAAGAATTGGAGGGAATCATACTTGGTGGATGTAAATATAATAATAATATATTGTTATACTGTATTTTGCGATCTTTTCTAACTTATGCCGATGGTCGGATTAACAAATCCTCGTATCGTTGGCTGAAGAAACATCATAGCCAGACACTGGTATCGGACGACTCGGAGCAGTCGTATTAATTCCTTCGAACACCGATCACTTCATAAGTTTGAATATTTATAAGTTGGCAAATCGTCGTCCGGGCTGGGCCACAATTTGATTTTCACAGTCGGTCGATAACATATCTAAACAAGTCCGAATTTGCTAAATATTCACTTGTAACGACATGGGCATCGCTTCAATTTATTGAATAATTAATTTATCAAAATCGCCCGACAAACCAGTCGACATCCCGTCCATCGGTGTCTGTCGGTCGACATAATAGAAAAACCCAAAATGCCTTAATGTCTGCCAATGGTCGGACAATGATCGAGGGTTCCTCGATAGAGAAATTTTACGTCAATTTAATTTTAATTTATTAATATAAAACATTTATTTAATCAATTTTTATGTAATCAATCCTTTCATGCACAATGTTTTTGTGATAGAACTCAACCAAACAGTTTCAGTCAGAGTCCACCTGCTATACCTGTCAATCAAATCATCCCGCGAGCTGCGCCACGTGCTCCTTCCACGATAAAAAAAATCTGTTTTTCAAGTTCGAAAAATAGAAATATGTGTCAATTATGAATTTTTACAGTGTTTGTTATATTTAATATGATTCTTACACTGGGTGTGTGAAGTTTAACTTGTATACTACACACACACACACACACACACACACACACACACACACACACACACACACACACTCTCTCTCTCTCTCTCTCTCTCTCTCTCTCTCTCTCTCTCTCTCTGATTGTATACATGTTTGTGCAAACAATACTGAACTATTAAAGTCTTATTTGAATGAATTTTATTTCTTTTAAATTTTTGATTCTAACAACCGGATTTCAACATAATAAATTAAATTTTGTGGACGATATACAACCATGTTTATAGGTTCTATCTATTTTACAGCACAGCACATATGAAAATAAAGTACATAAAAATGTTCTTGTTCTAATTACTTGTTAAAATTTACAATATATTCATCTATTAAATTAATCAGTTTTCTTGTACATTAATGTACTCGGTAAATGATTTTTATCGCACATTAATAATTTATGAAATTACCGTATGTATAAAGTTGCTGAATTGCTTTATCCACGCGCGTCCACTGTCTTACATGTAGTTGTTTGTGTGTGAGAAAAAAACATGAAACAAACAAAGTTGAAGTAAGATATATTTATTTATTTCTTGTTTTCGACTTTCCACGGGTTTTCACTGCAGTACGGATTCCCCAACTACATCTATGTCGTGTTAATACGACATTCCCATTTTAAACAAAGGCAATTAAAAGTTTAGAAATAACTACTTATCGTTTGATACACGGCATTTTTCAGCCAATAACGTCAGTTGTTCTCTTTAGGTCACCTGAGTAAACTCAGGTGACCTGTTGCTATCTGTTTTCGTCAGTCGTCGTGCGTCGTGCGTTAACAATTTACATTTTGAACTTCTTCTTAAAAACTACAAGGCCAATTGTTTCCATTTTTGGTGTGAAGCATCTCTATGGTAAGAGGAATGTAAATTGTGAAATTGGTGGCTCTACCACCCCCAGGGTGCCACAGGTGGGGCCAAAAATGCAAAAAAACAGCCAAATTTTCAAAAATCTTCTTCTCTACTCCCACACATGTGAGGAAAAACTGATTGCATGTTTATAATGTCCATGAAGCCCTCTACCAAAATTATGAAATTCATGGCCCCTGGGTCAGGGGTTCAGGCTCTAGGGTGGGGCCAATATGGCCATACAGTAAAAATGTATTAAATCTTAGAAAATCTTCTCTACTCCCATAGATATTTGTTAAAAACTAAATGCATGGATATGATGTCCATGAAGCCATCTACCAAAATTATGAAATTTATGGTTCCTGGGTCAGGGGTTCAGGCTCAAGGGTGGGGCCAAAAACGGCCATATAGTAAAAATGTATTAAATTTTAGAAAATCTTCTTCTCTACTCCAATATATATTTGTAAAAAATAAATGCATGGATATGATGTCCATGAAGTCTTCTGCCTAAATTGTGAAATTTATGACCCCTGGGACAGGAGTTTAGGCCCTAGGGTGGGGCCAATATGGCCATATATTAAAAATGTATTCACTCATAGAAAATCTTCTTCTATACTCCCGTATATATTTGTGAAAAAGAAATGCATGGATATGATGTCCATGAAGTCTTCTACCTAAATTTTGAAATTCATGACCCCTTTGACAGGGGTTTAGGCCCTAGGGTGGGGCCAATATGGCCATATGGTAAAAATGTATTAAATCTTAAAAATCTTTACTCCCACACATGTGGGCAAAAAACTGAATGCATGGTTATGAACTCCTCTACCTAAATTGTGAAATTCATGACCCCTAAGTCAGGGTTCAGGACCTAGCATTTGGAGAGCATTTGGAAAGAGTTGAAAGGGGGGGGGGGGGGGAAACAGTTAATGGAGTTATTTTCCCTTGCTTCTTCCTAATGGAGTTATCTTCCTTAGCTTGTTCATATTTAGTAATTAATCATTGAAAAATAGTGAAGCTGTCCATCAAAGTTATTAATAAGATATTGTGAAATTCAGGGAAGAGGATTATAACAGTTAATGGAGTTATCTTCCCTTGCTTCTTCATAATGGAGTTATCTTCCTTGGCTTGTTCATATTTAGTGATAAATCATTAAATAGAATGTAATTATAAAGTTGTATGATCAAAATAGTTATGCAAATCTTTTTATCATTTGAAACAAAAACAGTTTTTATATTTTTTAAGATAAACAAATAGACTCTTTAATAGTAAAGTAATAAAGTAATAAGTAGTATACAAGCCACCTTGTTTTAGTTTATCTATGAAAACATATAAACATAAAACCTATTTTGTAAGTTAACATATATGGGATAAATAAATTGAATGGAATCTGGGCACCTCTTCAATAGTATGTCATACACTCTGTTAAGAGCTTCAAGTCTTGTGCTAAACTATAGGGTTAAGAGTCCTTTCCAAAAGATTTCAGGCAGGGAGGTGGATGTCATTACATTATTATAATCTTCTAATCCATTATGAAACTCAATTAAATGCATTTATGAGACTCCTCGACAATTTTGTGTATGGGCTATGGTACTCAGGTGACCGTTAAGGCCAATTGGCCTCTTGTTTGTATTTTGTATTAAAAAAAATGAATCATGATATAAATAGTGACATTATCTTCGAACAATTTAAGCATTAATAACCCCCATAATAGTTACATATAAAATGGACATATTTTCACGAAATTATTTATATTTTATCAACATAACAGTTTGAAATTAGAACTTTGACCTTTTGTAGTTATAAAACGGGTCCGGCAAAATCATTTGAATTTTATAAGAAAAAAAACTTTAGTATAGTGAACATATTGGTATGTAATTTGGTACCATTCCTAAAAATTGCAAACCGCAAACATTACCTTAAAGTATCCGAAAATGTCTGTCTGTCTAGGTTTCCTTCCATCCATCCTTTTGTCATTCTGTCCTATATTGTTTAAAAAAATGGTCAGAGTTCTACATTTTGGTATGTTATTATATCATTAAGAGTGCAATTGCAGCGCTTTATGATAAAAATGTTTGTATCATTAGGGGTTGACCATGTAGCTTTTTGCTTATTTCATTAAGCGTTAGGTCTGCTTTGCATTTGTGACGCTTAATGATAAAATTATATCATTAAGCGGCGATTTATCATTAGCGGTTGATGTTGTCAACTATAAATGCAAGAATTTATACCATTAGGCGTTGCAATTGCAACGCTTAATGATATTTTTATCATTAAGCGGCGTTTTATCATTAGAGGTTGATACAAAGCATGCTAATAAACGTTAATTCAGAATCCACATAAACTTACTTTTTTAATTGAAACAAACAGTGATTTATTAAAAATTGTCACTTGCTGAATTGACTTGACAATTAACATTATTAGCTAGCCTGGCGAAAAGGTAAAAAATACATCATATACTGTTGCAGCAATGGGAATATTATTCAAGGGGCTGGCTAATATTCCGTATCACATATATGGGCCTTCATATTTTTTAAGGATGTGGCTCCGGGAGAGCCCAGTCGAGCCTCTAAAGGAATTGGGTTAACACGACTATTAACAGGCATAGCTAGCCTGGTGAAAATAGGAAGTTTCGCATAATACAGTTATAATGGGAATATCTTTCAACGGGCTGGCAAAAACCCTGTACCCCATATTTGGGCCTTCATATTTGGCGAAGATGGGGCCCCGAGAGAGTCCAGTCGACCCTCAAAATGAATTGGGGGTTACAGGACTACTCACAGGCATAGCTAGCCTGGTGAAAATAGCAAACTTCGTATGATACTGTCATCCTCACCAAACATGAAGACCCAAATATGGGATACAGGGTTTTAGCCAGCCTCTTGAATAATACAATGTATTTTCATTATAACTGTATTAAACGAAATTTCCTATTTTCACCAGGCTAGCTATGTCTGTTAATGGTCGTGTAAATAAGGGATATCAATTTTACTTGGTTGGCTTAGTCGATTTATCAGGGGCTTTAGTGGAGCGATAGACTAGTAGTCGTTGATTTATTTGAAACTGTGTCTTTTCAGACAAATAATGCTACTGTCACATACAACGTGTGTTTAAACTCAAAGAGATTCAAAAACTTATGATGATGTTTACTTAGAACATTATCTAAATATCCGTTAGCAAATATCTTACCTTTTCTTTTCTCTTGTGACGCTTACATATAATTGAGCTCCATATCAAATCAATTCAAATGTGTCATTTTCCGTGTTCAGTCATTGTCCTGTGCCTAATCAACAATTAAAGATTAATGATTATAAAAAGAAACGCCTCAAGATGATAATTGATATGATTAGATTTTTGAAAGTACAAACATCTAATCCAATAAATAACTTATCCGAAAAAACTGTTGGTTCTCCTCAAGTCCATGTCTGCTTAAAGGACTTCTATTCAAAACAATAATCAAAAGAGATCAATTATTAGCCAGGGACACCGATGAAACACCTATGGAACAGAGTGTACCTTACGGATAAGAAATGCCGACAAAAGAAATCTAAACTATTTTCATTTGTAGTCCCAAAACTGCCACGTTAAGAAAAAAATATGAAAGGTTTTGATTTTTTTTTTCAATTTATAACGAGTTATCGACTAAGAAAATTTTAGTCGATGGTCGTCGTGACCGAGCGATAGTCGGTTACTCGAGTACTCGAGTTGACATTCCTAGTGTAAACCCAATTTTTTGAGGGTCGACTAGACTTTTCCGGGGCCTCATCCAGACCAAATATGAACGCTTAAATATGGGATCCAGGGTGTTATCCAACACCTTGGATAATATTCACATTATAACAGTAAATGCTGTATTACTTACTCTCCCGAAAGGCTTCCTTATTATGTCAATAGCAAAATCATCTCTGCAAATGACAATATTTACTTTATCAATGTTTATTTTGATAATATAAGGAGGTTTATGAGGATTTTGACATTACGATTATTAGAATACTTACGGTAAATTGAATAGTGAAACGTCCTCGAATGCTATTCCATATTCGAATAGTGAATAGTAAAAAGCAAATAGTATTCCAACTTCCGAATGCCTTTTACATTGTTGATTCGGTTAGACTTTCGTCATGAGAAATATTACGTCTTCATCACCAATGGGATGGTGACACTAGAGGAGCTGAACACCCTTAATCCTGTGTATCATGACGAACACGCCAGGCCAAGTTACCAGAATACGATCGTTTTCCCAGGGGGTCACCATGGACTCCAAGTATACATCTTAGTAAACAGGACTGGTATCAGCAATGCTAACCATGGCAATTATGTGGAACTCTGTGAGGCGGAAGTTTACGGTAGTTCATAAAACTAAATTTTCTGTTGACAATCAAATTTAAACAAAGTTTGTTATATTGTCGAGTTATTTGGTACATTTATGCAATTGGATTTGTTATGATTAATTAGACACCTTTATTGCTTGATATCAATTAATTTGTAACGACTGACTCGGAATCAGTTATCATTGGAAAGTGTGATGCATAAGTAAAACAAACTGTAACTCCCTTAAGTATTCTAAGTACTTTCGTTCCGATTGTGGATTGTTAAGTGGCCGCTGGCGTTATAGTAGTCTAAATTTGAACATTCTGAAATCTTATCGATTTTAAAAAACTTTAAAAAATATCTCTGAAACCCATTTCAAATAAAGAGATAACTTGCTTTATTTGACATCTTCCTCAGTAGATTTTTAGCAAATGATATGGATATGATAATTTATTTTTATTTATCATTTCTTCAATTTTGTATACTAGTATATGTATTTAAATATCAAATTTTGTTTTGCACTCTGTATATGAGTTTTAAAATAATTTTCAGGTTGTGTACATGTAACTAATGACGATGCTCCTGGTTGTAAGTGCC
The DNA here is from genome assembly GCA_016163765.1 of Magallana hongkongensis. Lineage (NCBI taxonomy): Eukaryota > Metazoa > Mollusca > Bivalvia > Ostreida > Ostreidae > Magallana > Magallana hongkongensis. The sequence goes on from WFKH01011801.1 coordinate 52,115,879, forward strand.
GAAATGCAAACACCGCGATGGATGATCAGGACTTGGGTATTTATGAATTTTGTAAAAATTCA
>WFKH01011801.1:52122897-52138621 GCA_016163765.1 Magallana hongkongensis
TATATATGTCTTGAAAGTCATAACTAATACATTCATTTATGTACCAATATTTATTTTAATGGAATGTAAAGTCTCATTCCATTTGATGAAAAGGTATTTTTGTTTCCTGATTTTAAAATCAACATGTTTTGTAAACGCGGGGCACAGTAACGTCCAAAATATGACATCAAGATGACACATGCACATTTATTAAATACCATGCTTAGTCTTATGTGCCCTTCACTCTGCATTTTAAAACGGCTCTATACCACTTGACATCTTATTTATTCACAATTGTTCAAGAATCATATGTTAGTTTTTCAATGTTCATATTTTTACCGTATATATGTATCTCTTAGTTCACGGTAACGAAAACATTGAACGTCAGATGACGTTACTTATTCTTTCGACCAAACATTTACTGATATACTATTATCTTTCCAGCTGTTTGATGCCCTAAATACAGTTTTCATCACCCCCAAAAAGTATTACAATTAAAAACAAACGTGCACATAACTTTTGACACATTATTTTCTATACTGTGCATTTTCAGTTTTCTTAAATATAATTCTGTGATTTCCCGAGCTGTATCCATACTGTTATTACTTCTCGTTGTTCCGTGACGTCTGATGACGTCATCTTTTTTAGTAAATTTTAATGAGGACTATTTGTCTTTAGTAACTGATTTCTGTTCAGCGAAACAATATATCCCGACATAGTTTGATAAATAGAATATCATGATAGTATTTAATTTGAGATTTTAATATTACTTGGTTTTAGGCCCAATATAGAATATTACTGTCTGGATCGTATGCTTCATTGTTTACATAACACAAAATTTGACCGTTCTCCGTGACTTCATATTTGAAGATTTAAATTTTAAATAACTCTTGAAAAAAAATCTAATTATTTATGATATTTTGATAAATTATGTCTGCCAAATTAAAAAATAATAGACCAATCCACACATTACAAAAGTTATGTCCCTTGGCCACCATCTTTGGGGGGAAAACCCATAGATTTCTCACAGAAGCCTTTCTACTTTAGAGGTTTGTAACTTTGTTATTTGACATTTAAAATCCGTTTCCGTTGTGTTTTTGATTGCCCCAGAATGAGACAACCCACACATCGAAGTAATAAATTAAATTCAAAAAAATTTTGTTGCATAATATGCAAATATTTGGTTGTATAAAGAAGGGGAAAGTTTGGTTATTCCCTTTTGACCTTTGGGTTGACCGTGTTGATTGTGTTGATTTCACTTCTCACTAAATCCCGTCAGAAAAAAAAGTGTTGATTGGACTATATGACGTTAGATAAAAAAGCTAAAAAGACTAAATCGTATAAAAGACAATGAAAATAAAAAAAAAATCATTAAATTAAAGTATAAGAGACCATTTCTGCCAGAAAAAAATAAAACTTTTGATTTTTTAACTGTCTTTAGCGTTGTATTTCAGATTTTAAAAGTAAGAACTTAATATATTTAGGAAACCTTTGATAAACGGACAAGTAAATTGACTACGATCGAGCTTTATGAATGTATATTTTTCTTAATATCAGCATAATATTAAATAGATCTAAGAATTCATTCTTATTACTTTGTCCAAAAATAAAAGTTTCATCAACCAAATTTAATTCGATATCTTTTGAAACACAAATACTGTGAAGATTTTCTAAAAATCTTTGAACAATGGGGCATTCCCATATCAAATGATAAATTGTTTCTTCCTTTTCTTCCCAAAAAGAACATACATTTGCATCTGTTATGCCTATTTTGTACATAAGACTTTTAGTAGTTAATGTATGATGATTTACTCTGTATTGAAATCGCTGCAGTTTACTGTTCTGCAAAACAAGAAATGGAAGATAATAATTATTTTTTTAATTGTTCATCACTTGTTTTAAAATATCTAGACCACTTATCTTTACCCCCTTTGTTTTTACTGCTAATTTGTTCAAAATATCATACATAGGTTTTGATCCTTTTTTTATTTGTTCAAACACCTTAATGTTAATAAAATCATTGGTTTATTAATAAAGCCATTTCTACAAAAAGTGTACCTTTTTAAGTCTGCTAATATTGTCAGTCTTAAACTATTGTTTGTTACATGGTTTGTTTTAAAACTCAATTTCTTTTGAAGAGAATGCATTGATAAAAATTTCTATTTTCATCTGAGATCATTCAGATCAACTTAAAAAGTTTAAAAAATCAATAATTTCTAATCTTTCTTAAATTTCCTGATAAGCATTGAAAATATTTTTCCAGAATTGGTTTTCTGTGAGCAAATTTAAAATGTCTAAGTATGCAGATCCAGTATTTATTAGTTTGTAAGTGTCGATTGTCTTTTTTAGTAACATTATCCATTAGGAGTTATTGTTATCATTAATAATTGTCCTTATCCATGTTGACTTCAGAGCTTTTATATAACACTCTATATCAATCATTTATATAACACTATCAATCATTTTGATTCCACCATATGATCATTTCTGGGTTGTAACTTTTCTTTTTATTTTATCGACAATTGAATTCCTTAGAAAATTAAACAATATATTGTGTAGATTCTTCAAAAAGCTAATGTCTGGGGTTGGCAAAGAGATAAATAGATGATAAGCCTGTGATATAATAAGTAATTATATTTAAGTGTCTTTACTTTCTCCTTTTCCACTGTTCCACAATTGTTTTGATTTCAAATAATTTTTAGTCATAATCCATTTTAATGATCTTTAAGGTATCCGATCCATAATAGCACCAGATTCAATGAATTTGGATTCATAAAAGATGTGTATGGGCTTAATACTCTGTATACTTGGACATAATTTTCATGTTTAAGTATCAATTTGTAAGAGAGGAATGTGTCCTAATAAATGACCTTTTCCTTTTCTTGAAGAGTTGTCCCCCTTTGCTTTAAATCTAAAAAAATATAATTCTAAAAAAATGTATTTGGTATAAAATTTATTTTCAATAGTATTTGTATTTGTAATGATTAAATACATCTTTCCACCAAAGCATTTATTGATATTCTCTATATTTACTTTTTTATTCAAAAAAATATGCTTGTCTCCATAGACCTTAATGCAATCTTCATTCAATAATTACTGCTTAGTTAACAATATTTTTGAAAATTTCTCTCGGTAAATCTTTTTCTACTTTAAAATGCTTTGAATTAATATCAGAGTATTTAATTCATGATGGATATTCAAGGTTAGAAAAATTAGGTCCTAATATGGGTCGGATACCTTAAGGACAGATGCGACGTTCCTCAGTTTTATATAATTTTCCTTCATAGATTATTTTTTCTTTATTTACATTAAAACCTGTTTATGCCCAAAAACTCAGGGTGCATTACCAGGCTAATTTCAGAGTTAGAATATTTTGAATTTTACTGTTAATTGCATACAAAATGCAATTAAATGCTTTTTTAAAAAAGTCAAAACATATATTTTCGATTGAAACCATATATCAAAATAGAAAAAATAATGTAACATGAAAATATAAATTCGGCATAACGCAGTGGAAATATTAACATTGCGGAGATAGAAAAAAAAGAAGAAAATAATGGAAGATAGGTCGCGTCTGACCTTAAAAGATCTGCATCATATTTAATACCGAGAAGTTTACAGTTAGTTGTCCATATTATTTCAATTTCCTGACATTATTTGTAATTAGAATATTTTTTACTACCTATCCATACAACTTGGGTTTTCGATTGATTAATTTTGAGCCCTGACATATTATAAAAACATTTTAGTTCTGACATTCAGGTCTGAGGAGATTTTTCTGATCCCTCGATGATCATCGTAGTATCATTAGCATGTTGAGACATTTAAAATTCAGTTTTTCCTATTTCAAATTCCTTGATGCTTTTGTTGTTTTTTAATCTTTACTGATAATATATCTGCACATAAGAGAAAAATATATGGGGAGATGGGGTCACCTTGTCGACATCCACGTCCTAATTTTAAAAAAAAATGGATAGAAACCCAGCCTGAGTCACACATGAATTTGAATAGTATTGAAAAGATTTAATTCATTTACAGAAAGGTGGACCAAAAAATGAGTTTCTTGTATAAATTTTCATAAGAGAGAGTCAAAAAATTTTTCAAAGTCTATCATAACCAGTAATCCTGGTATATCTTTTAATTCAGTAAAGGCCATTATATCATAAACAAGACGGGTATTTTCTGCTACTTCTCTCCCTTGTATAAATCCTGTTTGATCTGCACCTAAAACCTTAAGTAGAATATGCTTTACTCGTTGTGCAATACAACCTAACTATATTTTATAAATTACATTGAGCAAATAGATTGGTCTCGAGTTGCTGAGACAAGATTTACTTTTACTATCTTTTTGTGTATACATGCTAATTGTTAATATACATATTGACATTTACTATCATAAAATAAAAGCAATAAAAATTGATATATGATACTAAAATAAAATATCATACCAAATGTCGGTATCACTTTAATAATGAATTTGAAATTAAGAAATACTTACAGTTTAATTTTCTACAAAAGAAAATTAATAGAATACTAGTCTACTCGATTCCTCGAAACATATTTGCAGAGATAAATCTTTTTTGTTTCACTTGCAATTCCAAAAACCTCCAAATTTTAACTTCGTATTCAATTTGGCCAATGTAACACATTCCATAGTCAATGGTATTTTGTGTAGAACTAATGGACGCGATGATGCCCTGATTCTATATCATCTCTGTTGTCCATGAAATCCATACGCATGGGCATCAAATTATATGCATTGTCCAAAAATAAAACCACACACACACACACACACACACACACACACACACACACACACACACACACAAAACAATGCCAATCAGCCTGAAAGACCAATTCATACTCTTCTATCAATTTTCAAGATATAAACGAGAGATTTTCATTATTTATATTTATTTCTCCTTTCTATCAAAATACATGAATAGATTGTAATATGATCAAGACAGAAACGATGTGACAAATTACCGAAGCATTAGATAAGGTTCACTACTGAAGCATTATAGATTAGGTTAACTCGTATCTCCGATTCCAGTGTCGAAGCGATATCTATATGACAATGATGAAAAATTAAATTTTAAACATGAACCAGTTTAAGGTTTGAGTTATAAGAGCTTTACATCAGTCCTGGTCTTAGATTGATCTACAAATCTACAAAAGTGACTCTCTTGGAAAATCTGCACTGCACAAATCTCTTGACCATCTGGGCAAATGTTGTGTTGATATTCTCTTTAGTAGGTTGGTTTCTTCCAATTCTCTTTTTTTCATTTCGATTTTAGAATCTGTGTAAATTCCAGAACCGATGACATATTTAGAGACAAGGCAGTCGGGCATTCGAATGCCATTAACGAAAAAAAAAATAAATGCACTTAATTCGCCTTGAGATATACAAAAACAGAACGCATGCAAATTGAAACTTTGTTCATTTAAAAAGGCCAATACACATTAAATTTCTTATTTTCTCTGGTTTCCTATAAAGTAATGAAAATCACTGATAAAGTCTTTTTTTACCCATGAATAAATTACTCCAAATATACCATTAAACAAACAAAAATAACAAATCAACCTGCAGTTGATATCAAGGGCCGTAACGGATGTGTCTATAGAGTATTGGGATGTCACTACAAACAATAATGGACACAACAAAAACGATTATCCCGATCCCAAAAACGGAACCAATTCCTTTCGCTGATTTTCTTTCGTCCTTTGCGCAAGTCTTCTTCCTCACGGTGGCAGAAAGTGCTTTTTCGTTGATTTCCAATTCTTTTTTTATTTCTTCGATTCTGTTTTGAAGTTCTTGAGGGTCTGTGATAAAATTCTGAGACTTTAACCGGTCACATGGACACTTACAACCTGGTACAAAAACAAAAACAAACAAAAAACGTGACATCAAATAATATGTGGACCGTAGTGGGATGAAGTTTGAAGTTCAACCCAGTTTAATACGTGCAATACCAGTTATTAATGTTAAGCTTATGAAAAAAAAATTTACTATTATTTATGTAAAAAATGATTTTGAATTTTTTTTCTCTTACGTTTACAGACAGGTTGATCTTCTGTCCAATCACCACTCTCGTTACAAACTCTCGTTAAATTTCCTTCCACGTGACGATGATTCTTCCCACATTTGTAAGTGACACTATAGTCCGCAAAATAATTGGGAAAGGGAGGTGTTTGTCGAATCGTTGTACTGTTATTGTGTATAGGTTCCTGGCATGTAACTGAAAAAAAGTTTTGGTTTATGTTTGTAAAAGCGGTGGTGCCATTCACATTTAAGCAAGCAATCGTATAATCATTCTAAGTACCGTATATCAGGTTTTTTCCGCGTCACGTTTTTTCCACAAATCAGAACCTAGAACTGTATATAAAATTTACGCAAATCAAATTTTCACTATTTCAGTCATAGTGAAAATATAATTCACGATTGTTTAAACCCTTGAAGTAAGAGGGAAAAAAGTATCTAAATTGTCACTTTTAATACTGAAAAATTTGGACAATGAAACCATTTACGCGATTTCCTTAATGTGAAATAAATACCGACAGTTATTGTCAGAGACGCAAACATTCATAGATCAATAGATCATGTACCGTTACATATACCAGTAGCTCAGGTATAATTAGACATCGGTTTATGCAAGGAAAGTAACCGTTTTAATTAGCCTGTCAATGGATTATTAAATAAACAACGAGGCTTATGCATACCTATTATCTGGCGCTTGTCCTGCGATCCCGCAATTTCTACCTCTAACTTAACAAACTGAACACAGTTTACCGTACTGTTACTTACCTGTTTATTTTATAAGGAAAGAGAGAACTTTATTACAAGAACAAAACTTTGTATAAAATTTACGCTGATTTATTTTCTGCGATTCGGAAATCGTCGCGAACAAAGCGGAAATTGGATACACGCGGAAAAAACCTGATATACGGTAATATTATTTATTTTTCTATTTTTATATAAGTGATCCATCAAATGATGAATGACACAGTAATGATGGTTTTCCTTTTTGGGGAAAGTGACACAATTGATACACGTATGCTGTTTTCCTCAAAGATATTTTTTTTTTATGAAAAAGGGTTTTTGATTATTTATTGATGAGAGATACATTATACTCTTTGAAAATTAGTTTCTTTATAATACGACGTGCAGGATCGTGCTATCTTGTTTCTAACGTTAAACGTAAAATGTATGCTATCGCAAGATAATAATTTTAAACATGAATATTGATTATTTCCCTCCCAGAAATTATACAAAGCGCGATTCATAAAAACCTTTTTTGTCATGAAGATGTTATTTTTCAAACATGGTAAACTTTATTGATTTGAGATAAATATCTTATCTTACTATTGCATACTGGGGTTTCCCCAATCCACTTCCCCTCTCGTTGACACTGCAGAGTGAGGTTTCCGTTGGTCAGTACATGTCGTTCCGAACAGTTTAATTCTCGTGACTTGGAGAACGCAGTGAAATTAATGCTGACTTCAGTATGATATAGTATACCTGAATCCGTTATCAGTTGAGAGACAGGAATCGTGTTGTTGTAGGCTTCATTTACACATCGGTCTAAAATAAAAGATTGATAGGGTTACTGTAAATATGTTATTCATAATAACTTTGCTCTGTCAGCAAGTGTAAGTGTTGAAACCATAGGAAAATACACTTTCTTGAATTTTTCTTGAGAAGCATGATTATATCTTTATTTTAATACCTGTTTTTAAGTTATATGGCATTTGTATTTACCGGTGCAATAATAGCTGATTGAGCTGTCTTTCAAGTCCTCACTTGTTGGAATGGTACATTGTTGTTTTCCATCACATGCCTTTAAAATACTCACTAAATCGACATTCTGACTGGTCAGATTCATGATAGAAAGATAGTACTTGTAACAGTGTAGGGTGACGGTCCCATTTCCAAATGCAATTTTGCTGTCCCACAGAACTATAAGAATGGTGCCAAAAGAAAGAAAAAATAAAAATCTTTTATAAATCTGCATTCGAAAATATGAGAGAGAGAAATACTAGTAAATTCATCTGTGATTTCTTAGAATGTTTATCAATACCCAGTTCCTGGTTATCCATCGTTGCATCTGAACAGTTACAACCCGGGACATTCTCATTTGTAACACAGCCTAAAATTCATATAAAGTGCTTATTGACGAAATTTCAACTCGTAACAACTAACGTAGGTTAGTAAAAGGTGTTTTCAAATGAAATGTTTATTAAGAATTGGAATATTTTACGGATTGATTTTTTAAAACACCAATTCTCTATAGAAACCAAAATTCGACCATTAAGCACGACCACGTATTTTGTTCACATTCCATAGTTTGATACACTTTGACAGACTAAATATCAATACACCCTTTAGTTATTGTTACATGTATGTGGCATCTTACAAAGGCTAAAATGGTAAGATGTCAATTTAAAGCATATTTGAGAAATTTCAGATTGCAGTTATTGTTGCTATTCATGTTGTAATGTAATATGCAAAATGTAAATTTCATCACGCACCCTTACGGCATTTCAATTTTTATTTAAATTAAAAAAAAATTAAATGGCTTAATATATTAATCTAACGGCTAAACAACAAAGAAATAATCTAAAACCTTATATATAATAGCAAGTTAGTAAAGTAGACAATTTGAGATTCTTTCAAAATAAAATATATGTCATATACCGGTATGTGACATGATACTTTAAAGAACAGGCTTGTTCCTAAATATTAAGCAGTTTTAATTATAATTCACTTTCGGAGAAAAAAAAATCCGCTGCTTTGGTGTTATCAAAGGTAAAAATTTCTCAACAGTTTTCTTTGGGCACAAAAATACTCATAGCAGGAGCATATTTGTGTTGCTTAACAATGCTTCAAATTGTTGATTATAAAAGTTAAGGCAGTTTTGAAAGAATTGACAAAGGAACGGTTCTAAGAAAAGTTAACAATAATGTCAATCTCAAAATAACCAAGTTTTTTTTTCAATATATGATGATTTTGAAAACTTTGTACCCATGGCAACGGATGTCAATTTTTATACTGGTATATAAAGTCGTATTTAAATATCTAGAAGACATTTAAAGGGGTATAAAATATTATATATTAATCCACTTGGGCTTAAGATCATAAATTTAGTATGTTCAGCGATCATCACAACGATAATAATCTACAAATACATATAATAATTTGCAAACCGAAGTTTTGATACTCTATGAAAATTTAAAATGTAATTTAACTTGTGATAACTTACTTTTGCCTATTCTATCGCCAACGTCATGTTTCAGAAATGGAACTAACAAAGTATTAATGTAACAATCCACCTTAAAATAATCTCAAGTACAGTAACATCTTATAAATGAAAATAATGCATAGGTTCGGACTAATTTGTATACATGTTCTGCTAAGCTGTCTTTCTTTATTAAAGCATTTTAGATTAATATTAACAAAAAACAAAATAGTTTGAGAAAAAATTATCGGGAACATATCAATTCACTTCTGCGTCTATTTTTTCTATCTAAAGGAATTCGGCAATTCTAATCATTATATGCAATCAAGCTGCAGAGTTGTAGCACTATGAGAAAATCCGGGTCTGACAACCAGAATGTTTCCTAAGTTCTACAGTTCTGCAGCTGTATCTAATTCTGCGTTAGAAAATTGGATATAAATGTGTAAATAGAGTCTGATTTTTTGAAAACTAACTGCAGTGCAAACCATACCGAAGATTTCCACCTCACATGGTTCAATAACAATATCAGCAGAACTGTTGACGAAGAGGTAAATCTGGCGTCCGTAGTATCCGCCGGGAAAAACCATCGTGTTTTGAAAGCTAGGTTTGGCTTCCTTGTCATGATACACAGGATCTAGGCTGCTCGTCTCATTATATTCCACCGTCTCATTAGTAATGAACACGTAATATCCCTCATGTCGATAGTCTGACCAACCCAAAATAATAAAGAATCGGTTTTCATTGAAGAAAACATGAAGATATCAAAATAAAATTATTTTATTATAGATCTTGTGATGATTTAAGTCAACTCCATCCATAATTTTAACGCATAAGAATAATCTTATAATATATATAATATTATACCAATTTTTTGCGTTTAGACTTTTTTTCTACGAGATATGTTGCAAGCATAATACCAAATTAAAATCAGATGGATGTTATTGTATTTATGTTACAATTAAATAGGTTTAAAGCTAGAGTTACCCAACATAATACTAATGTAAAAAAAATCTTCGCTGATACATTTTACGATGGGACACATACATGTATAATTCTACAAGTATAAAAAATATATGATTTGTCACGTATAGCAAACCTATGGACACTTACAGAATTCTCTGAATATTAAGTTGATTTTGAAAATTTTGGAAACAGACTGAAAAGTGATCCGCCACCAGGCACAAGAACGATTTCCAGTAACAGCAGACCCAGCACAGTCAGTGGGGTGGTTGGAATAATTTCCATTCAAGGCTTTGTCTGCGGTAAGTTTTGCATAACTGTAAGTTGCATCATACTGATATACCGATGATAATTCGGTTTCCTTTCTGTTATCCATTCCAATATTACATATTTGACCTGTGGTTAAAAAAACCCCTGCATAAATGTTAGCATATACTGTAAAGTAATCCTTCACCGCCGATTGGCGTAAAGCCTCATTCACAACAGGTCGTACATGTTTCTACGGGTGGTCTGCGGGCAGATTTTGATGAAAATATTGCGAGATAAGCAAGAGCATCTAGGACGTACGCTTCCCGTTAGCACGCACGGTGGCTGTTGAACATGCACAGCAATCACCACGGTTTCCTTGCGAGTTCTGAAAACGCACGCTGCAGTTGCACTTCACTCAAGGAACCCGTAAAATAACCGTACTATTTGACTTGCACGAAGGACGTAAGGAGATCTCACTTGCCCCTTTCGTTACACATACGTTAACTACAAGTCGCTTGTGTGTGTGTGTGTGTGTGTGTGTGTGTGTGTGTGTGTGTGTATATATATATATATATATATATATATATATATATATATATATATATATATTAAATGAAAAAATCTCCATAAGGTAAAGAGAATCGACGGTTTTAACATTCATTAAAATCAAATCAAAGCTTTTAGAAATCTACCTATAAAAACAAATACCATACAAACAAAAACGTTCTTTTTGACAAAAAGGTGGAATGCGAAGAAGAAAAACAGGACGAGAAGGAACTAGATAATGAGGTAGATTGCATAGAAAAGGCAAAAGATTTCCCAAGCACTTCGATTTGCAAGCGTGCTAAGATAGAATCGTATACATTTTTGAAGAGAGAAGACAATTGATATTTACGCGCAGAACGATATTTTCAACTAAAACTATCTCCACGAAAATCCAACACATCCTACTAGAGGAAATGGTTGTAGGACGCAAAAACTGAGCACACGGTTTTTAATTAAACTATCCGATAACTATGATACTAGCAATTTTCATGAGTATAATTTTCGTTTGTAAACAGCGTACTTTCTCCATTTGGAATATATTGAATATCATCTATTATGACCATTAAAACTTTTTAAAATTGTTTCCATAATGATTTTGAAATTTGAATAGCAGAAAAGAATTTGTAGACTTTGATTTATAAAATGAATGAAGTGTAAATGGTGTATTTTTTTTATAATAATAACATTTGTAAAAGCAAAGTAATTCGATGTGGATTTTTACTTTCAATTGAAAGTTTCGACAAAGCTATTTCGAATATTTTATAAAGTTCAACAAATAGTTAACAAAAAATGTAACAGCATTCAAAGATATAACATCGGCCAGGAAAAGTATCATTTGATAATTAATTCGCTGAAATTAGATTTTTGCGCAGACATTTTTTTAGATTTCAGGGAAGGAAGATGGGGAATAAGATAGCGCAAATGCCCATTTGGTATTGTCGTAAATTATTTTTTTTCCAATTAAATATATTTGATAATGTTATAATACAAATGGATAATTTCTAACTATATTAAGATTTGAATATTTTAGCAAACGATTAAAAAAAAAATAACTAAAGTTTTCGTGGTATCGAACCCACAACCTAAAAAGTCTAGGCCTTTAACATTACCTAATGTCTGGTGCACTAACCACTGAGCCATTTCGGTCACAACAAAGTGCGCTGTTTAATATAAATGCTATATGCGACTTTGGCCACGAATTTACGGACTTGTATTATTTTTCTAAAACGTTCAATTGTTGGGATACAAAATGATATTTTTAAAGTATAGTGGGTCATCTCTCCACGTTTTTGTTGATTGTAATCGGTTTGATTTCCATTAGACCTTATTTAGACTTTGACAAAAATATTGAGCTCAGAAGCACTCTATAAAAGGAAAGGCATTGAAGTTCTAAAAATGACACTATTTGGAGGTTTTGATACGCATACGCCAGTTTAAATCAACATATTCCAAGTATTGTGCATATTTAGGGGTTACAAGTCGATGTTATGTTAAATATACATTGCTTTGAATGATTTTTTAAAAATATTATCAGATTTGTTTATAGTTTAATTTTACGGTATCTTATCTGTCCTCATAGTCCGCATTTTACACGCCTTATTCACTCATCTTCTTTTCTATCTTTTATGATGTTAGATACGAAAGATAAATCATGTTTTAAAAACATTCTTCTTTTGGGTGGCCCAGTTTAGCTAGTATATGCACCAAAGCAGTAGTTACAGAATAATTGTCTTCTTTTTCGAGTTCTTTTGACGTTTCAAAATTCACTTGCTTACGACAGATTCATTTTATGTCTAGAGAAAAAAATAATATTCCTTATTTAATGTAAAACTTTTTCACATTGTTTTCATAATAATATCAAAATCAAAATACCAGAAATGAATTTGTAGACTTTGATTTTAAAAATGGAGTGTAAACGGTGTCATTTTTTTTAATGATAACATTTGTAAAATCAAAGTAATTCAATATGGATTTTTACTTTCAATTAAAAGTTTCGTCAAAGCTATTTCGAAGATATTGTAAAGTTTGTAAAGTTTAAGTTCACAATAATGTAACAGCATTCAAAGATATAACATTGTCCAGGAAAAATTATCATTTGATAAATTGCTGAAATTATATTTATGCGCATACTTTCCCTTTTTAGCTCACATGAGCTGAAAGCTCAAGTGAGCTTTTCTAATCACAGTTTGTCCGTCGTCCATCTGTCTGTCCGTCCGTCTGTCCGTCTGAAAACTTTTCACATTTTAAACTTCTTCTCTAAAACCACTTGGCCAAATTCAACCAAATTTAGCAAAAAGGATCCCTATGGAAAGGTGATTATAAATTGCAGAAATGAAAGACCGATCTTTATTGAAAACAGTTAGAGAAAACCTCGAAACTGTAGAAAAAGGGGGGTTCATTTTAAAAAATCTTCTTCTCAAGAACTACTGAGTCAAATTCAACGTAATTTAGCAAAAATAATTCCTTATGGAAAGGAAAATATAACTTGCAAAAATTATGCGCTAATTGTGTTTCAATTTTGAGTTATTTACGAAAATAAAAATAAAGAGATAATCGCGGTCAATAAGTTTATAGCTTCGGGTTCGGTATTCCATATCGAAAACGAAAGTTCTTTGTTGAAGCAGCCATCACTGCCATGTTTGGCGCATGACTGACTACGATGAATTTGCTTGTTGTGCAACATGTACAGTTTACGTGCGAAGGGATACTTGAAATATGCAAAATATATTTGTGCCGATTTCGTGAAGTAAATTTAGGTAAAATATTTAAATGCGTTGACAATTTAACTTGTGACGGTGGTTTTATAGCTTGTTTCGATTTTCGTTTTATTTTCGTTAATTATGCTTTTTAACTTGAGGGGAACTATCGCCTGTATTTTGGAATTTTTACGTATCGAATCAAATATAGACTTCGGTAAATCAGACAGCTGATTGTTTACCTGCGCAAAATGAGCAAAATCTAATGCACTAACAACATATTATAAAAAACTATACATTCTATTGGTAATTCGGTACGATCTTTACGTAAGGGTTGATTAATGCAACGTGTTTTGTTAAGATGCTCGGCAATTTCAGTCTAAACGGAGATTGTTTTCGCTGCTAGAAATATATAGGTATATATATATTATGAAAAATAAATTGTGCTCTTTCTTTGTTTAAGTGCATGTTTCTTCTGTTTTAATTGTTTATAATTTTCTCTTTACTAACCATATTTGAGTGTCAGGTTTCGAATTATAAGCAAGATACAGAGCTTTGCTCACAGAGCTGAGGCCATGCTTTTGTTTATTTACATTTTAAATGCTGAATAGAAAATACCAAGTTTAAAAATCGTAAGTTGAATATAATAAACTCTTGTGAACAAAAATTAACTCAAATCTAGCAGAATTGTGAGCTCTGTATCTAGCTTATAATTTTACGATTGACGCTGAAATTTTGATTGATCACTGGAAATGTCTCGCTTAACGTTAAATACTTGTACAGAAAAATTAAATGGATGATGTACTGTAACTACTTTATGGGGCCCCCTCCTTATACGATGAATTTTATCATATCTACACCAACTTTGATGGTTTTTCAGACACAATTAAATAAAAACAACCTCTTTAAAACAGTTCAAAACCATTTGCCATTTGTTAACGTTGTTTTTTAAAAAGATGAAAATAAAGGGTGGGCCTTAGTAAAATAGAGTGATATGCCTGTCAAAACATTGCAGTCGGAAGCTAATTGAGGGGGGGGGGGGCTAGACCTTATTAGAAATCTTTACAAGCAAAAAACAAGAGGCCCATGGGCCTTATCGGTCACCTGAGTAAGTGCAGTATGGCTTTTGCAATGTATATTCATGTGCATTATAATTACAGGGCCAATAAAATTATTTTTAATATTCCAGCATTGTTTAATGAAATAAACTTTCTAAATTCTAAAAAAAAATATTCAAAAATTGTAGCAAAACATACAGTGACATAGTTAAACAAATCTTAAGAACAAACAAGGTGGCTATTATTCATGTTTTATCTAAACAAACCTCCCATCCCCCATCCCCCCGGGGCAGACAGAAACTCTCCCTGTGGGCATTTAAACAAACGAAAAAAAAAAGCTTTCAAAGCCATCATGAGTTACTCACTTCTCCTGGTCCAGTTTTTGAATCTTCAACCTTCGTTGAGAATCACCATCTGGCATTTATACCAAAATCATTTTACCTTTATATCAGTGATTTTAGTAAGCCAATTATTACTTTACTATTAACAAGTCTATTTGTTTATTTTGAAAGTTAAAAAACTGTGTTTGTTTCAAATGATAAAAAGCCTTGCATAACTCTTTTGATCATACAATTTCTTTATAATTACATTATATTCAATGATTAATTGCTAAATATAAACAAGCAAAGGAAGATAACTCCATTAGGAAGAAGCAAGGTAAAATGGGAAAATAACTCCATTAACTGTTTACCCCCCCCCCCCCCCCCTTCAACTCTTTCCAAATGCTAGGTCCTGAACCCTGACTTTGGGGTCATGAATTTCACACTTTAGGTAGAGGAGTTTATAACCATGCATTCATTTTTTTGACTACATATGTGGGAGTAAAGATTTTTAAGATTTAATACATTTTTACTATATAGCTATATTGGCCCTGAGGCCTAAACCCCTGTCCCAGGGGTCATGAATTTCAAAAGTTAGGTAGAATACTTCATGGACATCATATCCATGCATTTAGTTTTTCACAAATTTCTATGGGAGTAGAGAAGAATATTTTCTAAGA
>WFKH01011801.1:52138631-52165459 GCA_016163765.1 Magallana hongkongensis
GATTTTCTAAAATCTAATACATTTTTACTATATGGTCATATTGGCCCCACCCTAGAGCCTGAACCCCTGACCCAGAGACCATAAATTTCAAAATTTTGGTAAAGGGCTTCATTGACATCATAACCATGTATTTAGTTTTTAACAAATATCTATGGGAGTAGAGAAGAAGATTTTGTAAGATTTAATACATTTTTACTATATGGCCATATTGGCCCCACCCTAGAGCCTGAACCCCTGACCCAGGGGCCATGGATTTCACAATTTTGGTAGAGGGCTTCATGGACATTATAACCATGTAATCATTTTTTTCCTCACATGTGTGGGAGTAGAGAAGAAGATTTTTGAAAATTTGGCTGTTTTTTGCATATTTGGCCCCACCTGTGGCACCCTGGGGGTGTTAGAGCCACCAATTTCACAATTTACGTTCCTCTTACCATAGAGATGCTTCACACCAAAAATGGAAATAATTGGCCTTGTAGTTTTTAAGAAGAAGTTAAAAATGTAAATTGTTAACGCACGACGCACGACGACGGACGAAAACAGATAGCAATAGGTCACCTGAGTTTATTCAGGTGACCTAAAACAAGGATTTTGAGTACAGCTATGTCTAACTTTGCAAAAAGGGGGGGGGGGCTTACCCCCCCCTTCCCGGTTCCGACGCCTATGCATTGATTATAATAGCTCTTTAACATATCACATGACAACATTTTTCATTCGAGTGTATTCATCGATCTAGTGAGTAAGGTTATAAAACGTTCCACGAGTTCACGCCTGGTAATTAACAATCGTTTATAATGCGGAAGACAAATTAAATTTTTGAATGCTTTTAATTTGAATGCATTGAGGTACAATTTTCTTCTTTCACATGTAGGAATTTTTTTTAATAAAATACAATAACTAGCTAGTAGTTGAAGACGAAAATGTACCTATATGCATGCTCTCATATATTTTGTTCACTTTATAAAGTGAGGGGGGGGGGGGGGGGGGGGGGGCAGAACTAAAATAAAGGGATATGGAAGTTAACAGTGTACCCCTACCAAAAATTTAGTTTTATATCTTACATAGGATCTTGTTTTTGGTAAAAATGGTATATCATAAAGGTACAATGTCAAACATTAAGTGTATGAAAATAAGTGTAAAATTTGGATACTTTATTGCATTCTTTCTTTTGGTTTTTCTACCGAGGGGGCATATGGCACAATATCCTTTTAACACCCATATAAAGCCATTGTTGCTCAGGTGAGCGATGTGGCCCCATGGGCCTCTTGTTTTATTTTTAATCTTTTATGGTATCTAATTTATTTTGAAAACACTCTTCATTTGTTTCGTCCAGTTCAGCTAGTCTTTTTACCAAAGCAGCATTTACAGAACAACAGTCTTCTTTTTCTTCGAGTTCTTTTGACGTGTCATTATTCATTTGCTTACAGCAGATTTATTATGAATTTTAATTTTAGTACATGTCTAAAGATTAAAAAAAATTTATTCAGCGGAGAAACTAATACATGTCCGTGAAACTGTCGTAAGGCAAAGAAAGACGTAGGTACGATTGACTTGCAAATGACTCAAGTTAGTACTGCCAATCGCAAGGCGAACGTACGTGCGTTGCAAGACGATCATAAGACGCAACTACAGTTCCAACGGGCATCGGACGTTGCGAGTAGCAACCAGTCTCCATATAAAACCGTACTTGACACCTACGACTGGTGCGTCAAGCGTTCGTTTTTCTTACGTTGCACTTGCTATCACTTCAATACTCGATCATCTACGGAAGCCAGGACTGGCAAAACCCGTAGCACACGCACGGTCACAGAACACGCACGACGAGTTATCAAGAATTAATTGGGGGGGGGGGGGTATAATCTGGAGGTCAAACCATTTTAGTTAGTATGGAATGCAACTATTTTTAGATCTAGAGTTCTTTGTGTTGGTATTGGTTCCATGCTATGTCCTTATCCTTGAAATTGTATTTATTCATCCCAGTGTTCATTTTCAATAGCTAGGTAACTTCTAAATCAAAAAAAGAATAATTGCATGGTTTTTTGAAAGATTCTAAACTCATGTTCACTTGGATATATGACACGCCAAATTCACAAATATGAGCTAAAAAAAGTTTCACTGTTGATAAACTACATGGCCGGAATTTGAGCTTCTCAATGTGTTATCATTGATCAGGTGATCACTAATTATATTCTTACAGCGATGAAGTTTAGTCCATAATACAATAATAATGTTAGTTTTATACTATGTTGTAAACTTCAACGCTGAACAACAATCGCCCGTGACTCTGTTGCTTACTTGCAAGACGAATCCGGAGAGAGAGAGAGAGAGAGAGAGAGAGAGAGAGAGAGAGAGAGAGAGAGAGAGAGGGAGAATATATATATCTACATGTAGGTTTATCGACTGTTAACTATAGTTTACGAACCCTAAACTATAGTTAGCGATTCGTTAACTATAGTTTTCATCTGTAAAATCTTATTAAACGGTTGTAAACAATATATAGTTTACGAATGATAATCTAAGTTTTTCTGTCTGTAAATAAACGTAGACAATAGATTTTGCTGATAAATATAGATTCACATCTGTAAACTATAATTTACATTCGTTAACTTACGGAAGCGTATTTTAAAATGTCACATATGCACTTCACATTTTTTTTTTCTTTTCTACAATTTAATCTGCAAAATTTGCACTTTAAAGTGTAAAATTTACACTTTAAAGTGTAAATTTCACACTTTAATCTGTAAAATTCACACTTTAAAGTGTAAAATTCACACTTTAATCTGTAAAATTCACACTTTAATCGGTAAATTTTACACTTTAATCTATAAAATTTGCACTTTAGAGTTCATCGAATGGACCAAATTAAATATATTTTTTTGAGATGGTTTCATATGTCTCATATAGTGTCTAAAGAAATATTTTTTTAATTTTAATTTCAGACTTTACTAATAAAAAAAACAAATTTATCATTCATTTCGCAGTTAATTTAATTTTTATTCTAAAAAATCATAGTTTTTATTAATTGTATTGAATAATTTGAAATGGAACACGATGCATTTGCATGTTCAAAGCCAATGACAAATTATGATTGTGACAAAAAGTCATGAAACCTAATGTTAACTACATTAGAAGACAGTACAGTTCAAATCGTTCTTTATTAAAAAATAAAAACAAACTTTACCATTGATTATTATGTAAAAGAAAACATTGAAGATCAGCTATTTCAGAAGCCAACATGTGATTTATCATTATTTTCCGTTTCTCAGAATTTCAGAATTGTATATAATGGCCAGATATTGTAATTATTTTTTTTAAGCATTCCATATTTTATATCTCAAAGGTTTCCCCTAAAAATTGTTTTTTAATCATTACAAATGAATCCACGAATGAATAGAAAGAGATTCCTCTCTGGACATACCCCGTATTCTTTGACACACGAAAACAAAACAAAAGTCACGGATAATAATAATAATTTTTTTTCATACAACAGTTGTATGAACCTCATCGTCGGATACCCACGGGTGCATGATCGCGTCTGTACACCATTCCCGCCTAGCCAAAACCAGTCACCTGTGTAAATTTCAGAATTTTGGCTAAGTGGGAAGACTCCCATCGACATGCATCAACGAGATAAATGATAGTTAAAAAAAAGTCTTCATAATACATGTATAATGCTTCTAAAAAAAAAAGGAAAGTTAAATTCGTAATCATGTATCAGAATTAATTTTCAAGTAGATTCAATTATTATTAAAAAAAAAAAATATTAAGGAATTAGTAATATATACTCACAGTTTAATTTCCTAAACATGAGAATCGTAAATAAAATACTAATATACTGTAATCCTCGTAACATATTTGTAAGATGAATCTTTTTTAATATCTAGTTCCCAAAGTTTTCAATTATTGCGGTTTTTTTAGCTTCGTTTGGAAAACCGGTATGCAACATTTTTCACGTTCTTTGGCAATTTGTATAAAACAAGCTACAAGACCAACTCGCTGATAAAGTATCAAGAGCCTTTCTGGTGCCGATGATCAAATAAATGACACGAGCAATAAATTTTAAGCATTGTCCAAAACGTAGACAGAATGATACCATACAGAATTAATTATCAATACCCGCACGTTAATTGATTTTTTTATTTTTTATTTTATGATGACGACCAGAGAATTTTAAATGATTAAGATTTAGTTTCCAATTCTGAAATAAAATACCCACAGTGTATAAATTATAGACTATAACATGATTAAGATGAATCGATGGGACGAACTATTAAAGCATGGAGATAAGATCCTCTCGTAGTCGTATCTTCCATTCCACAGTTGTTCCAGTGACAAAGCTGTACTTGTTTGACAAAATGCATTATAAACTATATGTTTGACAAAATGCATGATAAATAATTCAAAATAAGTCCAGCTTTACAATGAAACATTTAACTTGTTGAGATGTTCTTGCGCTTGGAAGGAAGAAAGCAATATAACATTACACATGAGAGAGTTTTTTCTCTGCTTCGCCCAATGTGTTTATAAGCATATTTTGTCAAAAACTGGTACAGACGGGATTTGATTTTAATTCCGGTAGACAATTGTCATAAAATGACCTGGTTTGGTTGAGGTGGAGCGGCAAACTCAGAATCTATTTCACAGATCTTTGATCTTGGATGTAATGAAAAGCTCAATAGCTATATAAGCATCATTTTATGTCTACTAAAACACCGCCTGGCACATTCTTAAACAACTCAGGCCCGAGGCCCATGAAACAATCATACATAACATAATTTTTTAACCATTAACTGACCGTCGCTTGGAATTTGTAAAATAACCACTTAGTATAGCTAGCTAATTTTGATCATCGCTTAAATTTTTAAATCAAACTCTCAGTAATAGAACTGTTTTAAAAAATAACTTTAAATAAATTTGTCAGTAAAAAAGAAGAATTCACGTGAATTAATTTAATTAAAGCTGACATGAATTCATTAATACGCATTATTTCCCTTTTATCTCCGACTACCGCCATATAAGTTGTCGATGTTCTGCTCATCGCTACACACCCCGTATATAAGGCCGATAGCACTATTCATGCTTCACCGCATTCAGGCATTTCATTCACCCGAACACGTTACATTGGACGAAAAGACTTGTAGAAACGCGTTTTGAACAAAAATATTATGACAACCACTGCACTGGTAAGGAATATCCAAAGAACTACGAAACAAAGCAGACTGAACTCCCAGGAACACAAATTGCAAAATCCTCGATAATTGTAGAACGTTTTCCTTCTGTGAGTTATAACATCGCACATGCGCAAACTACACACTGTGGCCGATCGAGCAATGTCAATGATCGCATGGATTTTAGAAACAGGGTGTTTTTGTAGAAACCTATGGAAACGATGTTACGTTGTTACTTTCTTGGATTTACATGTACTATCATTTATCTACTGTGTTGGATGTAGTGCCGCTGTGGTCATCAAAAAGAAGCAGACGTTATGCACTCTGTATGAACGACACACGTGTTCGATGTGCATGCGAAGTAAGGCAGCACTTTCTGTGCAAAATGATACGGATACCTTGGAAATTCTTTCAAATAATAAATATATTTTGTGTTTTATTGATTGTAGTTTCCTTAATTCTTTTTAACAAACATTTTACTACAATGTGTAGTTCATGCATTTAGAAGTCCGTGCAACCTGAATGCCTCGATCGGAAAGCAACCGACCGTAACTTTCTCGACCGGTATATATACCCCAGTGGCAGTAGAGGAGCGATCAAAACTAATATGGCGACCAAATGTTTTTATGAATTCATGTCAGCTTTAAGGTACTGTGAACCTTTTATGTGTCAAATTTAAAATACACTAAAAAATACATGTATAAAAAAGAGATAAAATCATAAATGATATTCGATTTATTGATTTGTTTCCGTTGTCGATAATGTTTTGTTTGGGGTATTTTTTTTATGACCCCCCCCCCCCCCCCAACTGGATTGCTGCTGTCCGTAGTTACTGCCCTTATAGATTTATTTACAGAGGGCGTTGTAACAAAACATGGCGGCTATGGTGAAGTGTGAGTTCCTGTCAAACTGTGTAGTAGCCCCAGTAGTAGGCCTAGGATATTAAAGGTACAGAATCAATGATTTTATACACAATGTATCCTGTGTCATTCTTGTATAGGGAGTTTAGCCTTTCAGGGGTGCTAAAAGACAAATGCTTTCACAGATGCCAAATGGTACAGTATCATTTTGAAGCGCAAATGCATGAAATGGATATAATCTACGTTTTATTAACATTTTTGTTACAAATATGATTTCCATAGCAAATAAATATCTAAAGTTTTAGTAAATCTATCCAGTCAGCGTTGAAAATACTTTAAATTTACTAAGTTTGACAGGAGTGCGAAGTATTAAAAACAGTTAAAAACATCAAGACAGTTGATCTTAGCGTCAAAGTTATATCCTAAAGCTTTCTCCTAAGTAGATGTAATTCTTGCTGCGTAGAGCTGTGAAATATAATATATGTTAATGTGATAACTTGCATGGATCCACCAGAACATGTGCGGATCCAGAAAATTTTTCCACTATGGTCCATGGTGTCTGAGGGATATCTATGTATGTATATCTTTTGGGGCAGGGGGAGGGGTATATAGAATAATGACAAATGCATTGTATTTGCAATTAAATCACTATCAAATTTAACATACGTCTGAAAATTTGCTGTATATGGTCCCCTTGATAGTCAAATATCATAAGTATTCCGAGTGCGATATCTGGCAGAATGGCAGGCAAATTCAAACCAAAAATAGTGTATTTTCGAAATCCCTTGGTATGACCCATTTAATGGATATTTGGTGGACTTAACAATAAACTCATATTCAAAAAGGTTTGCAATGCATACTTATGCGTCTTTCCCCTGCAGATGATTTTTAACAGACTTAAAATTGACGCGAAGCAGATCTGCTTCGTGGCTGCTACATTGCAAGTCTATGCCTATGGGATGGATTCTTACTGTGCATAGACTGGTCCAATGCCTTTTTTCAATAATTTTAGTATATAAATTTAAGAAATTTGAATTTTCGAGGGATGCAGAAATTTTTCATGGGGGAAGGGTATGTGTCTTACTGAGAGATGATTTTTTGTTGGCCATGTGTGTGTGAGTGTGTTTGTGTAGGTGGGGCTGGGTTTTTTTTACAACCTCACTATGTGAATTTAATTAGGTTGAATTTTCCAGGGAGCGGGGGAATCTACATCCCAATGCATCCCACTAACACCCCCTTCAGATAGGTGCAAATTGTTAGTTGGTTCGCTTTTTTTTTTAAATTATCATAACAAGATTAGTCACAGCTAATAATTGGATAATTTTCTTTAATGTGTGTACTTTACATTTTATACAAGTTATAGAGAACATCTGTATACCTCTTATCATCACATTTATTTGAAGTCACTGTATACTAGTAAATTTTAACTCTGTTATAACAAAAGTGTTAACTTTTTACTCAGAAGCTTATTTGCCATTGTAAAATGTTATAATATTTTAAGAAGCCAAATATGTTTTCGGTGCGACCATTCGGGCAAACACAGCATAAAATTACAAACACCTAGGTACAATTGTATCGTTATGATAAATTCAAAAATTAGTGTGGTTTTCCAATTTGGATGCATAAATGTAATTTTAAAAAATAAACAAAAAATAAAATGCATTTTTTGTGTAATGATTTTTTAAAAAAAATACTTATTTATATTTTTACCTCCAGCTAGCATTACAATGACATTTTGATTGACAAAAGAAAATCATTATTTGCATCTCAGTTACGATTAATTTCAATACGGAATTCTTTCCTTTTTTTAAAATGATTGTGACGTCAGAGTTCAGGTTGGCATTTCAAGTTTATTGTCGTCTATGTTTTTGTTGGTGTTTCTTTTTGGCTAAAAATTCTACTGAGATAGAAATTGCGAGCAGCATAATGTTCAATTCACTTTTTTAAAGCATGAAGTTTTTACATGTTCTTGCGAAAACATGAAATTGTAGCAACATGCAGTTAACACGGGATCGTGGTACAATGTGATGACAGAAAATTCAGTACCGTTACATTAAAGTAAGCAGTAGTTTTAATTTTCTTTTCGAAGGCATTGTCGTTAGAGCTCGCAGTGCTAGCCGGTGCTTTGCGGCAGCGAGCTGCACTCAATATTATATTTTGGTGATTAATTTTAAGTTGTAATTCACAATTTCTGTAAATGCTTAGTGTATATAATTTTTTTTTCAATTAAGAATGAAGCCTTCTTAATAAAAATTCAAATTTAGAAACTTTGTTTACAGTGGAATGTTGCAAATAAATGCTATGAAATATTAATATATGCTTACATATTATTATCGATTTCGCTAGATATCCTGTAACAGGGGAGATTTCTTTTCATTGGAATTAATAACTTCATTGATCGCATGGTCCGAAAGTAAACATGTTGGAAAATTTATATGAAATTTTTTTATGTGTGAAAGTGTTGTAAATAAATTTTGTTAAACTTTGTTGAAAAAATCGTTTTCAATTTTCTGCTACACAGCAGATATATAGGACACATTTGTGACTGAGGTAAAAAAAACACATCTCTAGACACTCCCACAAGAATTTTCTAACCAAACAGAAAAGGGATTGCAACACATGAAGGAATTAAACAAAATGCATCTAAAATATACCCCAGTAATACTGTACACAGGGTTATTTTCGCCCTGTGGTTTTTTTCTCCCTTCTATACTTGCAAACAGTTTTGCCTCAACCTGAATTCGCCCAGACACAGTTATGTTTAAAGAAAGATTATTTGTAACATTGGAATTTGCCAAGTCTTAAATTCGCTCGCTGACAACGAGGGTGAAAGAGGTGAAAATAAAACGGGGCGAAAATTTCCCTGTATACAGTATGCATGATTTTTTGAATAAGTTCTTTCCAAGAATTAAATAAAGTGTACCAGCTAGTACATGTATTTTATGTTCAATTCTGGAATAGTGGTGTTGCTTTTGAAGAGGAAATAGTTATGGGATTTTTGCTCCGGATTTAAAGAGATATAAACCTTGAATATTTATATATGTTCTAAATAACCTTTGGTCCAATATGGTTAAGTAAATGTAACACATTCCAATCTTCAGGAAATATTCACAGATAAAACAATACATAATTTTGAATTGTGCATGTGCCATAATATTGTACAGTAGACCTGTAAAGTAAAAGGATATGCAGTAATGTACATGCCTTCAGAAAGTGGTTGTTTAATCATGTTAAAAGAAAACTGTCATTTCAACCAGGCAGCTTTATCATTTCAACACAATTAAATTTTTATTTCAGTGCAGTTGGTCAGGACATAATTAATAATGGTATTGACTTTGAAATGTTATGATATGATTTGACAAAATACAAATTTAGAATTATCTTCTTGTTAATAGAGACATTTTTTGTGCGTAAATTACAGATGGGTGTATAAAACTTGTCTGGCCAGTATGTCCGAGCTGTCTATCCCTTTCCGACTAGCCATCCAAGGAAGATAAGCCTGTCAAAAGGCGACATCGTCAAGATGGTGAGTGTGATTGACGATAACTGGTACTGCGGGGAGTTCTGGGGGAGGAAGGGGAACTTCCCTTCCAGCTACGTCGAGACCCTGAGTCTGCCTGCCGTAGAAGAAGAACAGAAACTGTATGGGGCCATAAAAAAACTTCCCTGCTCAGCAAGATAGAGATTTGGAGTTCAGGAAAGGTGAGTATGAGCTTAAATTGATTATTCAAAATATGTTATCACGGGTTCCTTTTTAATTTTATATAGGAAAATTGTTAAATTTATATGCAACAGATCCTATTTAGTACACCAATACTTGTATTTGGGAGGTACAAAAATGATTGTTAAGATGAAGGTGAAACACTTATTTTTACAGCCTAAAAATATTGTACCTATCAGGTATCTTTAGATTATGGTCATCTAAGGGGTGGATCTTAATCAAAGTAAAAGGATCTTTTAGTTATTGGCAAATTTGAGCTATAGAGCAGGAAATTTTAAGAGGACTCGATGGTCGTGGTCATTTTTAGACTGTATTGATCTTCTTTAAAATGAGAACTCTATATAAGAATACAGAAAAATGCCCAAATTTAAAAATAAATGTAAAGAATATGAACTTTTACTTTACTAAATAATAGTTTATAGTTAAAGACATCATATCTAAAAATTTAAGGAAGATCTGATGGCTAAATTGTCGACCACTCAGCCTCCTTAAGATCGGATGAAAGTGCATTGTGATAAAGTGATTTTACAATTTTGGTGTGTAAAAACCCTTTCATTGAGATTAATGTACGAAATTGAAAACATTGTTAATGTATGCTATGCACTTTGACATATACAGGAGCTGTCATTCTGGGGACCCAGCAGATTGACACCAACTGGTGGCAGGAAGAGATCGGGTCCCATGAGGGAATTTTTCCTATCACCCATGTCCTAGAGTTAAAAATCCCACCCACCCTGAAGGAACGAAGTCGGGGTGTGCGGTCCACTGAGTCCCTGTTTCCAGTTATTTTAGTTTATTATATTATAATTAGTTATTTTCTCTTACGTTCACAGACAGGCTGATCTCATGTCCAATCACCACTCTCGTTACAAACTCTTGTTAGATTTCTCCCAACAGGACGATGATATTTCCTGCATGTGTAAGAGATATAATAGGTCTGAAATATGTAGTCCGCAAAATAACTTGAGAATGAAGCTGGTTGTCGAATTATTTTGCTGTTCTCATGTATAGCTTTTTGGCAGGTAACTAAAAACACATATTAATCGTAAATTTATATAAGCAATAAATTGATTTGTAACCATTAGAGTAACAATCGTAAATTGAAATTGATTTTCCTCATTTTGTAACAGGCACGTTGTATCGTTTTTGAAAGTGGGGGAGCCAGACTCATCCAAAAAATCTTGACAAGCAAAAAAAATAAAAATAAAAAAGACAACTTTCAAAAATCTTGAAAATCCTAATCCGTGTGTGTGTGTGTGTGTGTGTGTGTGGAGGGGGGGTACTATAACTTCAACTTCACTCCTAATTTCCTTATTTTCATTTCATTTCTTTACATATTCTCAAAAAAGTTGGGGGGGCCAACTCCATGATAATTCAATTTTTTATATGCAAATTTAAGAAAAATGGTTGCTGCGAGAAAAAGTTGGAGGGAGGGGAGAAAAATGGTTGCTGCGAGAAAAAGTGGGAGGGGCAGGCCCTACTGCCTCCCCCCCCCCCCCCCCGATGCTACGTGCCTGTGAAAGAGAGATAGTTCATACAGTGATCAGTGCAGCTATTCTCCCGAAAAAAATGTTTTCATGTCTCTGTTACATGTACGGTGTAATTAAAACCAAGGGGCCCATGGGCCTTATAGGTCAACTGAGTAACTGCAGTGTGGCTTTATCAATGTATATTCATGTGCATTATAATTACAGGGCTAATGAAATCATTTTTAATATTCCGGGATTGTTAAATCAAATACACTTGCTAAATTCTAAAATAAATTACATCATCCCACTCTATATAATCATTAGAGCACCACCTTAACACATGAACCCCTGACCCAGGGGCCGTGAAATTCACGATTTTGGAAAAGTCATTATTCCTTTTCATTACTATATCCTTAGTTTATCAGCTTAATATCCAGGAGATTTTTTAAGAATAAATGCATTTTCACTATATAATCATTAGAGCCCCGCATTAACACCAGAACCCCTGACCCAGAGGCCATGAACTTCACAATTTTGGAAGAAACATTCTTCTTCATCATTACTATGCATTTATAGTTCATCTGCTTAATATTCAGGGCAAAGGAGAAGATTTTCAAAGAATTAATGCATTTTCACTTTAAAATCATTATAGCCCCACCCTAGCACAAGAACCCCTGACCCAGGGGCCATGAAATTCACAATTTGGGAATAGGCATTCTTCTTCATCATTACTATATAGTACTTGTTTATATAACATTTTTGAATAAGTTTTTTCGTTATGTCACAAATGAGATAACTTTATTACTATGCCCTGAAAATTGCTAATCATACCGGAAAGAGTTATATTGCCCTCCCGGAAACAGTTATATTTCACAGGAAATAGTTATATTGCCCTCCTGAAACATATCACCCTTGCGTGCAATAATTCTGCATATTTATTACGTCGGGTTCGACATTTAGCTAGGCAAACGTAAACATTTTCTCGAAAACAAAAATGTCAGGACAGCGTCTGCTATTCAGAGGAACTTACTTTAATTGTTTAATTGAAAAAATAAATTATCTACTTATTAAAAATGTTATATAACATATATTACATGTCTTCTCGGGCGACAATACCAGAATATTGTTAGCTTAGCAAACGTTAAGAGTTGCTTGAAAATAAAAATGTCAGGACAGCGTCTACTATTCAGAGGAACTTACTTTAAATGTTTAATTTGAAAAAAAATATCTACTTATCGAAAGCACCGGTCGACATTTTACAAAACATTATGTTGTAAGATATGAAGATGCCTTAATAATTAAACTTGTATTACCTTGTTAATGAGGTAAATAAATAAATATATGTATGTTCTTATCGTTCTGATTTTTTAAAGTGTTATATAACATATATTACATGTTTTCTCGGGCGACAATACCAGAATATTTATCCCCCGGTGACAGGAAAGCCCTGGGGTGTTATGTCGCCCTCTTCCTTTGGCATCGGGCGACATAACACTCCAGGGCTTTCCTGTCACCTCGGGGCAAATATTCTGGTATGTCGCCCTCGAAGCTATGTAATATATGTATAATATTTCATCTGGTTAATATTCAGGAGCAAAGGAGAAGATTTTCAAAGAATTCATGCATTTTCTCTATATAATCATTAGAGCCCCACCCTAACACAAGAACCCCTGAGCCAGGGGACATGAAATTTACAATTTTGGAAGAGATATTCTTACTCATTATTACTATATTACTATGTACTTAGTTCATGAGATTAATGTCCAGGAGCGGAGGAGAATATTTTTAAAGAATTAATATATTTTCACAATATAATTATTAGACCCCCCCCCCCAACAACAGAACCCCTGATCCAGGGGCCATGAATTTCACGATTTTGGTATAGAGCTCAATGCTTTTTACAATCATGCAGCGGTGTAAATCAGATGTGGACACTTCAGAATTCAAAGGAACTTTTAGAAAATTTGAACTCCCAAAATTTTACCAAAATCAATAGCATCAAAACTTACGACTTTTCTACACTTTATACAATCACCCCTACGATAAATTAAAGTCCAGGCTTTTTTAACATCATTGATAGCTGCTTTTTCAATAAAAATGGATCACGTAAATTTACTTACCTTGTCATCGGTCGTTTACAAAACTATTTTATTAAAAACTTTTCGGATTGTGCACACAAGTACTAGGAAGTGGATATTTAAAAAGATGCTCGAGTTTATGATAAACAACATCTAAGTAGGTTTTGGAAATCAGGTCTCCCAACAATCTGTTGGGATTTCCATGGGTACCAATTGCGCCCCATTGTTAGCAGACCTATTTTTCTATTCATATGAAGCAGAATATATTCAGAAACTTGTACGTGAAAAAAATAAAACACTCGCTGTGGCCTTCAACTCAACATTCAGGTATATCGACGACGTATTATCAATTAACAGTTGTTATTTCCATACTTACGTCGACTTGATATATCCCAGTGAACTTGAAATAAAAGATACCACAGAGTCTGCGTCATCTGTTTCATATTTGGATATTTTACTGAAAAAGGACATTGATGGTAACCTAACAACAAAACTTTATGATAAACGTGATGACTTCAATTTTTCTACTGTCAACTTTCCTTATTTATCTAGCAATATACCTTCATCACCTGCATATGGAGTTTTTGTCTCTCAGTTAATTCGATACGCAATGGCATGCTCTACGTATGAACAGTTTCTAAGGCGAGGCAAGCTACTGACAAACAAGTTGATAAAACAGGACTACCAACCGTCTTGATTGAAGTCATCTTTTCGTAAGTTCTATGGTCGATACAAAGACCAAGTCAGCAAATACAATCTTCCACTGGGTCGTATGCTGACTGACGTTTTTCATACTCATTGTTAGACCATAATTAATAACCTAATTGTCGACGGATGTTTCCTTTTTCCTGATTACGACAAAGAGCGGGTGTGACCGGTCAGCAGAGGATGCTTACTCCTCCATAGCACCTGATCCTACCTTTACCTATTTTGCTTTAGAGGTCCGTGTTTGCTCTGCTCCTGTTTTGAATTTTTCCTTTGGATTTTGAACACTGTTCGTTATCACCACATGTCAAACTATAAATGTTGTGCTGCTATTTATAAAAGATGTCTATTTGCACGGATATACTCTGAAATATATTTTTTGAAGTATTTGTAATGTAACATTATGTACAAGTAACGCTTAAAAACCCTTTTAGACAAAGATTGCAACACTACAAAATCTAAAAGGAGCT
This sequence comes from Magallana hongkongensis, assembly GCA_016163765.1. Taxonomy (NCBI): domain Eukaryota; kingdom Metazoa; phylum Mollusca; class Bivalvia; order Ostreida; family Ostreidae; genus Magallana; species Magallana hongkongensis. The sequence goes on from WFKH01011801.1 coordinate 52,153,103, forward strand.
GGTGATATTTAATTTAAACAAAATCTAACAATATGGTTTTCACGACCCTGTTTTGATAAAGATATATCAAAATAATAGAAATGAATTTTGGATTTATGAGGATTAAACATATTTGAGATAATTAAAAATTGATAAAAACAATTGATGATGTTCTCATTACCTGCAATTACCTGTAATTACCAATTACCTGGATGTGCACAACCTGAAAATTATTTTAAAACTTATTTACAGAATGCAAAAGATAATTAGATATTTAAATGCATATACTAGTATACAAAATCGGAGAAATGATAAAAAAGTAATGATTATATCCATATCGTTTGCTAAAGAATACAGTTGAAGATGTCAAGTAAAGCAAGATATCGCTTTATTTGAAATGGGTTTCAGAAAAATCATTTTACTTATATTTTTTAAATCGAGAAGATTTTTTTAATGTTCAAATCCAGACTGCTCTACTTAGCAATTTACAGTCGTAACGAAAGTATTGCAAATACTGGTGGTAGTTAGAGTTTGTTTTACTTATGCATCACACTTTACGATGATAATTCAATAATTCTGAGTAAGTTGTTACAAAGTAATTCTAAATGTGTCTAATTAATCATAACAAATCCAATTTTTCAGACTACATTGTCTACATGCGTTGCAAATATTTTAAAAGTGAAAGAAAGAAATACCTTATGTTTGTTGCTTAACATATAATATCTAAAACATTAAGGTGATATGGGACATCTGTCGATATTAATGTGGATTATAGTACATTATAAATAAAATTCTTTCACGGTCTAGAATTTTTAAATTTCACAATATTTTACCAAGAAATTCATTTTAAAATTTTTTGAAAAGGTAAAAATTTTAAAAGTCCCAGCGGGATTCGATTCGAATTCATGACTTTCAGATCCGTAGTGAATGCTCTAACCCACTACGCTACGCTGTTAAATAGCAATTCTGGGAAAGAAACTATTTATAAAATTTTACTTATTTTTATTGTTTATTTCGATAAATAATACGTCAAAACATAGAGGTGTCCCATACCACCTTAAGGTAGATCTCATGGTTGAAATTAAAGATCATCCTACTTAGATTTAACAAAAATCCTACTTTATAACACATCTTCGTTGCATAAATTTATCAAATAACTCGAAAATATGATCAACTTTCTCTAAATGTGATTGTCAAAGGCAACTTTAGTTATATGAACTACCGTAACACTTTGAAATGATTACATATTGGCTATGAGAAACATACATATAATAATTACTGACCCTACGAAACCTAACATTTTAGGGCTTGATTATCTATGAGAGAGAGATAGAAAGAGAGAGGGGGATTTTTTCTGATTAAAAATAATAATGTAACTAGATCATGAAAGCATACTTAGCAGTGCAAGAGAAGATAAATAAATAAATGAGAAAGAGTGAAAGGTCAGTTAATTTAGAACCGGATTTATTTTGATTTCAATGAATATTAGGAGAAAGAGAGAGGGGGTGAATTAATGAATAAATATCAAATATCAGACTTGTTGGATATCATCCGACTTGATTTTAATCAAATGCATCTAAAATGATGAATATAAAATTATTATGTATTCATAATGTTGTTAATAGTAAATTTTTCATTTTGATTAAATAAGATCATTGATACTTCTATAAGGAGATTACGTAATATCTTGAACTAGGTGTCAGACTGACAATTTACATGGTTGATGATTGCGACATTTACACCTTTTGATCTACTGAAAGTATGTAGACTATATACTGATAGTGCCTCGCTGATCTTCCCGTGAAGTAAAACTTCAAAGACATTTTGAAGTCCTGACCAGTTATCTTCTTTATTTTGAAAGAAATCATCATGTGGAGAAATATGGGTTTATTTTGATTGCTGAAAAAAAATTTGTCCACCACCATTTAGAAATTGAATATATTTTTGTTTAGTCTGTATTTAGTTACCATTTTCTGCACGGCTCTCTATTATTAAGTCTAAAGTGGGTCTGTTTGCTTATTAAAAGGGAAAGAAGCTATCAAATAAAAAAATTAATTTATATATAAATTAAACTCTAACGAATAACTACCGAATACACCCATGAAATAAATCGCGTTAAATCTGAATTTTGTCTTTTTTAATAATTAAAAGACAATGTTTTGGGCTTTAAAAATATTTTCAGTAATTATCAGCAATTCTCAGTACTAACAGTAAATCTCAGTTAATATCAGTAATTATCAGAGCTCACAACAAATACGTCAGTACATATCACTAAATATCAGAACCAACAGCAATTTTCAGTAACAACAGTACAATATCAGTAAATATTAGAAATTATCAGTAAAAAATGACACTTTCAGTACTTTTTAAAACCAGGAGTAAATTCTGTTGATGCTTTTGTTGTTTTTAATCTCAACTGATAATATATCTGCACTTAAGAGAAAAATGTATGGGGAGATGGGATCACCTTGTCGACATCCACGCTTAATTTGAAAAAAAAAAATATGGATAGACATCCAGCCTAGGTCACACATGAATTTGAATTGTATTAAAAAGGTTTTATCCATTTACAGAAAGGCGGACCAAAATTTAAAATTTGAATAAATTTCCATGAGACAGAGTCAAGAGCGTTTTTAAAGTCTATCATAACAAGTAATCCTGGTATATCTTTTAATTTAGTAAAGGCAATTATCATAAACAAGGCGGGTATTTTCTCCTATTTATCTCCCTTGTATAAATCCTTTTTAATCTGCACCTATAATCTTAGGTAAAATATGCTTTATTCGTTGTGCAATACACCCTGACCATATTTTATAAATTATATTGAGGAAAGAGATTGGTTGCTGAGATAAAATTTACTTTTACTATCTTTTTGAGTATACCTGTTAATTGTTAATATACATATTGACATTAACTATCTTGTTAAATAAAAGCAATAAAATTAATTTATGGTACTACCATGAAATATTATACCAAATATCGGTATTACTTTTATAATAAATTTGAAATCAAGGAACACCAATAATATAATTTTCTATGAATGAGAAATAATAAAATAATGGTAAACCCGATTCCTCGAAACACACTTGAAGAGATAAATCTTTTTTGTTTCACTTGTAATTCCAAAAACCTCCAAATTTAAACTTCATATTCAATTTGGCCAATGTAACACATTCCATAGTCTTCGGTGTTTTGTGTATAGAACTAATGGGCACGATGATGCCCTGATTCTATATCATCTCTGTTGTCTATCAAATCCATACGCATGGGCATCAAATTATATGCATTGTCCAAAAATTAAACCACACGCACACACAAAACAATACCAAACAGCCTGAAAGACCAACTCATACATGTCTATCAAGATATAAACGAGAGAATTTCATTATTCATATTTATTTCTCCTTTTTATAAAAAAAAAAAATGACATGATTAGATTGTAATATAATCAAGACAGAAACGATGTGACAAATTACCGAAGCATTAGATAAGGCTCACTGATGAAGCATTACAGATTAGGTTAACTCGTAGCTCTGATTTCAATGACGAAACAATATTTATATGTCAATGATGAAAAATTAAATTTCATTTTAAACATGAACCAGTTTAAGGTTTGAGTTACAGGAGGTTTACATCAGTCCTGGCCTTAGATCTACAATTAAAAGCGACCCTCTTAGAAAATCTGCACTACACAAATCTCTTGACCATCTGGGCAAATGTTGTGTTGATATTCTCTTTAGTAAGTTGTACAAGCAAAATATGTCTTCCACTTCTCTTTTTTTACATTTCGATTTTAGAAACTGTGTAAATTCCAGAACCGATGACATATTTAGAGACAAGGCAGTCGGACATTCGAATGGTATTAACGAAAAAAAAAATAAATAAATGCACTTAAACAAATCACCTTGAGATATACAAAAACAGAACGCATACAAATTTAAACTTTGTTCATTTGAAAAGGTCAATAAACATTAAATTTCTTATTTCCTCTTGTTTCCTATAAAGTAATAAAAATCACTGATAAAGTCTTTCTTTTGACCATGGATAAATTACTCCAAATATACCATTAAACAAACAAAAATAACAAATCAGCCTGCAGTAAATATCAATGGCCGTAACGGATATTAACAAATCAGCTCGCAGTTGATATCAATGGCCGTAACGGATGATAACAAATCAGCCCGCAGTTGATATCAAGGACCGTAACGGATGATAATAAATCAGCCCGCAGTTGATATCAAGGACCGTAACGGATGTGTCTATAGAGTATTGGGATGTCACTACAAACAATAATGGACACAACAAAAACGATTATCCCGATCCCAAGAACGGAACCAATTCCTTTCGCTGATTTTCTTTCGTCCTTTGCGCAAGTCTTCTTCCTCACTGTAGCAGAAAGTTCTTTTTCGTTTATTTCCAATTCTTTTTCTATTTCTTCGATTCTGTTTTGAAGTTCTTGAGGGTCTGTGATAAAATTCTGAGACTTTAACCGGTCACATGGACACTTACAACCTGGTACAAAAACAAAAACAAACAAAAAACGTGAGTGGAAAGAAGTTTGAAGATCAACCCAGTTTAATCCGTGCAATACAAGGTATTAATGTTTAAGCTTATGATAAACAAATTACTATTATTTATGTAGAAAATGATTTTGAAATTATTTTCTCTTACGTTTACAGACAGGTTTATCTTTTGTCCAATCACCACTATTGTTACAAACTCTCGTTAAATTCCCTTCCACGAGACGATGATTTTTCCTACATGTGTAAGTGACACTATAGTCCGCAAAATAATTGGGGAATGGAGGTGTTTGTCGAATCGTTGTACTGTTATCGTGTACAGGCTCCTGGCATGTAACTGAAAAAAGTGTTTTATGTTTGTAAAAGTGGTGGTGCCATTCACATTCAATCAAGCAATCGTATAAACATTCTAATTAGTGTTATTTAATTTTCTTTTTTTATATGAGTGATCCATCAAATGATGAATGAAACAGTAAATGATGATTTTCCTTTTTGGGGAAAATGACACAATTTAAACACGTATGCTGTTTTTCCTCCAAGATAAAAAACTAATTTTTTTTATGAAAAAAGTGGTTTTTTAAATTATTTTTGATTGAGAGATACATTTTTACTCTTTAAAAATTATTTTCTTTATAATACGACGTGTAGGATCGTGTTAAATTGTTTTTAACGTAAAACGTAAAATGCATGCTATCACGAGATAATAATTATTGACATAAATATGGATTATTTCCCTCCCAGAAATTCTACAAATCCTAATTTTTAAAAACTTTTCTGGTCATAGATAATTAGTTGTCAATTTTATTGATTTGAGATAAATATCTCGAGCTGTGTTGAGCACCTTTAAAACTTTTAGAGAGTTAGCTTACTATTGCATACTGGGTTTTCGCCAATCCACTGCCCCTCTCGTTGACACTGCAGAGTGAGGTTTCCGTTGGTCAGTACATGTCGTTCCGAACAGTTTAATTCTCGTGATTTGGAGAACGCAGTGAAATCAATGCTGACCTCAGTATGATATCGTATACCTGAATCCGTCATCAGTTGAGAGATAGGAATCGTGTTGTTGTAGGCTTCATTTACACATCGGTCTGAAATAAAAGATTAATTGGGTTTATGTGAATATGTTATTCACTTTGCTCTGTCATCAAGTGTAAGTGTTGAAACCATTCAAGGAAAAAACACTTTCTTGGATTTTTCTTGAGAAGCATAATTATATCTTTATTTCAATATCTGTTTTTAAGTTATTTGTTTTATTTAACTTATTTGACATTTGTATTTACCTGTGCAATAGAAGCTAACTGAGCTGTTTATCAAGTCCTCACTTGTTGCAATGGTACATTGTTGTTTTCCATCACACGCTTCTAAAATACTCACTAATTCTAACTCAATCTGACTGGTCAGATTTATGATAGAGAGGTAGTACTTGGTACAGTGTAGAGTGACGTTTCCAGTTCGAAACGCAAATGTGCTATCCCACAGAACTATAAAGATCATTACCAAAAAGACAGAGAAGATATACGATTGACAAAATGTTTCAATGATTTTCTGTATTAGCCATTTGGTTGTATGAATAGTACTTAAAAATAGGAACTTGTCTGAATTTTTACAAAATTCATAAATACCCAAGTCCTGATCATCCATCGTGGTGTTTGCATTTCGGCACTTACAACCAAGAACATCGTCATTAGTTACATGTACACAACCTGAAAATTATTTTAAAACTGATATACAGAGTGCAAAACAAAATTAGATATTTAGATACATATACTAGTATACAAAATTGGAGAAATGATAAAAAAATAAATTATCATATCCATATCATTTGCTAAAAATCTACAGTGGAAGATGTCAAATAAAGCAAGTTATCTATTTATTTGAAATGGGTTTCAGAGATATTTTTTAAAAGTTTTTTAAAACCGATAAGATTTCAGAATGTTCAAATTTAGACTACTATAACGCCATCGGCCACTTAACAATCCACAATCGGCACGAAAATACTTAGAGTACTTAAGGGAGTTAGAGTTTGTTTTACTTATGCATCACACTTTCCAATGATAATTGATTCCGAGTCAGTCGTTACAAATTAATTGATGTCAAGCACTAAAGGTGTCTAATTAATCATAACAAATCCAATTGCATAAATGTACCAAATAACTCGACAGTATGACCAACTTTGTTTAAATTTGATTGTCAAAAGAAAATGTAGTTTTATGAGCTACCGTAAACTTCCGCCTCACAGAGTTCCACAAAATTGCCATGGTCAGGATTGCTGATACCAGTCCTGTTTACTAAGATGTAAACTTGGAGTCCAAGGTGACCCCTAGGAAAAACGATCGTATTTTGGTAGCTTGGCCGGGCACGTTCGTCATGATACACAGGATTAAGGGTGTTCAGCTCATCGAGTGACACCGTCCCATTGGTGATGAAGACGTAATATTTCTCATGGCGAATGTCTAACCGAATCAACAATGTAAGAGGCATTCGGAAGTTGGAGTACTATTTGCTTTTCACTATTCACTATTCGAATATGGAATAGTATTCAGTGGACGTTTCACTATTCAATTTACCGTAAGTATTCTAATAACCGTAATGTCAAAATCCAATAAATCTCCTTATATTATCAAAATAAACATTGATAAAGTAAACAATGTCACTTGCAGAGATGATTTGACTATTGACATAATTAGCAAGCCTTGCGAGAGTGTAAGTAATACAGCATTTACTGTTATAATATGAATATTATTCAAGGGGCTGGATAACACCCTGGATCTCATATTTAAGCGTTCATATTTGGTCAGGATGAGGCCCCGGGAAAGTCTAGTCGACCCTCAAAAGGAATTGGGTTTACACTAGGAATGTCAACGAATACTCGAGTACTCGACACTTGCTTGGTCACGACGACCATCGACTAAAATTTTCTTCGTCGATAATTCGTTATAAATTGAAAAAAAATTAAAACCTTTCGTATTTTTTTCTTTACGTGGCAGTTTTGGGGCTACAAATAAAAACAGTTCAGATTTCTTTTCTCGGCATTTTTGATCCGTAAGTTACACTCTGTTACATAGGTGTTTCATCGGTGTCCCTGGCTAATAATTGATCTCTTTTGATTTTGTAGATAAAATTATTGTTTTGAATGGAAGTACTTTAGGCATACATGTACTTGATTTGATTAGATGTTTGTATTATCAAAATTTTAATTATATCAATTATCATCTTTAGGCGTTTGTTTTTATGATCATTAATCTTTAATTGTTGATTAGACACGGGACAATAACTTAACATGGAAAATGACACATTTGAATTGATTTGATATAGAGCTCAATTATATGTAACCGTCTCAAGAAAAAAGAAAAGCTTAGATATTTTCTAACGGATATTTAGATAATGTTTTAGAACACATCATCATAAATTTTTAAATTTTTTCGAGTTTAAACATACGTTGTATGTGACAGTAGCATTGTTTATTTGAAAAGGACACACAGTTTTAAATAAATCAACGAGTACTCGTTTATCGCTCGACTAAAGCCCCTGATTAATCGACTAAGCCAACCAAGTAAAAGTGATATCCCTAATTTACACGACCATTAACAGGCATAGCTAGCCTGGTGAAAATAGGAAATTTCGTTTAATAAAGTTATAATGGAATTACATTGTATTATTCAAGGGGCTGGCTAAAACCCTGTATCCCATATTTGGGTCTTCATGTTTGGTGAGGATGACAGTATCATACGAAGTTTGCTATTTTCACCAGGCTAGCTATACCTGTGAGTAGTCGTGTAACCCCAATTCATTCCGAGGGTTGACTGGACTCTCCCGGGGCCCCATCTTCGCCAAATATGAAGACCCAAATATGGGGTACAGGGTTTTAGCCAGCCCCTTGAATAATATTCTCATTATAACTGTATTATACGAAATTTCCTATTTTTAGTAGGCTAACTATGCCTGTTAATGGTCGTGTAACCCCAATTCCTTTTGAGGGTAGACTGGGATCTCCCGGGGCCACATCCTTACAAAATATGAAGGCCCAAATATGTGATTCAGAATGTAAGCCCGCTCCTTGAATAAAATTCCTATTGCTGCAACAGTATATGAGGTATTTCTTACCTTTTCGCCAGGCTAGCTAATTATGTCAAATGTCAAGTCAACTCAGCAAGAGACAATTTTTAGTATATCACTGTTTGTTTCAATTAAAAAAGTAAGTTTATGTGGATTCTGAATTAACGTTTATTAGCATGCTTACGGTGATTTGAATAGTGAACCGACCACAGATTCGAAAAGTGAATAGTGAAAAGCGAGTAGTAGTGAGAATTGAAAGATGAAATATTTCAAGAACATTTTAAACTAAAATGGAAAAATAATGATTACATATTGGCTATGAAAAACATATGTATAATAATAACTGACGTAGGGATACCCCCTCCCCCGAAATATCGGTCATACTTAAGTTGATCGATATTTGTTTCGAATTCTGTTAAGATCTCGTAGAAAGTTGAAAAAAACACTTGCGAGTGTCAGTTAAAGTAGAAAAAAAAACCAGATTCGGCGTTAAAGTTAACTGTTAACAGTTAATTAATTAACAATTCTTACGGATTGGTGAACAATGTTTTGTCAATGAATTTCGATCTAGTTTGATGTATTAGTAATATTCTGTTAAAAATTTGTTACATTGCACATGTATTAGTGGTCATACATTAAAGGTATATGTGGCGTATCTGGAGTAAAATATTTTGACAAGAGCTTGAGTAAAAATATACATCATGCTTCTTATAATTAGACGTTTCACCAACTCTAGGTCCATAAAACAAATTCTGTCTTTGGTTATTTGTCTCTAAACTTTGTTACACGTCTGATGAATATTAATGTGATCCGCCATTTATAACGCCACTGCGCATGAGTGCGGTGAAACCCAGCTTTGAAAACACGATGGAAGAACAGTTTGTTTACAATTTGGAATCACGTTTTTCATGTCACAAATTAAATAATTCTTATATCAGATGATACTCGAAGTATTATTATTCCGATATTCATTAATGTAGAACGATATAAACTGTTAATGATGTGTAATAAAGGTGAAACACGATTGATTTTAGCGTCATCGAAACGGTAAACGGAGTAAATACCCCTCTCCATGAGTAATGCATGTACTGAGAGTGTTTATTTATTCTTTATTCAAAAATTCCTCTAAACGAAAATCCTTTTGTGGTTTATAATTTATAAAGTAAAGACACGGAACACATGGAACACGAACCTGACTAGCAAAACCCTTACAACTTCATAATGGAAATTAAGTTTAATTCGGCTTAAATTCCTATTCCATCAATCTACATGGTCTCTGATGACGATCTTCCCTTTGTTCCTATCCTTGTCAGTCTGTCTTTTTTTTTTCTTTCCTTGCGAAATCTGTCAAACTTAACGATCTAACCCTCTTTCTCGTCGTCGCCATTGTTGTTGATAGACCGAGATGGATGTCACGTGACCCAGTGAAGGCGGGGTTATTCAAATCTTCTGTATTTTTTACGGCACGTAAAATTTTTTTATAAAAACTATTTCTCGTATCTTTGTTATGCGATTGACTTTGACAGCGTAATTTATGTGAAAGTCCTATCTTTAAATAAAGTAATGAAGCAAATAATCAGATTTTATTATTGTTATTCACTGAAAATATGTCACTTTACCTTTAAAATAAGTTATGTTTCAATACGGTTATGGTTATATCAATTGGACGCAGGAAACTTTGGAATATCATCTTACTTTGTCCAGTTGTGATCATAATGTATCCCGACAAACTGATGTCACTACTTTTCGGGGTTACAACCAAAAATATTTCCTTCTCTTAAAGACAAGCATATCTCTAAAAACTTACATTGTTCTCTGAAGATTAAGTTGATTTTGAAAATCGTTGAGAGAGACTTGAAGGTAACCTGCCACCAGCCAGTTTGATTCCAGGCGTCATTGTTAGTCCCAGCGCAATCACGTAGGTAATGCGAATAAATTCCATTCAAGGCTTTATCTGCGGTAAGTGAAAAGGCACCCTCATATATCGATGATATACTGGTGTTGCTTTGATGTTGCTTGCCCAGATTACACATTTGACCTAATATTGAAAAAACGATGAAATTTTTTGACGTTAAGATCTCTTAAGGATGACGTTTACTCAAAATGAAAAAAAAATTCCACTTATGATAATGAAAAACCATCTATTGTATGTTATAGACCTTTGATTGTAGTGTTATTTTTTTACTTTAAAAAAAGGAGGTCAATGACCTACTTTTTGAGTTAATAGCCATTGAATATTTTTCGAAAAATTAAGAAAAATTTTACACTACAATTGAGATTTTCTAAATTGTGAAAATTGTATAAATAATTAAACTCTTTAAAAAATTAAATACAGTTTATGAATGGCAGTGGCACTAAACAGATACAAAACATAAAGTTTTCAGTTACAATTTTTAAAATATTGCAGTCCAAATTTCCTCTATAAGTTTTCAAATTCCTACCCATTTTTGATTCAATTTAACAAAAAATTGAATGATGATAATACAAAAACATTAATAGTATTTAACTACTTATATTGACCTTATTCTGCTAACATAAAATTTATATGATCAAAATTATGAGATATGGTATCTTTTATCGTTTTTATGCATTTTCCAATATTTTTGCATTGCATGCCATACAGTTATCTTAATGATTAAGGGAGATAAATGCAACAGAAAATATGCAAAAATATATCGATTAACATATAAATGTTTGACTTTTAATATGACAGTACTGCCAAAAAATATTTTAGCGGAAAACAAAATCTGCAAAACTTAGTCCGAATTTCCTCTGTTTTGCTATAAGTCAATTTTTGTTTGAGCTTAATTCAATAATATAATAACAATATCGAAAGTGATGTCAATAATAATTCATTTTATAAATACTTTTTGTGCTTAAAAACAATTTTTTCTCGTGATATTGAACATTATAACAATCTGAAACCTTGAGTAAACAACGCTCTTAACCTTACTCCTGATGAGGAAGCGCTAAAACGGATTATTGATATTTGTACACATAGTTCAATTCTAAGATCAAAATTTAAACATAAATGGACAATAATTGTTCTTTGGAAAATTACCTAAAAGGATATAAAGGTTAATGTATGTATATTTATTTGCGTGAAAAACACTCTTGAGATCATGTTTGCTTCTGGCGTTTCCATTAATTTTCAAATTTTTTAAATTTCTTTTTTCCTTTTCCGTCACAGAATCTACGAAAACGAATTAGATTAGGATCAATTTTAGAAAGGGAAAAAAATAATTCATATATAAAATTAAATATATTAAGTAAAATTATCTCCCTATTATGATAAGATAATTATCTCGTTATAAGAAATAATATCTCGTAATAACGAGATAAGTATTATGTAAGACATCAACTAGTTTTAGCGAGTTATTATCTCGTAATTTCGAGTTAGTATCTCGTTATAACGAGCTACTAGTACTTATATCTCATTATCTCAATTTAATCTCTTACACAATACTCATGTCCATATTCCAGACGAATAGGTAGTGTACCACCACCTGTACCACCACCACCACCAACACTTGTCTTTGAAGATTTTTTTTTCAAACAATAATATTCTAACGATACAGTGATTCCTAGTCCCTTTATATATATATATAAAAGAAATATATACCGTTAGAGGAACAATCTCACTGGAGCAGTCCAGGAGGAGGGGGTATTGATGGTTTTAAATTTAGATATTCAATTCAAATTCCGTTTTTCAAAATGCAAAATATTTGCTAGAAATAAAATACAAAATACGTTGAATTTACAAGCAATGAAATGGGGAATATATAATAAACAGTGGCCTGTT
>WFKH01011801.1:52177494-52207006 GCA_016163765.1 Magallana hongkongensis
TCGATACATCTTTTAGCACCGTTGATAATAATGTAAAGTCATTTCAGGAGATCTGCATTTTCTGAATATCAAAAGATCTGACGAAGGACCGAATTATAGTTGTGGAATATGGAATGAAAAAATACAAAGATTTGCAAAGGGCACCACCTATACAGTTGAAAAAATAGGTACTAACTTATTCAAGTACCTTCAATGTGTCAGTTACATCGAAGTGTGTCCTAAAATGTTTGCAAAATACATCTTTAGCGAGGAATTTATTTCCATCCGGTTCAAATATTTTCCAGATGTCCAATTATCTAATTATTTTACGTAAGATTTAATTCTGACCATGTTTAATGTTTGGCTAATATACTCATACTGTGTTCACCTCAGCATATGTAAATTAATGGATTTAATAATTTTTAATGTTAAGAATGAAGAATATAGAAAATGAACCCGCATAACATGGTTGTTTTGATTTGTTTCAAATAATGTAACGCATAAAAAAAATATAATTCCATAAGCCTATTATCACAAATGCTGGATTTATATTTTAAGGTATACATCTTCCTAATACTTTCACCCTTAATACTGTTACATCTTTCAAATACTTTCACAATTGATACTGTTAACAGTTATGATTTAGCTTACTCAAAGTTAGCGCAATATCCCTCTTGAACATGTAAACGTAAGTAATTTACCAAATTAGCCATATTTTCTACTTGTCTACATGACGTAGGTAACTTCATTGCAGAGTCCAATGAGACAGATGAACTAAAAGCTATTTGGAAGAATAATCCTAAAGCTGTCCTTGGAGAAAGTGCAACGTTGCAGTGTATTTTTTCTGGGAGGCACGTATAACTGTCTCTAAATTACCATTGTTTCATCTCAAAATTAATAATATTTTCTACTTTGTATAATTTTTGTTCTATCATATTTACATGTATATGAAAACTTTTCATAGTCCTGTTCCTAAAATACAATGGCTGAATACAAATGGATCATTGATCAAACTAAATTCTAAATACAAAATTAAACAATATGGAAGAGAACTACTTATCCGCAATGTAACATTCGATGATGATGGCGAATACACATGTGTTGCTAACAGCACCTTAGCCATGCATCCATATCTAAACGTAACAAGTATGTATAATAAAGAGTTCGCATCATAAATGAAATATAATGATTTAATGGATATTACGAGCTAAACAATAACTTTGTCGTTTCAAATTATAAGGTCCACCAATTTTTGCTGATACTGGTAGTCGATTTATGATGAAGGTAATACAGCTTTCACACGAAGATGAAACCGAAATTCAATGCCACACAATTTCTGCACCAAATGAATCCAAACCAGTTGTCATTAAATGGATGAAGAACGGAAGAAACATAAATAAAGGCAATACAAAATATATTCAATAAAATATATTGCATACTGTATTTATTTTTAATGATCACGTTTTATCTGACCTAGAGGAGGCTAACAGAAAGATGCTTTAAACAACGATAAGTTGAATCATGGATAAATTACACTTGTTTTAATGAGTTTAAACTGAGATACCAGGAATTTGTTTGATGACATTACTTAACAAATTTTTGATTTCAGTTTCTCAATACAGCCAATTAATAATATAGTTGATATTGTAAAGTATAATTAATTACCATTCTAATTTAATTATTATTACATCATATCAATGTGAAACTCATAATTTTTACGTCATTCGATTTTATCGAACCTTAATTGAAAATATTTAGTCGAGTATAATGATATGTGTTAAAATGGTTTGCAACAATTAAAGTCACGCCAGTTTTAAAGAACAACATAATTATGTACAATACATTTTATATAATTTAGTTTTGATAGATGCATTATGAAATGATAAATAAAATTTACTTTCCCATCAATTTTATGAGATAATACGTCATTTTGAAGTTGTGGTTGAAATGTTTTTTAGATACGTATATTCGTAACTGTTTTCGGAGAATCATGGCATTTGAATTTAATTTAGTATAAAGTGATTTCTTAGCTTCACCTTTGGTGAGATTTTTGGATTATATGCTTTTTATGTTTGTTGTGAAATTAAAGCACCTTATCTGAGACTAAAAATATCTATATCTAACATTAAAATGCCTATAAATAGCTCAATGACGAATTTTCATTTCATTTTTATGGAGCACTACTTTCATAATAGAACTGAGAACGATTCGTAAAATACCATGATACGTCATAAACTTGCTTTTATTTCCTATATCAAGGATATTTCTACCATTCGCAGTTGGTAAACCTGATTGAACACCGTTGTATGAAACTTTAAAATTTAATTTGAAGTGCTTAATATTACGGGACATTTTTATGTAATACATTTGTTTTGTTTGATTAAGGAGCATGCTTAAGGACAACAAATGTAAATGTAATACTAGATACGATCTCGTTACGAGTAACGAGTAGGTCTTCCGTTCAATTTTTAAACGATACGATTAAAATATTAATAAAATTTCAAAATTCTCCTCAACACCTCACTTTCAGATAATGTACATGTATGTAAATGTCAATATAATTTACAATGCTTAAAAAGTATTTTGCAATTTTCACCTACAAAACATTAAAAACTTAAAATTTTAGTCCCCTAAAATCACAAATTTTGTCATCAATGAGTGTGGTAATTAGTTTTACAAACTGATGTCAATCTATCTATTGCTTCTATAATGCATTACAAAATCTTGATGGTTTTTAAGTTATGTGTAAGATACTTTACAAGTGTCTTGGCCCCTAATCTAAGGGACCAGCCCTTTTTTCTTTAGTTCATTCGAAAGGTCTCACGAACACTAACATTAATTGCTCTTACACCTATCTTAAAATGTTCATTTTTTAGATACAAATGATATTTATTTATATTTTAGGAGCCAGCCCTGTAGATCCTTAATGGGGACAAATATTGGTGCTTTGATTAGTGGAATAGATTTTAATCATTGATAAAGACATTTTCTCTTCTACATTGCTTAACAAAATATGACTTCTTTTCTAGATATATCGCGTCAAAGTTTAATTACGTTGGCCCCTTAAAATCCCTAATTACGTCATAATTGGGCGTGACAATGATTTTTGCTGATAGATATTGTTAAGGGGCCAGTCCCTTTTTCGTGATTTTGTTGAAAAGGTCTTATGAATTCTTACATTTTTTGCTCATACACCTATCTAAAATTGTTGTTCATTTTTTTAGAAACAAATGATTAAATATTATAATGGCTAGCCCTCTAGATCCTTAATGGGGACAGGCATTAGTGTTTTGATTAGTGGAATCGATTAGTTTCATCAATGCGAACATTTTCTCTTCTAAATTGCTTAACAAAATATATCTCCATCTCTAGATATATTGCGTCAAAGTTTCAGTATTTTGGCCCCTAAAAATCCCTAATTACGTCATAAATGGGAGTGGTAATGATTTTTCCTGATATATATTGGTACGATCAACAACTTTGCTTCAATAATGCGTTACAAAATCTTTATCGTTTTTAAGTAATTTGTAATAGGCTTTACGAGTGTCTTGGCCCCTAATTTAAGGGGCCAGCCCCTTTTTCTTGATTTTATACGAAAGGTCTTACAAATACTTACAATTTTTGTTCATGAACCTATTCAAAATTGTTGTTCATTTTTGAGATACAAATGATTAGGTATTTTAGGGGCCAGCCCTCTAGATCCTTAATGGGGACAGGCATTGGTGTTTTGATTATTGGAATCGATTAGATTCATCAATGCGAACATTTTCTCTTCTACATTCCTTAACAAAATAAGTCTCCATCTCTAGATATATTGTGTCAAAGTTAAAGTATCTTGGCCCCTAAAAATCCCTAATTACGTCATAAATGGGCGTGGCATTAATTTTTCCTGATAGATATTGGTACGATCAACAACTTTGCTTCTATAATGCATTACAAATTCTTTATCGTTTTTAAGTTATTTGTAATAGATTTTACGAGTGTCTTGGCCCCTAATTTAAGGGGCCAGCCCCTTTTTCTTGATTTTGTTGGAAAGAACTTTTGGTTCTCTACCATTTTTGTTATATATGTCTTAACAAAATATCAGCTGATAAAAAGATATAGATCAAAACGTGTGAAAATTTTGATTCGAAATTCGTACCCAATTTTCGTGCCTAGGCGAGCTCCAAGAAATGGCGCCACTGGCGCCAAAAAACTACATTCTGCACAACTTCCAACTATGGTCTACCTATCCTGAAAATTTCATATTTATATCTCTGATAGTCTCTGAGTTTATGTCTGCACAAAATTAGTCGAAAAAACTTACAAAATCGGCCGTAAATCGGAACCGGAAGTGACGATTTCAAAATTTCAAAAAACTTCTAGAATTATGACCACTGGCAATCATCAGTGAAAAAATGGTCGAAATCGGTTGAATAGTTTTCGAGAAATCGCGTGCACAAAATTTGTGGAAAATAATAATAATAATAAGAAGAAACAGTACGAAAACAATAAGGTCTTCCGCTGGAAACGGAAGACCTTAATAATAGAGGAAAAGAAACAAAGCAATAACAATAAGGTCTTCCGTTGGAAACGGAAGACCTTAAATACGTACAAAAGGCGTGACCTAAATTCCTCCCGTCTCCGAGGCGGAGAAAATCGACTCCCCCATACTTTTTGTCGACTCCCCCGCGTTAGGGGTTGTATACGGTGTGAACGCGCCTATAAAAAATCAGTTGCTAATGATATTGAAAACATGAACTCTAGAAATCCCAACGACATTTGGAACAAAATACAAAACCTAGGATCCAGGAAACATCACAGTTTACCGGTGAAGGTATTGGACAACGATGGTAATATTCTAACAAACGAACAGGACGTGTTGGAGACATGGCGATTGGATTTTGAAAATTTGAATAATGGAGGCACAAACAACGAATTTGATAACGACCATTACAATAGTGCGAAAACTGATAAATATACCAAAGAAATTAACATGGAAGAAGAGTCTTATCAGGTTAACGAAGAAAATATCTTTTCAAAAAATATCTGATATAGTGATGCGCGCCAAATCTAAATCTTCATATGGATTCGACAAAATTCGTTACAATGCCCTGGTTTTCCCCGTAGTCATCGAGACACTACGGCATCATTTTAAGGTCTTCCGTTCCAACGGAAGACCATATTGTTTTCGTACTGTTTCTTATTATTGAGTTTGAAACGGAAGACCTGATTGTTTTCGTACTGTTCTTTCTTCTTATATTTTCCAAATTTTGTACACACGATATCTCAGAAACTACTGGACCGATTTCGACCATTTTTTCACTAATGATTAGACTTGACATGATTTTTATATGTTTTTGTAAAAAATTTTTGTCCTTACTTCCGGTCTCGATTTACGGTCGATTTCGTAATTTTTAAGACCTATTTTTAACTTTGTGCAGAGTTGATCTCAGAAACTATCAGAGATATGACTATGAAATTCTCGGGATAGGTAGACCATAGTTTGAAGTTGTGCACTACTATTATTTAGTTGCTCTAAGCCTATGGCGCCATTTCCTAGGGCTCGCCAAGGCACGAAAATTGGGTACGAATTTTGAATCAAAATTTTCATACGTTTTGATCTGAATCTTTTTATCAGTTAATATTTTGGTAAGACATTTATAACAAAAAGTGGTAGAGAATCAAAAGTTCTTTCCAACGAAATCAAGTAAAAGGAGCTGGCTCCTTTCATTAGGGACCAAAAGTCACGTAAAGTCTATTTCAAATAACTTAAAAATGATAACGATTTTGTAATGCATTATAGAAGCAAAGTTGTTCATCGTAGCAATATCTGTTTGAAAAAATTATTGCCATACCCATTTATTACGTAATTTTGGATTTTTAGGGGCATAAGTTTTTGAACTTTGATGCATTATATCTAGAGTAGGAGACATATTTTGTTAAGTATTGTAGAAGAGAAAATGTCTGCATTGATTATTGTAATCGATTCCACTAATCAAAACACCAATGTCTATCCCTATTAGGATCTACAGGACTGGCCTCTAAAATATTCAATCATTTGCATCTCAAAAATGAACAATTTTAGATGGTTGTAAGAACGAAAAATGTTAGTAATTGTTAGACCTTTCGAATGAGATCAAAAAAAGGGGGCTGGCCTCTTTCATTAGGGGCCAAGAGACTCATAAAGTCTATTACAAATAACTTAAAAACGATCAAGATTTTGTGATGCATTACGTACGCAAAGTTGTTCATCGTAACAATATCTGTGTGAAAAACTCATTGCCACACACATTTATGACGTAATTAGAGATTTTTAGGGGCCAAAGTCCTTAAACTTTAACGCAGAAGGAGAAGGAGACATATTTTATTAAGCATTGAAGAAGAGAATATGTCTGCATTGATGATTCTAATCGATTCTACTAATTGAAACATCACTGTATGTCCCCATTTAGGATCTACAGGGCTGGCCCCTAATATATTCAATCATTTGTATCTCAAAAATGAACAACAATTTTAGATAAGTGTAAGAACAAAAAATGTTAGTATTTGTAAGACCTTTCGTATGAGATCAAGAAAATGAGGCTGGTCCCTTTAATTAGGGACCAAGAGACTCATAAAGTCTATTACAAATAACTTAAAAACGATCAAGATTTTGTAATACATTACAGAAGCAAAGTTGTTTACTGTAACAATAACTATCTCAAAAAAGTATCGCCCATTCATTACGTAATTAGTGATATTCAGAGGACTAAACTCTTTAAGCTTTAATTAGCCGTATGTAAAAAATAAAAAGGATAATTTTTTTTAAACTAACTTTGTTTAGCATTGTGAAAGAAATCTGTGATCCTATACATTATCTGAAAGTCGGGGAGGGGGGTGGCTGTCTGTATTTTTATCGGTATTACATATCGTTTCGGACGGAAGACCTACTCGTTACTCGTAACGAGGTCGTATCTAGTTATTTTTCCCCCACGAATTTTGTGCACGAGATTTCTCGAAAACTATTCAACCGATTTCGACACTTTTTTCACAGAAAATGGGACTTGATGTGAACTTAATACATTTTTGATTTTCCTGTCGTCACTTTCGGTACCGATTTATCGGCCATTTTGTACTTACAAAAAAAGTATTGCCACACCCATTTATTACGTAATTAGCTATTTTTATACATTATCTGAAAGTAGGGGGAGGGGTTATTCTTAAATTGTATCGATACTTCATGTTATCATTTTTTTAAAAAATCAGACGGAAGACCTATTCCTATTCGTTACTCTTAACGAGATCGTATCAAGTTTAACATATTTTGGATACAGGCACTATTCCGTCGGTGTGGCGGAAAGCGATAATTTGTCCGATTCTGAAGGATCCTACATCAGATAAACGTCTCCCTATGAATTACCGCGAAATGAGCCTCTTGTCTTGCATCAGTAAACTTTACCGTTCTTTTATAAACAGAAGAATCATGTGTTATTTAGAGTCAAACGACTTATTAGCAGACGGTTTCAGAAAAGATAGGTCATGAGAGGATCACTAATTTACTATGAATAACTTAATACATTACAATTCAAATCTTTATGTCGCTTTTATTGATCTACAAAAATGTTTCGACTTTGTCGATAGGGATATGATGCTGTATAAATTGTTAATCAACAACATAGATAGTAAAGTGTATAACTCGATAAAAAATATCTATCAGAGCTCAGAATCATGTGTACAAATTAATGGCCACCTCACAAATTAGTTTGATATTAAAACTGGTGTAAAACAAGCTGATAATTTATCTCCAACCTTATTTTCAATTTTAATTAATGACTTTGTGCATGAAATCAATAATCTAGATGTAGGAATAGAGCTTGTAAATCGTAAACTATCCATGTTACTATACGCAGATGATATTGCTCTGATAGCGAAATCTACAGAACATTTACAATGTATGTTAAATAAATTACATGAGTGGTGCAGACGTTAGAGAGTACTTAAAAACACCAACAAGTCACAATGTATGCATCAAACAACCTGGGTGTCATCAGCTGGAGGTACATAAAACCAAATAGACCAGACTGCTATTGCTCGAAGATGGAGATCATTCCTACAAGGCGTAAGAGCAAAAACAAGAGCAGACATATCTTTAGACCTTCATTTACTGGTTGCAGAAATAAAATTAAAGCTTTTTGCACAGAAAAGAACCGAAGCAAAGAGAAAAAATTCAATACTGGAAAACTAAAAGATCCACATTAAGTGAAGGAATTTCAGTTATCACCCAAGAACAGATTAAGTGTATTACAACAACTAAATGTAAACTAAGAAGACATAAACAATACATGGGAACAAACTAAAGATCCCATCATAACAACATGTGAAGAAACACTGGGATTTTTCCAATATAATTGGAAACAGTGGATTGGTGGAACTGGTTAGAACACACTCTAAGGAAACCAAATACAAACATCACAACGAAAGCCCTAGAATGGAACCCACAAGGACAGCGAAAAACACCTGGCGCAGAGTACTATCACAGTGCAAAATTGACTGTTCTATAATTATCTTTATTTCGGACTTTTCTTTTCAACTACAACATTTATTTTGTCATATGTTCTAAGAATTTAATGTTTACAAAGTGAATTAGCCAATGACACCTGGCAGACTCTATATTTAGTTCTAATTACAAATTAAACATTTGTTTCTCCCCAGAACTGATAATCTCTTGAAACAACATTGCGTAGTTATATGCCTTTCATGTCGACTCATTGAGTTAATCTAATTACATAATACCTGTGAATCTTTCACTCAATTCATTTGATGTCATCAAATTGTCACTTTTACTCATTGTTTAGATTCTTATATATACTGAATTGTATTTGTCAATCTTCAGTTCGGAGGCGAGACGCATTACCGGCCACTTCCGTCTGTGTCCCTTATTTGTCTGTATTGTTTATCTTTTAAACTCGATTGATAATAAATACGGAATCCTTCATCACTTGGTTCTATTTCTCTGGAATTGCATAATGGTGGACTTACGGGAATACGGCATACCTAACCTTCGTTTTTATCTTACGGCCCACAGCGCGCCTCAACCTTATTTCTCGTACACTCTACGCCAACATTCCCCTACCCCGTCCGTACTGCACACGACGGATGCAGTTCCAGAAGAATTCCCTAGCACCGCACGAATGAATCTTCGCGGTCACAGTACTGAAATCGGACTTATCGTAATAGGGAGAAGATTGAAACCCACTGTAGCCGCCCTATGTCCTTCATGGGACGCAGTAGATTAAGTCAAGTACAACAGATCTATTATGGATTTTTATTTCGGTACACGTCTAAATATAATAAGAAATATTCTTTATTGATCGGGAAAACTAATAATTGTCCGTGAAACTGTCGTGAGGCAAAGAAAGACGTCGGTACAATTGACTTGCAAATGACTCACGACGCGAATGTTAGTACTGCCATTCGCGAGACAAAGGTACGTCTGTGGCACGAGAATCGTAAGACGCAAGTACAGCTCCAACGGGCATCGCACGCGTACGTTGCGAGTAACAACCTGTCTCCAAAAAAAACGTACGTGACACCTACGACTGGCACGTCAAACGTTCGTTTTTCTTATATTGCATTTGCAGTTATTTCAATACTATTTCTTGCCGTACGATCAGCCACGGGAGCCAGGACTAGCAAAACCAGTAGCACACGCACGGTCACCGAACACGCACGACCAGTTATGACTGAGGCTTTACGGTTTATTTTCTTAACCCGTTTTATCAAGAACGGGGTTATAGTCTAAAGGTCTAACTATTTTAATTAGTATGGAATGCAACTATATTTCGAGTTCTATGTGTTGCAGTCTATATCCTTGATATTGTATTTATTCATCCCAGTGTTCATTTTCAATAGCTATAGGTAACTTCTAAATCAATAAAGAATCATTGCGTCATTCTTAGAAAGATTCCACATTCACGTGTACTAATATACTGTATAACTTTGACAATACATTGTTTTATTAAATGATAATCAATTTTGATTTAATTGGTCAATCAATCTGATTTTACATTTGTTTTTTACCACTTTGTGGTCAATCCTGGGGTTTGATTTAATCAAACATTTGGAATTCCACACTGGTCTAGACTGGTCTAGAATTTGTGTGAAATGAGAAACGAAACCTGTCCTTATGGTGACGAAAAATTCCAATTATTTTATTTACATATGATACCTTGAATGTTCTTAAGTACGGTGGTGGGGCATGGGAATTTCACCCAGCAAATTTGGAAGAGTTCGTACAAAGTTTTGCATGAGAGTGTTGAAAGTAAGCAATTGTGGTACATGCACATCAATTGTTATTGCATGTTAATTAAGAGTCTCGCCATGACTGTGGTAAATAATTTACGTATCATACTAGTAAAACACAAAGTAAAATTGATTATAACAGAAAGGGTTCTGTCATTCAGGAGGAAACTCTACCCGAAGGGACTAGAAATAACGTAGAACGTCACCACTGGGGGAATTTTGTGAAATGAAATAAGATAAAATATACCGTTCATCGAATTTACCAATTTATATATATATATATATATATATATATATATATATATATATATATATTTGAGATGTTATCGTATGTCTCATAAAGTGTCTGAAAATATTTTAATTCATTTTAACTTAAGATTTTACTATTTTAAAAAAAAACCTTAATTATTAATTACGCAGTTAATTGAATTTAAATTTTAAAAACCCATGGTTTTTATTAATTGTATGGAATAATTTGAAATGGTACGCGATGCATTTGCATGTTTAAAGTCAATGAATTATGACTGTGACAATAAGTCAAGAAACCTTATTGTTAACTACATAAGAAGACAGTACAGTTCAAATTGTTCTCGCTTGAAATATAAACATTAAAACAAACTTCACCATTGATTACTGTGTAAAAGAAAACATTGTAGATCAGCTAGTTCAGAAGCCAACATGTAATTGTCATAAATATGTTTCCCTTTCTCAGAATTTCAGAATTGTATATATAATGGCCAGATATTGTAATTATTTTATATTAAAGCATTCTATATTTTATATCTCAACGTTTGCCCTTAAAATTGTTTTGTAATCACTAAGAATGAATCAAAAATGAATAGAAAGAGTTTTCCTTTTGGACATACCCCGTATTCTTTGGAATACGAAAACAAAACAGCTAATGTAATAAGTGCATCTAGAAAAGAATCATTTTCAATGTCTTGGAATATCACTGAAGAAAATCCAACATTTTTAACGACATGATCTTTCTGTGATTTGTGTTAATGACTGAAGAAGTTGAGAGAACAAACAAATCGTTCGATTTATCGCCTTATCTGACGATGGCCTACCAAAACGAAGAAGCAGTCATTTATTGTAAATTTTTGCCACATTAGCCCTCGAAATAAAGACCCTGTGAATAATTAAAACGTTCATCGCATCATATCAGATGTTGATAACGAATAAATCAAAGTACTGAAAAGCGCTAAGCCGGGAAAAAAGTGTTAAAAATATATCGATTGATATCAAAATACATGAAAAGAATCATATTTGAACCGGGATTTGTTCATTAATGTAAAACTGCACTTACTCAGAATTCTGAAATGATGTAGAATTTGGATATGCCTCAGTTACAGAATGCATAAGTCTTTTAAACGATTAACGCATGCTGTCGTGTTAAAGTGAAAACAAAATGCTGATGACTTTTTAAAAAAAATCATAATCCATGCATTTCGCAATAAATGCAAGTGTATCTTTATTTTTTAATCATATAACGATTTAGCCATTTGACTGTAAAGTCAAGATTTCCAATTTACAATATAAAAATCAGCTTTAAAGCATGTTTTAAAAGATAATGCTTGATTTTAAAATTTTAGCAATTTCTGGAAATCGAGATCATTTGTAGTAATTTTATAATGATATTGCTTGTTAGTTTTAAACAGATTTTGCTACTGTTTAGCATAGCTATAAAGTACATGCTTCTTGTGAAGAAAATAAAGTAAAATAAGATTGTCGCCAATAACAACGATCAAATAATGATAAATATTTATTTATGTTTATTTGCTAATTTTCATCATTTCTTTATTTTTACATCTGACAACTTACAAACCAAAAAAAAATTGTGATGAACACTAAAAAATATAGTTGCAAATTACGATACCAATATTATTGCAAAATAAAAAAGCCAAAAAGTTTTGACAAAAGTAAGATAATACTAAACGCATTACAGATCTGCCTTGCAGGAAATGCCACTTATTCTTCTAAATATTAACTTTGGTATTCGAACAATATTTCCAGCCTTCTTTTACAATACCCCATGCAAATACCTCTAATGTATTAACATTACTGGATGTTAGAATATCAAAATGAAGTCGCTTCTTATCATTTAAGCATGAACTAGACAGTCTCTTCTGGTGTATATTTTAGGGTATATCATTGAATTTGATGATGTCTAGCTCACATCTCGTCAGACGTAAAATGTAGTGTTTTTAACAAGTTTTATTAAAAGGATGTTGTAATGGACGCCTATGCAGATGTCACAACAGTATTTCACCGTAAGTTCACGTCAAAACCTGGCTGAGGCAAAACCATTTCCGAATTCTCCTTCCTTCGAATTTGGGCCGTTTCTGCCTGCGACAGGGGTTAACTTTTTATGAGATGAAAAAAATGTGTAAGATGTCTGACTATTCACGTTTTGTAATATTGCCAGCTAGGTCATTTAAATTTGTGATGCGTGTTGTTTTTTATGGGAAGAGGGGTGATAAGTTCTTGGCTTGTGGTCAAGCACACGTGCAACTTCGACGTAAACAAACTCTCAGAAGATGTGTTGTTTAAAAATATCAAAAGGATTTCCGCAGAAGTTTGTTTTGAATTTATAACTTGTATCTAAAGATGCGCATTTATGGTAGGGATATATACATGTAGTAAACTTTAATACTGTAGTGACACCTGCAATACATACAAGGTCTGCCGGAAAGGCCCGAGAAGTTGCGATTGGATGGAAGAACTGTTTTCGCCAGCGTGTCAGAGGTCGTACCCAAGAAAACTCGTAGCCATGTATTAGGGTACGGGTTCTTTTAGAAAAATTGAGATTGAAAACTTTATATTTTCGACATTATCAAGCAATATTAAATTGGCAAGAAGTTTCATTTCATATATACCAATATAATGGGTACAGTTATCACATAATACGCGAATTCATTTAAATATCTAATAGTTATATTTAATTCATAGCAATGTTGAATCTTACACATCACTTTCAATTTTTACAGTTACTAAGTGTTTTTATTACTGCATAATTTGTCCATACTGCACATAAATTAAATCATTAATAAAATCATATTTGCAAATTAAACGAGGTTAGCTGGTATCACTTTATAACGATTATTACATATATTT
Source organism: Magallana hongkongensis (assembly GCA_016163765.1). Taxonomy (NCBI): domain Eukaryota; kingdom Metazoa; phylum Mollusca; class Bivalvia; order Ostreida; family Ostreidae; genus Magallana; species Magallana hongkongensis. The sequence goes on from WFKH01011801.1 coordinate 52,190,854, forward strand.
ACTGTAGTATTTCAAGTAACTCGACAGTTATACTTTTTATAAATTATCTTCAAAATTTGGTTTTGGATAATTATCAAATTACAGATCAATGCAAACTGATAGAAAAATATTACGAAATGTTGCATACAGAAAACGAAGCCTAAAATAATGTTAATAAAAAGCAGCACAAATTATCGTGGAAAAGGTGTTAATCGAAAAATTTGGTATAAAAAATTCTGCATTTTTATATAAAACATGGTGTTCATAACTGTAACATATTACATGTAGCTCGAAATATTATGGGTAAACGTGGGTATCGTGCCCCATGCCGATAATGAATTTTAAAGTACCAAATAACAGGTGATTGCATTGTTTGAAAGGGCTTAGGCAACATGTTTGCACAATAATTAACACTTTTAATAAGATATGGAAAGTGTCTACTGACACATAAATTTTTCCGTTCGGATAGAATTAGCAATAATCATAGTTTGAAACGTTTGGTACGGCGGGCGAGAAATTTCAAGACTTACCGTTTGAAAACACTCAAAACCTATTTATATCGTAGAATTATTCCAATTATTACTAAACACCTACAACACAACTCAATGCATATAACATCCATTTTTTTCTTAAAAATTCTAATTCGAAAGAAATCATCATGTTATCTTTTGGAGCACCCGTATCCGATATATAATAATGACATTAAAATGAAACTTATTGCCAATTTACTGGTAGAACAAATGTATCTGCATGCAGGATAACTTGAAGATAATTAAGTTCTCCCTACTGCATAGTTATGAGTTTTCAAGAGTACGACTTCTCCAGGGTACGACTTCTCCAGCAGTCGCCAGTAGGTGGCGGTATTTCGGAAACGCGAAACCGAAAGTGGAAGTAGGTTTAGAAATCTGGCGACAAAAAAGCGCTGCAGCTATACTTAGCGCTTTAAAAACACCTTGTATTGTAATTGTAGAGGGCGAAGGCCTCTCACGGGCCCGAAGGGCCCGTGAGAGCGAAGCTCTCCCTATAGACAACACGTGTATATATGCCCAAATATGGAAATTTGACTCTAACGTTATACCTATGAAGTTGAAGAACTTTTCCAAGATGGAGGAAAAAAGAATCACTTTACGCGCAGTGACATCACCGGCATCCATGTTGAATTTGAATCTCGTACTAACTTCACGTTTGGTAATAATTTATCAAAATTGTTTAATGAGTGATAATTACATTCAAACTTACCTAGTGTGTTCTTGAAAAATTAATTCCTTATTAAGAAAACAAATTTTCGTTTCCTACAACTTTCAACAGTTGCATTAGATCCGATCAAATGAATTTCAAGACATCTGATTGGACAAAAAATGTTTTTCATCAGTTAAGCAGTTTTATTTCATTGTTATTCAAATTAAATCATGCATTTTAATTGAATTTGCTTTCTGATTACTGTCTGAAAACACCAAAGACGTTTTTTCTCCTACTTTCAATTTGAAATTTCGTTTTTTAGGTTTCATCTCAAATCGTAGGCTGACCTACTCGTACCCAGGTCATTTCGTACCCAGAATTCAAATTATTCCTCTAAAACCAAAAAAAAAAAAAAAAAAAAAAGAAGTCAAGTTACGACCAATAACTCATGATAACTAATTCAATAAAAAAAAGATTTTGTAGACACCATAGTCTTTGACAGACACATTGTAAAATATTTAACCATTTTAATCCCCCCCCCCCCAAAAAAAAATGTGTGAACCATTCGTATATGATTAATAAGTACAATAAATCATGTTCAAATTATCCCCAATCTGCCAAAAATTAAAAGCAAATAGTGAGATTATTTGCAGCATAATTCATTATAAATACTTTATGTATAATAGGAAGTACTGATCTGCATTCACAATCATAAATATGCATTACACACTAAATTTATGACATTTGTCAGATAAACTCGGATCAAATTATATATGTACAATATACACGAAGGACATAATTTGCACTTTATGATCTGAATAGCTAGTTTTTCTGTAGTTTTAATGCACAAATTCATCATTGAATGTTTAATAATTAAGTGTTTGGATGAAAAATTTTAGTGAATTTAGGGAACAAAATAATCTCAATTTCTGTCCTTACAAGTGAAATATTCTCAAGATAAATTGATTTTCTTATTTTAAAAAAAAATATACATTACTCTTAAATTCATGTTTTATTTAAAAGCAATGCATACATTTAAAATAAGGGAGCTAGTAAAAAGTTAAAATACTTCATGCTGAGAAATTATCCAGAGATCTGCGATGTATATACTACATGTAGCTGGTATTATCCAATATATGTATAAATTGCTTCAGACTACAGACAATAAAACATCAAAATAATATACATGTATATTGATAGAATCAAAATAACAAAAAAAAAGCAGCTAAAATCTCTCCCAAGATTTTTTGCTTCATTCCTACATGTACTTTCGCTAGCCCAAGGGTTTGTGATCCGCAGGAGCGGCACAGATCAGAAACCCTTAGCTAGTGAAGATGAAATATCTCGGGGTTCAAACAATATTTATTTACATACCAGAATGAAAATTTGTTTACATGTTTTTGTATTTGAATTCCCTGAACCCCTCTCTCTCTCTCTCTCTCTCTCTCTCTCTCTCTCTCTCTCTCTCTCTCTCTCTCTCTCTCTCTCTAACTTGTTCGGCTAAAGAAAGCAGCTTTTAATAAAAATCTATGAAGATTCGTATTGCAAAAGATATGAAATAAGGTCTGGATGATAGCATTTGAAAATTGTGTGATGTGTTCCAAGAGACTTCCGAATGGAAAAAAGATAAATCTCCATATAAAAAAAAGGAAAAGAATGGCGTTTTAATGAATGATTTCAATTGTATTTCTTTTAGCTCTGTATATTTCTATAAAAATCGTCAAAATGTGATGGAAACAGTAACCTGAGACAGATCATAGTCTAGTATATCAGAGCTTGAACAAATTTAACATGGACCATGGCCAATGCTCTGATGCTCTTGGCCCAGCAATGAGATTAGAGTCCAAATAATATACATGTATGAGATGACAGGCCAGAGAGGATGAAAGGGCATCTACTGACCTAGCCCCATTTATAATGGTTTCGCCCTCCAAACGGTTACACCGTAAAACATATTAATTAATTTTTAGTTTTGTTTATTTCCGTTTCGTTGGTTTCGTTTCGTTTCGTTGGTTTCGTTTCGTTTCGATTTTTGGTTTCTTTTTGAATGGTTTGGTTTCGTTTCGATTGGTTTCGTTTCGTTTCGATTTCGTTTCGCACTTTACAGGTACCCTGAATTGTAACCATTGTCTATAAAGAACTTTTTTTTAAAGCAAACGTCATATTTCGATGTTTAGATCGTCTTCTTTAAAAATGAACACGACTCATCGTAGGCGTTCTTTCTTTTACTTCTAATTTGTAAGGGAGAATGTAGCACCCTCTATTCGTCAATAACAGATTTTCACATTATTTTTTTTTTACACAAAAGTTGTATAAACCTTAGTCTAGCGGGAAAAAGGCAAGATTCACATTCATTGACATATATCAACGAGATAAATGATGGATAAAAAAGTCTTCATAATATATGTATAATGCTTGTAAAAAATAAAAGTTAAATCCGTAATCATGTATCAGAATCAATTTACAAGTAAATTCAATTATTATCAAAAAATATTAAGGAATATATACTCACAGTTGAATTTCCTAAACATGAGAATCGTAAATAAAAAACAAATATACTGTAATCCTCGTAACATATTGGTAAGATGAATCTTTGCTAACATCTACTTTCCAAAACTTTTTTTTTTTTTGGTTTTTTTTTTTTTTTTGGGGGGGGGGGTTTTGTTATCTTGGAAAACCGGTATGCAACATTTTTCACGTTCTTTGGTAACTTGAATAAAACAAGCAACGAGACCAACTCGCTGATAAAGTATCAAGATCCTTTCTGGTGCCGATGTCAAATAAATGACACGAGCAATAAATTTTTAAGCTTTGTCCAAAACGTACGCATGATGCCATACACAGAATTAATTATTAATACCCACGATCTCATTGATTTTATTTATGATGCCGACAAGAGAATTTCATATGATAAATATTTCTTTTCCCATCCTGAAAAAAAATACCAAACAATGTATTAATTATAGACTGTAACGTGATCAAGATGAATCATTGGGGAGAATTATCAAAGCATGACGATTAGTTTCACTCGTTGTCGTATCTTCCATTCCAGTGACAAAGCTGAAAAAAAAAAAACAAATATAATTTCACACACAAGAGAGTTTTTTCTCTGCTTCGCCAAATGTGTTTATAAGCATATTTTGTCAAAACCTGGTACACATGGGACATGATTTCAATTTCGGTAGACATTTGTCATAAATGACGTGGTTTGGTTGAGGTGGAGCGGCAAACTCAGAATCTATTTCACAGCCATGTACCAAGATCTTTGATCTTGGTTGTGATGAAAAGCTCAATAGCTACATAAGCAGCATTTTATGTCTACTAAAATACCACCTGGCACATTCTTAATCAACTCCCATGAAACAATCATACATAACATCATTTTTTACCATTAGACCGCCCAAAATTAATTCTACGTTTGACGTCACTTCAAAATACATGTACCAAACCTACGAGGGAGGACGATAAAATTAATACAAACAAAATTTTCAAACAAAATTTTAATGATTTTCATTCATTTACATTAATACAAATACAGTGAGTATTCAAACTACGTATAGTTTACCTCTTTAATAGTGATATTTTAATCCCATTGAGTATCTGATTTATAGTCCATAATGTGCTCTAAACATTTCGAATTTCTACAGATGACAGTATTTTAGTATAATCAAACTGGAAAATATCAAATTAGAATAGGGGTTTGTTTGGCTTTTTTCAAAACCCATTTTAACCTAAGCCTACGCGCGCGGGTTACGTTAAAAACGTAGAATTAACTTTGGGCAGCCTTAACGAGGCTGAGTTCAGTTCGATTGCGTATGACTTTTGCGCATCTTTTTAATTTCATGCAGCCGTAGGTGCAAAGTTATAACGTTCTCTTGAGTTGTGAAAATACTAAAATGGCGCTTGTATGTATACGGTTTAACGCGTCATCATTTCCCGGTACAGTGTATTTTTTTAATTATGCATAAAGCCAAAGATAAAAGTATGGTTTGCTCATTTATTCGAGGCGGTGATGGATTTTAAAAATAAGAATCTATTGACAGAGCATTAAGAGAAACATATTAGCATTTTAAAAGTGTTATTTCGCTAAAAATTATTTTTTGTAAGCCAATATATACCACAATATGCCAATTTTTTCAGGAAAAAAAATTAACTTTGATATTATCCCTGGACCAAACCACGAGGTAAACATTTTTTTTTTAAATTTCACCCTTTGGTGACTTTTTACAATAGTTTTCATATACATTGTATTTGAAAGAAAAAGAAATCCCTAGAGCAGAAATACAAAAAATATGGGGAAAACGTGAAAATTTAGCGCTTTTTCAACAAATTCCCATAGGATCCCATTGTAAAAAGTGTTAAGTTTCGAGAAGACCCCCTAGGAAATCGGGGTGGTAAATAAATTATTTTTTGATATAAAAATAATTGATATTGTAGTAAAACTACATGCAAGAAATTTTATCAAAATATCTAGGGTAAAAATAATTAGACTCGGACTCGTTAACTGACGCTTGGAATCTGTAAAATAACCACGTAGTAAAGCTAGTTACGTAATTTTGATCATTCCTTGTATATTTATATCAAACTCTCAATGTATAGAAATGTTTTTAAAAAAATAACTTTGAAATAAATTTGTCAGCCTGAGTATAAAAGAAGAATTCACGTGAATTAATTTAATTAAGGTACTGTGAATCTTTTATGTGTCAAATTTAAAATACACTAAAAGATAATGTATTTAAAAAAGAGATAAAGTCATAAATGATATTCGATTAATTGATTTGTTCCCGTTGTCGAAAATGTTTTGTATTGTTTGGGGGGGGGGGGGGGCCAAAAACCCCCCCCCCCCCCACCCCCAACCGGATGCTAGTGTCCGTAGTTACTGCCCTTATAGATTTATTTACAGAGGGCGTTGTAACAAAACATGGCGGCTATGGTGAAGTGTGAGTTCCTGTCAAACTGTGTAGTAGTCCTAGTAGTAGGCCTAGGATATTAAAGGTACAGAATCAATGATTTTATACACAATGTATCCTGTGTCATTCTTGTATAGGGAGTTTAGCCTCTCAGAGGTGCTAAAAGACAAGTGCTTTCACAGATGCCAAATGCAGTGGTACAGTATCATGTTGAACAGTGTTGAAGCGCAAATGCATTCATAGTGAAATGGATAATCTACGCTTTGATTATCATTTTTGTTACAAATATGATTTCCGTAGCAAATATAATAAATATCTTAAGTTTTAGTAAATCTATCCAGTCGGCGTTGAAAATACTTTTTTAAGGTTCTCCGATCCTCAGCCTCAAAGTATTTTTTTTCTCATAAAAGTGTTATGTTTCTTTAAAACTTAATAAATGAAATAAAATGAAATTTTTAGATGGTATCCATGCATTTTACAAAGTTATTGCAAATTTACCTACGATGGATATAAATAATAGAATAAACGAGTGCACCGGTGGCTTGAACTCTTTACCAACACGTAATCCATTAGTAGTTCTCCGTGGATCCACTACTCCAAGCATGTAGTTGTGTGACTGGTGGTAATACTAACAATAGAATACTAATTAAAATTGTCTGTATAAAAGTCAAATTTATGGTACGGATAAAAGAAATCCGGATAATTTAGAGTTATCGAATATTGCTGAGGATCGGATATCGTTAAAATAATTTTGACAGGAGTGTGAAGTATTAAAAACAACAAGGCACTTGATCTTAGCGTTAAAGTTATACCCCAAACCTTTCTCTTAAATAGTTATAATTCCTGTTGCGTAGGACTGTAAAATATATCTTAATTTGAAACCTTGCATGAATCCAAAATATGCGCAGATCCAGAAAATTTTTCAAGGGAGTTCGATGCGGGGGGGGGGAAGGGGGGTCCGATGCCTATTTTCAGTAATTTTAGCGTGTAAATTTAAGGAATTTGAATTTTCCAGGGATGCAGAAATTTTCCATTGGGGAGGGGTGCATGTCTTACAGAGGGATGATTTTGTTTGCCATGTGTGTGGGTGGGGGGGGGGGGGGGGGGGCTGGTTGTTTGACAACCTTACTATGTGAATTTATTTGGGTTGAATTTTCCCAAGGGGGTGGGGGGGGGGAATCTACATTCCGCTACCACTCCAGATCTGTGCAAACTTTTTTCTTTTTTTTAAAGTTATTCTCATAACAAGATTAGTCACAGTTATGAATAGGATAATTTTGTACTTTACATTCTATAGAGAACTTAACATGAATTTGTAGTAACAGTATATTTTTATACTCTTTTATTACAATCAATATATTTATAACAATTTCTCGGAAGCGTATGTGCCATAATCATATTTTTTTTTGTAGCCTAATATGTTTTTGGTGCGACCATTAGGGCAAGCACAGCATAAAATTACATACACCCAGGTACATGTGTAGCATTATGAGAAATTAAAAAAATTAATGTGGTTTAATACCAAGTAGATGGATCAACATGATTAAAAAGATGAATAAGAAATAAAATGCGTTTTTTGTGTATGTTTTTTAAAAAAAATAATTTTTTGTAATTTTTACCTCCAGCTATAGCATTTATTACATGTACAATGATATTTTGATTGACGAATGAGGAGGACTTAGTTAATCAGTATTTGCATACGATTTACTTCAATACAGAGTTCTTTCCTCTTTTTCAAAAAGGGACTGTGACATCAGAGTTTACATTTAAAATTCTACTGGGAATTAACTGCGAGCAGCATAATTTTTAATTCACCTTTTTAATGCATGAAGTTCTTGAAATACATTTTTACTTGTTCTCGTGAAAACATGCAATTGTAGCCATATGCAATGAAAGGAGATTATGGGCATGTGGGTACAATTCTGACGACAAAAATTTCAGTACATTAAAAAGAGCAGTAGTTTGAATTTCTTTTTTACCCTGGCCCCAGGATCATGAAGCATGTTTAGACTTAAGTCCAAATTTCAAACATTCGTAAAATTATAATATATCATAAAATTACGCTTAAAATTTGTAACTATCAATGTAATATAGAGACACATTTAGATATAGCATTTCATTTTTTCGATGTTTTCAATCACAAGACAATAACACGTTGTACAATTTTTGACTTAAGTCTAAGACTGCTTCATGATTCTGGGGCCAGGGGTTGTTAGAGATGTAGCTAGCCGGTGCTTTGCGCTGGCGAGCTGCACTCACTATTATATTTCTAGCAATTAATAATTGTAATTCACTATTTCTGTGAACATTTAGTGAATAATGTTAATTAGGGCCCCGCTCTGCGGGCGCCCTATAGTGATCAGTCTGTCCATCCGTCCTTCCATCCATCTGTCCGTCCGAGATCGCTTGTCCGGAGCTTATCTTCTCTACCCTTGGCCCAATCTGGCTCATACTTCACCCACTGAGTGCCTTTGGGTAAAGGGTGTGTAGATCTTGAATCATGTTTCTAGGTCAAAGGTTAAGGTCATAGCAGAATTATATACAAACTTCTTGTCCGGGGCATATCTTCTTTCCACTTGGCCCAATCTGGCTCATACTTCACTCACAGAGTGTCTATGGTTAAAGGGTATGCAGTGATTTTGAATGAAGTTTGTAGGTCAAGGGTCAAGGTCATAGTGGACCACACAAAAATCCTTTTTTCAGTGCATATATACTTTCCACTTAGCCCTATTTGGCTTATACTTCACATAAACAGAGCTTTTGAGCAAAGGGTGTGTTGTGACCTTGAACCAATTTTCAAGGTCAAATGTGAAGGTCATTGCAGAATTATATGAAAAATCCTTGTCCGGAGCATATCTTCTCTTTCTTTGCTCCAATCTTGCTCATACTTCACCTACATGGTGTCTTTGATCAAAGGGTATGTAGTGACCTTGAATGATGTTTGTAGGTCAAGTGTCAAGGTGATATCGGATCACACAAATGTCCTTTTTAAAGAGAATATATATACTCCCCACTTAGCCCTATTTGGCTAATACTTTACTTAAACAGAGCTTTTTGGTTAATGGCGTGCAGTGATTTTGAACCAAGTAAATGTGAAGGTCATAGCTGATCTCTTTATAATCAGTTTTAGACCGTAGATTATTTCTCATTTGCTTAATCTTGCTCAGATTGAACAAAAGTGCCTGTATGTAAGGAGTAATGAGATTGAATTCTTTGAAATTCTTTTCATCCCATTGTCTATTATTTAAGCGGGGCCCTTTGAGATGGTCACCATCTCAATGTTGTCTAGTTTCCTTTAAATTCAGAATGTAGCCTTCTTAATAAAAATTCAAGTTTGGAAACTCACTCAGTGTGTACAAATTTAAAGAGACATGGTGACGCACAAACCCATGATTTGGCAAATATCGAATTTTTACACGATTTCCACATATTTTATATATCATATGAAAAGATGAACTTTTGAAAAATTACGGTGTTCAAAAGTAAATAAATCAAATTAAAAAGAGAAAAATAGAATTAAGCGTTGGGCCAACATGAAAATATTGAGTTTTTCTTCCGCTTCATAGCCACGCAAGTGCAGGGGAATGTAAATACTGCAGCGTGGCATACATCATGAGCCAGAAGCCTCTCATTGAAACATGATGTCTTCAAGAACTATATATTTATTAAGATGCATTCTCTATTAATGCATATTTCTTACCACAGACATCGAATAGCTTCAAATTCAAATTCTTTTTTCTGTGTGTCAATCCCACTGTAACTATTTTTAGACAGAAATCGCAATCACGTGACACTAAACCAATGTCCAACACAACTCGGTTTGTTTACATGTGCAATTTCCGGATGAGTTTTAATGACTTGTAAATTGATAAGTGATGACTTATGATGCGTGAAACCTTCCGTATGATGAAATTTTGAATAACTCTTCTTATTTCCGTTGTCATAATCAAAAAGTAAAACATCTTTTTTGAGTCACCGTGCCACTTTAATGGAGTGTTGCAAATAAAGGCTATGAAATATTAATATATATCTTCATATTACTATTGATTTAGACTTAATCCTGCAACAGGGAAGGTACTCTTTTCATCAATTAAAATTAAAAACTTCTTTGATTGCATGGTCCATAAATAAACATGTTGGAAAATTTGTATGAAAAATTTATACGTGTTGAATGTGTTGTGAATATTTTGTTAAATTTTGTTGGAAAAATTGTAAAGATTAGTTTTATTCATGGTTGATGTATTTTCAATTTTCTGCTACACAGCAGATATATAGGACACATTTGTGACTGAGGTAAAAGAACATCTCTAGACACACTCACACGAGAAATTTCTAACAAAACAGAAAACGGATTGCAACACATAAATTCTATTTAAAATATACCCCGGTAATAGTGTATACAGGGTTATTTTCACGCGATGTTTTTTTCGCCCTTCTATACTTGCAAACAGTTTCGCCCTGTCCTGAATTCGCCCAGACACAGTTTTTTTTAAAGAGAGATTATTTGAGACATTGGAATTTGCCCAGTCTTACATTCGCCCACTGACAACGAGGGTGAAAGGGGCGAAAATAAAACTGGGGTACAGTATACATGATTGATATTTTGAATTTATAACTTTTTTTCCAAAATTATTAAATAAAGTTTACCAGTACATGATTTTTTGATTTTTAATATTGGAATAGTGGTGTTGCTTTTAAAGAGGAAATAGCTATTGCATTTTTGCTCCGGATTTGAAGAAATATAAACCGTGAATATTTATATCTGTTCTAAATAACCTCTGGCCCATGGTTAAGTAAATGTAAGACATTCCAATCTTCAGGAAATATTCACAGATAATACATATTTGTATTGTGCATGTACCATATGTACAGTAGACCTGTAATGTAAATGGATATGCATTATGCAATAATATTTACATTCACTTTCTTTCCCCCTATTAAATTGCATTGATTTATTTGAGTGATATATTTACGCATAACACAGAAGACCCTATCACCAAATCTGGTGCGTATGAAAACAATATATCCTTCAGTATTTCTCGAAGAACATGACTGACTCTCCTCGTGACTTCAGACCGAATCACGACCTGATATTATACTTACGCTGATAAACATTTCATTGATGTAAATATTTTTTAACAGTTAAATGAATTCACTTTATTAATTTATCATAATATCAAAGTTTATATTCATCTAATAACAGAATGAAAAATAAAATTGTGTATTTAGAATTTATGGCGTTGTGCACTATTTTTGTCAGCATAATTCGGCTGTTCCAATGGCTCTTCCGTTAATTGCGTACTATTTGTAGAATAAGACAGAGATTTTGAAAAATAAATCATAATTGCGGGAAGGGAATAAAGGTGAAAAAATGTAAATATAAGCATTGAATCATTATTTTTTGAAAATGTGGTCTCATTACTGCAACGGTGTGTGCAAACAAATTTTCATAACGTGCTAGCGCGCGTTATTCAATTTGTATGCACACACCGTTGCAGTTATGAGACCACATCTTTAAAAAAATAATGATTCAATACTTAAATATATACATGCCTTCAGAAAGTTGTTGCTTAATCATGTTGATAGAAAACTGCCATTTCAACCAGGCATCTTTATCATTTCAACACAATCATATTTTTGTTTCAGTGCAGTTGGTCAGGACATATTTAATAATGATACTGACCTTGAATGATTATATGATTTGACAAACTCACAATGATTTAGAATTATCTTCTTGTAAATGGAGACATTGTTTGTATGTAAATTACAGATGGGTGTAGAAAACTTGTCTGGCCAGTATGTCCGAGCTGTCTATCCCTTCGACACTAGCCATCCAAGGGAGATAAGCCTGTCAAAAGGCGACATTGTCAAAGTGGTGAGTGTGATTGACGATAACTGGTACTGTGGGGAGTTCCGGGGGAGGAAGGGGAACTTCCCCTCCAGCTACGTTGAGACGCTGAGTCTGCCTGCGGTAGAAGAGGGACAGAAACTGTACGGGGCTATAGAAAACTTTCCCGCTCAGCAAGATGGAGATTTGGAATTCAGGAAAGGTGAGTATGACACTTAAATTGATTATTTCAAAATATATTGTCAGGGTTTTTAAAAAAATTTTATATAGGAAATTTGTTAAATTTATATGCAACAGATCCTATTTAGTACACCAATACTTGTATTTGGGATGTAAAAAAATGATTTAGTTAGGATGAACGTAAAACACTTATTTTGTTGTACATATGCATATAAGGTATCTTTGGATTACGGTCATCTAAGGGGTGGATTTTTATCAAAGTAAAAGGATCTTTTAGTTATTGGCAAATTTGAGCTATAGAGCAGGGCATTTTAAGATAGGATGAAAGTGCATTGTGATAGAGTGCTCTTACAATTTTGGTGTATAAAAACTCTTTCATTGAAATTAATGTACAAAATTGAAAACATTGTTAATGTATGCTATGCACTTTGACATTTATAGGAGCTGTCATTCTGGGGACTCAGCAGATTGATGCCAACTGGTGGCAGGGACAGATTGGGTCCCATGAGGGGATTTTTCCTATCACCCACGTCATAGAGTTGGAAATCCCACCCACCCTGAAGGAACGAAGTCGGAGTGTGCGGTCCACTGAGCCCCTGTTTGCTCTAGCTCTGTGTGATTCTGCTGCTCAGCTTGATGAGGAGTTGGGATTTAAGACGGGTGATATTATCACGGTTACCGAAATCTTAGATGCCGATTGGTATTATGGGGAATTAGGAGGCAAAAAGGGAATGTTTCTTTCATCCTGTGTTGAATTAATTCAGGATACGTCACATGATAGTAGCTCATTGCCAGCTCAGTCAAGTGCAAAGCCCAGTTCTAAAATTCAGAAATCATTTTCACTGGACCAGTCTTACTACTCTAGTGTTAGTGATCCACAACCCAAAGAAGTTTCTAGTGACCAGTCAGGTTCACATTATATTCCTTCTGACCAATCACAACCCCCAGATCAAAGTGCCAACTTCACGAGTGAAAATACAAAAAGTTTAGACTCCTGTGTCAGTCCTTATGCTATGACCTTGTACCCTTTTGAAGGTCAGTCTGACAATGAACTGTTCTTTGATACCAATGAAATAGTGTACCTTATTCAACACATAGATGACCAGTGGACAGAGGGAGAAATTGATGGCAGAATTGGACTCTTTCCTACCTGCTTTGTCTCCATCATTGTAGACTGTCCATATGCCTTCAACGATTCTGACCTAGTCAACTCTACAGAGGCCAAAGCACCAGAAGAGCATTATCAGCTGTCAGACAAAGAAGAGGAGAAAAAACATGAAGATCTGGATATTAACGAAAATAGAAACTCATCTAATGTTAATGTGACCTCAGACCTTAAAGAGAAGCTCGATAATTCCTGTGCAGTTCAAGGAGAGCATGGGTCAACAGGACAGGAAGAAGAGTCTGAGTTTGCCCTTGTCTTGTATTCCTTCTCTGCGGAGTCTGATCAAGACCTCAGTGTGACAGAGGGCGACACAGTTCAGGTCATAGAGCATGTTAATGCTGAATGGGTTCGGGCCAGGGATGAAAATACCGGGAAATCTGGACTTGTTCCATCTGCTTTTCTTGACATCATTAGTGGTAGTCCCATTCAGTTAAAAGTGGAGGGTGATAGAAATAGTGAGTGTGAAGTGACCTTGAATGATAGTGAACGTGAACAGACTTACCAGCCTCAAGGACATGAAACATCTGTTGACAAAATGAAAGCCAAGATTAATGATAGCAGCAAAAATGTGTCTGATCAACAATTTAAGCCTGAAGTTTCAGCAAGTGCAAGTGTTCCAGAATCAAAAAACAAAGTTGCACATGAAACAACTAATCACAGTTTACATACAAACAACAAAAAAGAGGCATATCCTGCTCACAGCTTTAATTTTACATTAGAACAAAGATCAGTGCTACCTGTTAAACCTCAATTAAACCCCAAGCCTGTGATCAAACCCAAACCTAGCCTCTCCCCAAAACCTCTCCTTCCAGACAAAATGAAATTACAACCTGTGAAGGAGGTGTCTGATAATGAGGCCACATTGCTCAAATCCTCCTCAGCACAAGTTCTACGCCACAACGAATCCAGCAACACACTACAGAAATGTTATTCTAACAGTGAATTGTCAAGTCCAGCAACTCTTAAAACAGAAAATAGAAGAGCAACATTTTCATTCGGTGATGTAGATGCATCAAAATCTTTGAATGACTTGATTTCAGGGGAACTGTCCAAAGCTAAAAGTGATGGGAGACCTAATGTTACTGAACAGAAAAGGGCAAGTGTTCCAGCCCAGCCAATCAGACCAGTCCTCCAAAGGGGGCAAATCAGTAGCCAGTCCTTTGATAACTCCTCCGATGTGAACAAAGCTACTGATTCAAAAAGACACTCTGTAAATTTTCCTTTGCATAATCAGACAGCACAGCAATACGCAACAAATGATGACTTTGTGGGGAATTTCTCAACTGGAAACTCCATCTTTTTTGTGGACCCAGTCCCCTCTGGAAAAAGTCATCCACCCATGAGAAAACCCCCACCCATTCCACAAAGATCATTTGAGCAGGCCTCAGAATTTGACCGTAGACCTTCCCTAAGGAAAGCTCCCCCACCCCGTCCCATGGGTCCCAGACTAGCATCGGCCCCTCCCACTGAGCCACTGGTACCTGTGAAGGTGACAGAATCAAAGCATACTGACCAGGTGCCCAGGGTGAGGCCCTCCAGACCGGCCCCCACGCGTCCTGCCCTCACCTCTCCTGCAGTGACTCGTCCAGTTCCCACTCGACCAGCACCGTCCAGACCCCAGGGGCCACCCGCTCAGGTGGCTTCTCCAGAGGAGCTTATTACACTGGATGATGAAGTGAAAGGTAAATCACCATAATGTCTCATACAGCACAGCTGCTGTCCGGTTAGCTCTAAATTTCACTCTGTTTTCCTTATGGTTTTTTTTGTCAGGTTACTGGTAGCTCTAGATTACTGTTTTCTGTGGTGTTTTTGGTTTTGGTAGAATTTTTTTCCCCCATTTACCTCAATTGTTTTGTTAAATTACACAGAAACATCTCGTAAAATGACATTATAATTCCCTGTGATTCCTTAAAAGGACAAACAGTGAAAACAAAGGGTCACCTGACATGACCCTGATACACCCTGATAATAGTCGGATAGACCCTGATTATGACCAATTACACAGCCCCACCCACGCGGTATGCATTGGTATATAATATATGTATACCAGTATAATTATATATGTACATGAACACATAGTAGACATCTGGTAGATGTTTTTGGCTGGCTTTTTATGTGTGTGGGTTTGTACAGTAAAGAAAACTAAATTGATGAAGATATGGCCAGATTTGTTTATAGATTATTTTTTAAGTGTACTATGTACAGTGATCTCAAACAAGGGCTCCTTTAGGTCTACAGAGGTGTAGGTGTCTTGCTTGAGATTTATGGTATATGTATGTACCTTCAACTCGACCAGAATATGATAAGCACAGTAGAGTGAAAAAGTGAACACTTGTTTTTGATCTGTAAATATCTGTATGTGATCTAACTTGGCCCCAATATGAACAGTTGGGGAAACCATTGGAAGTTAATTATGAACCATGATTACTGAACATGGATACAAGTTTCTAGGTGAGTTAAAAGTATGTACAAAGTTGAACATAAAATATGAAAATAAGTGAATGATGTACAGTTAAGAATATACAGCCCATGGTATTTGGAATACATGTATTTACTATCATTCAGCTTCAAGTTACCTTCATTCATAAAAATCATGTCAAGATGAACAGCAAAAATTGCATGTGTGTAGAATTGTATTGTGAATAGAATAACTGTGGGAGATTATTTTCTATTGAATTAAGTTAAGGGGCATTGTGAATAATACAAGTATTACCAAATGACTAGATTTCTCTGAAATATCAGTTTTAACCACTGGGAATTTCCTGCTGTCACTAGCCTGTTTCACTTTGTTGATGTATTGATAAGATTTTGTCTTTATATGGCATTAGAATCCATACCTTCGTATTCCTGTATAGAACATGTTGCAGTAGTATGTAGAGAACAAGCCTACAG
>WFKH01011801.1:52210755-52237495 GCA_016163765.1 Magallana hongkongensis
CACAGGCACGTAGCATCGGGGCCGGATTAGGATTTTTATTTTGGATCAGTTTGGCCCCCCCACTTTTAACTTTCAAAAAACATTGCTACATGCCTGTGCAATATTACAATATGTGTTGATCTCAATGAAAATATTATAACACAAAATGTAATCATTACTTATGATCACTCAAAACCTGCCACAATGTATCATGATAACAACGAATAATACACCAGTAATCAAGACCTTACCGATACTGGTACTGTACCAGTATATTTTATCATCTATACCAAATTCGACACAGTTTTAATGTTTGCCTCCTTATATCACCTCTTTCTATCAAGTTATAATATTATACTAATCATAGAAGACTTTGTTCTTTTTCAAGTGCCATTTAAAAATACTCGAGGACCATTTATCAGCTATATAAGTGAAAATATGGCAAACAAACCGGAATTTAATCATATATGTATTTTTTAATTAATAATTATTCTATAATTAATTTATGTATATAGTACTGTATGAATCAGCTATTGTTATAGTATTGACCATGTTGCTAGGGCACTGTACTGTACATACTATTAAGACACAATACTGCGTAACTAACTTATTTTAAACAATTATTTTTGTCATTTTCATTGGTTGTAAGAAAATCATGTGAGATATTCTGTCCATGGACAATGAGTCTTTATCTTCAACTGACCCTGATCGTCTGCCTTGGATGATTATACAAAGAGCTTAGGAATTTTTACAGAGTGCTGTAGTTTACATTTATTACAGTTCAAAGTCACGGTCACTTTTACTTTAAAATTGTTTTGACGTTGCATGTGCATAAGACAACGTCACATTTTTTCCTGTTGAAATAGCTTCACTAAAAACGGAGAAAAATTCAACTTAGAACTGGTTTACAGCCGTAAAATTTCAGATCTAACAACTTTGAGATGTGTTTTATTCAATTCTTTAAAAATGTGCAAAAAATGCCATAAGCACCCTTTTCTCATGGACGCATTCTATGTGATTTCATTGTTCTTTGTGCATAGTATCTCCTATTTTAAAGTATCTATTACTTGTACACAATATGGTGTAAACATATTGCATTAAGATATGCGCTAAATCATATGTACATGTAAGTTACCTTGTTAAAAAATAAATTGCTGCGAAATATCTCGCATGTAAATATAATACATTATATATATGCTAAATCAAATGTACATGTAAATTAATGTGTTAAAAAATAAATTGCTGCGAAATATCTCACGTGTAAATATAATGCATTAATTTTGCAGTATCTAAATTTTAATTGTAATTCAAATTTTACAGAGGATCTGATAGAACTGTGTCCTGAAGAGGGAGATATAGAGGCTCAGAAAGAGGCTGAGAGGAAGAGGAAAGAGGCAGAAAAAATTCAACGTGAGGAGGAAAGAAAGAAGAATGAGGAGATGAAGGAAAAGCGAAGGGAAAAGCGAGGACGGGTGATAGAGGAGTTGATTCAGACAGAGAAGGACTTCCAGCAAAGCTTAGGCCTGTGTATAGAGACATTCTTATCTCCCAATGCTGAGAGGGTAAGGAAATCAGTGGAATGTGATGTCATAACATCCCACATTTTTTTTTTCTCTCTTATTTTGATTAAATATGGTGTAAATAATAGAACTGAAGAAAGAACCTAGGTTCTTTAAAATCATCCCATATTGCGAGAAATCAGAATGTGCCTTCTACCCAATAAAAGTTTTGATTAATTTGGATACACTGCTTTACATTCTCACTCTACATATTCAACTGCTAATTTTGTGCATTATTTCATGAGTGCAAATGGCTTTGATTAAAATTTTTATTAAGTTAAGAAATTTAACAGCAGTTTATATATTTATTTTGTGTTTGCAAATATTGTATGGAATATGACAGTATATAAAGCAATAATTGCAGTTCCTAATGTCTTCCTTGCTGAAAAACATTGTTTATAAAGTCATGTATTTAATAATATAAATGTAACAGAGTTACCATCCATGACAATACTTCTATCCTTAAAGTGGAATAAACACCTGGAAAAAGTCACTCAAATTAACAGTAAATTGGGGATAAAAAATGAATATCTAAAAAATTCA
Source organism: Magallana hongkongensis (assembly GCA_016163765.1). Taxonomy (NCBI): domain Eukaryota; kingdom Metazoa; phylum Mollusca; class Bivalvia; order Ostreida; family Ostreidae; genus Magallana; species Magallana hongkongensis. The sequence goes on from WFKH01011801.1 coordinate 52,212,837, forward strand.
GTTCAGTAAGTAACAACAATAGCCCCTGCTGGATTCATACTTCATAATGTGTGGATCACAAGCCCGACACTTTATCCACTCGGCTATGGAGTAAATTACATGTTGCCATCGATAAAATCCTTTTAATAAAACGAAATGTCGTTTCGATCAGAGGTCAGGCATTTTGTGATGATGTGTTATTCCACCTTAAGAAATACTTCTATCCACAAGAATTATGGTACGCACAGAACTGCACACAACAAGGGTGATTTAATGTGGTATGCACAGATTAACTCAGTATTCTTCTTTATACAGCACCCAGAGGTGGATGTTGGTGTATTGATGGGGAACATTGAGGATGTGGCAGACATGTCCCAGAGGCTTCTGACTGCTCTGGAGGGGGCGGTGCAGGGCAAAGGGTTTGAGGAGCAAGTCATAGGTATGTACCATAACAGGTGATCATTTAAATTAAATCAATTTTAAAACATTTTTAATAATTGTTCTGTAGAATGCTATTCATGTTAAATTAAAATCACTGCCTTAGAATATTGATTAAATGTTTTTCTGAAATTATAAAGCAAAATAAACAAGCTATAAACATAATACAAATGCCTTGATTTTATACATGGGGGTATGAAAAAAAAATCCCGAGACACTTGATACTGAATTGCTCTAATTATGTTACCACATGGTTGTAGGGGTATGTTTTGTTCTGATTTGTTGCCCCGTTGTTGTAGGTGTCTGCTTTGTGATTCTGGCGGAGGACATGAAGACAGCCTTTGCTCCATACTGTCGTAACCATGACCAGGTCATCATGCTGCTGGAAAAGGTACACTGTAGTGGTATCAGTATTTTTAAAATAAGTTGGTCAAAATGTGTCATGTTTGGATTTACCAAGCAGATCTATAAGTGTGGCATATGTAGAAGATTATTACAGCATGTAGTAGATTATTAAAGCACGTGCTCTAGTCATGTACTGTATTTCAACAGTTGAATATCAATTGAACCACAAAAAACGAGAAAAAATCATTTACTTTTATGAATTTAAGATAAAGTCTGAAAATATTTAGATTAAAAATACAAGTACAGGAAAACAAATGTAAAGGGATTTGTGGAATTTACTACAACTAATAGAATTTTGATTTATGTCCCGGCAAAGTCCTTATGATATATAAATGGAAAACTATCAGGCTAATATGAAAGTTAAAAATTATTTACTGCTATAACAAAGCATTTGTTAATCATATATTGTATATACATGTATCTTAATATGTAATTGTTATTTAAGTATGAGGAGAATGAATCAGTAATGGTGTACATCAACCGAATGTTGGATCGACTGAGACAGAAGACTGTGGTGTTTGATTTGGGGGCCCTGCTGATTAAACCAGTACAGAGGATCCTCAAGTACCCACTCCTGCTCAACGAACTCTTCAAGGTCAGGAATCCAAGGTCACTTGTTGAAAAATTCGAAAGAATTGCTGACATTTAAGGGAAAGGAATGTTTATCTCCTCCTGAAAAAGGCTGTTGTATGGAGTTCGATTCTGACTGTAGTTTAGTGTGTGGAGATAATGCTATATGATTAGGAAGTAGGGTCTACATTAATGTCACCTATTGTAAACTTCAATGATCTCAAGCCAAAAACTAAAAGTAATTTATGCAGATGTCACTGCCTCTAGTAGAATGCAAAATGAATGTACCAATATTACTTACATTGTTTTACTTAAGAATTCATGTTGTTCCTCTCTTATATAGTCAACGGAGGATGATCATCCAGACAAAAAGGAAATCCTGAATGCCATCAATGCCATGACTGAAGTGGCATCAGCCATCAATGAGTATAAACGCAGGAAGGACCTAGGTTAGAAACATGCACGTTAGACTCAATTATATTTATTCATACATTTATGCATCTATGTACATGGATACCGTTTTGGCATGTTTTTATTACAGTGTTCAAATACAAAAAAGTGTCTGATGAATCCTTCGGGGACAAACTTGCCAAACTCAGCTTCCACACAATCAAAAAAAAAGGCAGCAGGTTCAAAGGTCGAATTAGCACCAATCTTGGATTGTCACTGGTGAGTCCTAGAAACAATTGCAGTTAAACGTGCTTTGAATGAATTCAGTAACAATTACAATGTACAATACAACAATTACAGTAAAACATGCTTTTAACGAATTATGGTTACAACAAATCAAAATTGTTTTTTCCTTGTTCTTTGCTACATGCATGTTTTATTCTTCTGATATGTTTATTAAAAGTTAATATGAATGTGTTCATAGAAAAATCTTGGTAGCTGTGAAACATTTATTGAGGTGATTCAGGGCTCACAAAAAGCTTGATGGTTTATACATGTATATTAGATCAAAGATGAGAGTTTTGACCGAGAAGAAAATAAGTTTCGACAGCTAGAGAAGATGGTTAAAGTGTTCGTGAGGAATACACAGAGCTTCATGGACCAGTTACAGGTATTTTTTGAGTTCCAGGCTCATCATTATAGTTGCTTCTTTTAAGTACAAACATGTACTGTACTAATGGAATCCAATTGTTACAGATTTTCTCTTTTTTATTTGTATTTATTTTGTATTATTAATTGTATTTAAGTATTAAGTTTGGTTATTGAAATGCATGGGTAAGAGCTACCTATACATATGAAAAATACAAGGATTCTGCAATCAAATGAATAATGTGAAATTGTCATAAATTTTTATGAGATCAAATTAGATGAATACACTTTGAATTCTGTATAGAAAAGCATGTAACAAGCATCACAGTACACGGTGGATGTTTTGTAGGAGTCGGTGACCTGCCATGAGTGTATGGTAGCAGACATGGCCGACTTCTACGATGACAAGCAGAGTAACGCTGAAATGCAGAAATATCAAGAAGCTCAGGAACTTCTAGACAGGAAGCATTTACCCCTCTTTGTTAGTACATTTAGTATTCTTTTATGTTTATTCAGGTTTATTTACATTAATGAGTTCTTATTTTAAAGGATATGATCTTATAAAAATATTATAAGACTACGGTAGTAAAAAGCGATATATTGTTGTACATTAATACATTATTATGTATTATATGAGTGTTGTTGCATTTTTTAGTGCTTCATATTATAAAAAGTACATGTATACATGTATGCACGCATTAATATGTTGTTATAATAAATGATTATTACCATTGACATATTGATCCCCAGTTAATGTGTTGGGACTTTTACAGCAAGAGACAGTGCGAGACATGGTGACCTCCCCTTTAAACACTCTCCTGGCCCTGTTTGAGGCACCTAGTAAGGTCATACAGAAGAGGTTCGACAAGTTACTAGATTACGATTCCATGCAGAGAAAGGTCACAGATGGAAAGGTGAGGGTCATTACGTGGGCTGCATTGTGTCAATTAAATGCTGAATACTGTATGCAGGGTTATTCTTGCCCACGTAATTTTCGCCCTTCTACACTTGCAAACAGTTTCGCTCCATCTTCAATTCGCCCAGACACAGTTTTATTTTAAGATACTGTAAAACGAGAAAATATGGCGCACAACAAATTTTAGCGCCTTTGGCGCAGCTGCCTATGAGCGCTAGAATAAATAGTGCGCCAACGATTTTTCATATGTATTAAATTTTTCATCAGTTACAAAACAATAACTTGGTCCTTTTTTATACTACAGTGGACCCCGCTTAATATAATAGTTATTTTGTCAGGAAAAATTATTATATTAACCGGACTGTAATAATAACCGAACCCAGCTAAATTCAATGTGTCCAAGTATGCTATGTACCTATTTCACGTCATGTTTTATTACTATCTATTTCTAGACAATGTAATTTCTACAATAATTGATGATTTCTTCTAAAACTTTACTTTAAATGCTTCAAAAAAGTTAATTTCATGGATAAATTCAACTATTACAAGCTGGGAAAATTGCAAGATCCACCAATGTGCTTCCGATGGGTTGACATGCTTTCATTTTGTTTTCTTCCTGTACTTCCGGTTTTGACTAAATCTACTAAGGCATTCATGAGACAATTCGTTTTTAATAACTTCTTTCATTAAAAATCAAATAAACCACAAAGCTTTGCAGAATTTTCTTATTTTCTTTGATTTATTAAGCCCATTCTTCCTATAAAATAAAGGCATATTTAAAAAAGACTTTGTCACTACTTTACTGTAGTACAAATCGTCAAATGGAACATCATGTACAATGCTAAGCCATGAAAAATAACCCATTTTTTTTATAAATTATTTTACAAAAATAAGAGGCATTCACTTATTCAAACTGTAAAGAACTTCAATATACAGCGATGTCACTTGACAGGTGCATAGGTAAAGTACCCAAGCCAGGTGCAGTGAGGCGTGACTAATCCCGTCTGGCCAGCACTGTCGGTAAATTTAAAAGTGATTTGGGAAGTCAGAGTGTTTATACAAGCTACTCATGAGAGGCTAGCTCGTGAAAAAGGTGTGAAACTCAATTGACAGGCATGATCTTTCTATTATATTAAGCGGGGTGCACATATTAAGCTATTATAATAACCGATGTAAAATACAATGATTTATTAAGAAATGGTTTTGTGTTTTGAAAAACTATTATATTAACCGAACTATAATATTAAACAGGTATTATATTAAGCGGGGCCCTCTGTATATATAAGTGTGCGCTTACGTAATCTCGGATGGTCGATTCTGTTTGTTTACACAATTATACAGGTGAACGGTATAGTTAATTGAGTAAGTTCTGCCAAAACATGGATTAATTAATTCAATTTTGTTGGTTTTCACTATTTCTCATTAGCACCTTCAAAATTGGGTTTCCCCATGTCACTTCCATTTAGCGCCTCGAGGTAAAATTGTAATCACACCTGGCGATTGTCCACGCTGACAATACATGATTGATTATAATTTCTTGCTCTCTGATTAGCGGATGTTAAAACAATGAGACAATACCTCTGTTTTGTGTTATTTCAATGTAAAATTACTGTGTAAAAGATTCACTCACGGTGATCGAAACTCTGGTAACATTCGATTTCCCTCACCTTTAGTTTCGGAACTCTTCTAGTGTTATCCAAGTCGCTGCATTAAATTCAAAGTCCGATAACTCAAACTTGTTTACAAACAAAAATTACACATCATCGCCAATAAATAAGTTTTTTATATCAATCTAATGACGATTCGGACAAAATTGAGTATATTGTTCTCAACGACGGTTTATCGTGTGCATGAGCTAGAAATCAAACTTGTTGTTTTCACATGCTTGAGTGAACACAGAACTCAAGAAGAAGGTAGAGCTTCTTTCAATATTTGCCCTTAAATTCAAAAGTTGCTAAAATCTCATGAAAATACACATATACCATCTTGAATATGTGTGTATATAAATACCAAGTTATACACTTTTATCTTGTTCAAAAAAGAATAATCATGACTTCAACATTTTGGCATATTTCTAAAATTTAGTCAAAAATGAAGAAAAATGGCACATTTTCTTGTAGTTTTTTGAAGAGGAAAATGTGTCCGCAGCCGTCGCCCACAACGAAATTAATATATTTTATGTGATATTACATGATAAAGTTATAATGCGAGTTTCAGCGTGGGCGACAGCTGCGGACATAGTTTTCTATTAAAAAAACCTCTGAAGAATTGGTATCTTCTGCTTAATTTTATGAAAATTACGGGAAAATGCACTGTTTATGACATCACAATTACCCTTGTGAAAGTTTAATCAGGTAATTCTTTATAGATTCTTAGTTTATGGGTATTTTTGTGTAAATAAACATTACATTTCAATTTCTTGTGAAATTTTTAATAATCACTCTACACCAGGGCAAAATATGACTGAAAGTGTACCTAGTTCTTTGGGCATAATCGTTGATCAAACAAGAACATTTTTTTGTATTTTTTTAAGGAGAAGGTGTGTGTGCTAAAATTTAATTGTGCAAGTGTATTAGCACTTGCGTTTGCACTAAAATACGCATGCGCCAAATTTACTCGTTTTACAGTAGATTATATGAGACTTAAGAATTTGCCCAGTCTTAAATTTGCCCGCTGACAATTAGGGCGAAACAGATGGGAAAAAAAAGCTGGGAGCGAATATTTCCCACTAAACAGTACATTGTAGAATGGCTAAAATTAGTTACTAGGGTATATCTTAGATAATTACTTGTATATCAATGAAAAAATATAGGTACAGAAAAAAGTGTCAAATCTATAATTTCATATTTCTTTCTATGTACATGTAATTCATAATAATTTCCAGAAAAATCATTTCACATTTTTCAGTACATATTTCATAATGTACTTCAATCTTACAATACTGTATGAGATTGGTACCTGTACCGTTTGTATGTAGATGCCAGAGAAGGCCCTACAATCAGTGAAGAACGATTATGAGGGTCTGAATGCCCAGCTCCTAGACGAGCTTCCCAAGCTGTACAGCTTGTCCCTCCAGCTCCTTCAGGGCTGTATTGCAGCCTTCGTGCAAGCCCAGCGGGAGTATGTCAACCAGCGATCCCTACAGCTTGCCGATACCCTGGATGTAAGTAACAGAAAAAAAAGCAGATTAACTTGTACTGGGTTAATCATGCATTGTAGTGGATTCAGTGAATAGATAGCACTGGTTTTGTTGTTTTGGAATTTTGGAGTACTGTATTAAATTATGATTTACAAACACAGAATGACTAGTTTTAGATCATCCACACATTATGTGTAACCCTTTTTCAGTGTATATCTGGTGTTTGAGACAATTTAACAAATACTTGAGCATTTTATTTGATTTTTTTTAGCAGGTTTGATATGATTTTTTTAACAACTGTGTTTTTATTTATCATATTATTTTCTTTTACCATTAATTATTTATACATGTGTACTGAAATATCTACCTGTATTTGCAGCAATTCTCATTGAGCTTTTCTTATTTTTATTTGTCCAGTTTCTGTTTTGAGTCTCATTGGTCTTAAATTTCTCCAAACAACAATACCCAGAAAAAAAATTAATCCTTCCTTTAAAACCATGTAATTTGATTTTTATTGGCAGAGTTCAAATTCAATTGCAAAAAATGTATTTAATCTTTCCTTTAATCCCTCAAGTTGGAAATCACAAAAAATGAATAACAAAGAACTTAATGAATCTATTTTGTATCAGATGCAAAAATTTGCATACATTTTTGAAAAATATGTATTCATTTGGTATTTTGTGACACATAAGACTCTTCTTTGTTTTATTTTGCAAAATAAAATTTTTGTTGTTTAAATAAACTGTGTAAACTTAGCTAATGATTTTTACATGTGATCTCATAATATTATTTATTTGCGATTTTGCTTGTTTTTCCTATTTTGACTTTTCTGTCCTGTGTTGTTGAGCTTTTATACAAAAGGCATTTTGTTTACAGAAAGTCACTCAGCATGAAATAGCCACTAAATCTCAATCGCCCAACATTTCCACTGTAAGTCCATTGACAGTACTGTGTTTCTCTCGCTGACACAGTTACTAATATACATGTACACTACTGTCCGCTGTCCAGCATCATCAGTACAGAGAAAATAGCTTTATGTATGCTTTGCATGATCCCTTTAGTTTTAGATTGACCAATGCTTTTTATGTTTGCATGTTGCCAGGATTTTAAGCTAGACAGTTTGTAAAGGTGATGTAAATCTTGCAAGAATAGAACAGGGACATGTAACTAGATGGTTTACCATTTTATAAGCTATGCAAGGGACTGCATGATTTTTGGTGATTTAGGGGTTATTAAATTAGAGAACATTTACCTCTGATATTCCTTGGAATTAATGTTTTTGCTATCGAAAAAAATGGATGAATAAGACAAGAATACAGATAAACGGTAATCATTGTATGTAGTAATTGTAAACTAACTTTATTCAAAATGACTTGATTTTGCAAATGACTATAAAGAAATAAAATGGTTTGCAGTGACAAATTTTTTGCAGTATCAATCCCAAGTATGAAATTTTAAAAATCAAGGCACAAATAAACTAGTTTGTGATGAGAACTATTTGTGACAATGAAGTTCTCACAAATCTTATGGAATTTTCTGCAAGTTGGTTTATAGTTTCATGTTTTCAGAATTTCAGAAATTAGACTAGACTGATCCTTTTTGATTGGAAACATGTATCTGATAGAAATAAACAATAAACCATGGAAAATTAACTGAAATAGTAAACAATACCGACTGTTTTGAATTTCCAGGACAGTACTGAACAAGGAATAATTTTTGTGACTGTGTGCTATTTCTAGCTCCCCTCTCTGCTGTCTTCCACGGATAATCTGATCGACGTCTTCAACATCCGCCATGTGGCTGTGGTGGATAAGATGTCTTGGCTTAGCTTCATTCCCAAAGGATTCAATCCCAAAGTGGATGCTCTGAAACAGCCTGACAAGAAAGGGAAGAGGCCATCACTGGCTGTAAGTAAAACAAACAGTATTACAGTGATGATAAAGGTACACTCGTCTGATAACAGAAATTACTCTCCTTGGATATAAATATCTATTATTCTTGTCAAAATATTTTTTTTTGGGGGGGTGGGATAATACTCTTGAGAACGAAAATTTTCATCAGGAACATAATGCACCATAAATTTAAGTATAATGGAGTAATAAGGGAGGTCGGTGCACCTTAAATCTTTATATTTGATAGAGTAATTAGAAACCTGTAACTAGGTAGGTTTCTTGTTCAGAGATAAGTTCATTTTTAAGAAGATCTAAATTGTACACATCTTACTAATTAAATAAATGATTTTTTTTCAATATGTCATATTTCATGGTATGTGTCAAAGTTATAATTTCATGTACATGTATATTTTCTCTTTTCACTCCTCATATTGATATTAGGAGGAGACAAGTAGCTCTCAGAGTCAAAGTCAGAGAGTTTACCTCCAACAGAAATTTACTCCTGACAAACTGTACAAGGTAACCCAGAGTTACCTAGCAACAGATCTGATGGACCTGTCCCTGAATGCTGGCGACCTTGTGGGGGTCATACAGGAAAAGGACCCCATGGGCAACAAGGACAGGTGGTTTGTGGACAATGGAGGTAAGAAATGACCCTAAATTTCTTCTATTACCAGTTCAGTAATATTGATTGGTATGCAGAAAGTTATGATGGAAAGTTTTTCTCGACCATAATGCTGCTTAATGCATCCTATAGTATTTTAAAATTCTTTGGGAAAATGAGTTGAAATCTTTATTTTTTCAGCTGCCAAAGGATTTATTCCAAATCGTCTTCTCCAAAAGTCCCAGAGTCCAGACACTGCTGTACATGAAGAAACGAATCAGATTTATCCAAACATCTCGGTGCCAACTTCACCTATTTCACCCACAGTAATTGGTATGAGACAAAATGTGCCTTTCGTTGGAAGTCTTAGCACCCAAGGGTCACCTCCTGGGGGTCAAGGTCAGAGTAGAAGCTCAGTGGATGGAGGTCAGAGTTCAGGTCCAAGGTCACCTCAGGCTGCTACCCTGGTCAGCCAGCAGAGTTTCAGTAAGGAGTTAGATGACTTTTTAGATGAAGACATGACACCTGACTTACCCTCTGCAGAGGAAGGTGTTCAGCATGAATGTGAGGAGGTAAGATGCTTTCAAATACATATGAAAGATATTATATGTCTGTTTTGTTTTAGTCATTCTGGGAGCAAAACTTTAATTGCTGATTAATAAAATATGTACATGTACTTGCATCTATAAATCTTCCTTGCACCTCATTTAAGACTTTCTTTCCAAGTCAAGAATTTCAAATTTGTCCCCCAATTTCTTAAGTAAATTAATTTTATAATTTGTGTTCTACAAGTTATTTGTTTTCCTTACAGTTTTACTATGCAGGATACCCTTTCCAGTCCCGGGCAGGGAATGAAGTGAGTTTATTTGAAGGTCAGGTGGTGACAGTTTACGTCAAACATGATCAAGAGGGTAACAGTGAGTGGTGGTATGTGGATGCTGATGGGGTTAAAGGGTATGCTCCATCTAATTACCTGCAACCAATGAGCTGATGGGGTCAAAGTGTATGCTCCATCTAATTACCTGCAACCAGTGAGCTGATGGGGTCAAAGTGTATGCTCCATCTAATAACCTGCAACCAATGAGCTGATTGGGTCAAAGGTTATGCTCCATCTAATTACCTGCAACCAATGAGCTGATGGAATGCCCATAAATGGTGACAGGGATTGAAGGGACCCTCTAGAAATCCAATGAAAAGATCTGGAATATAATGGTCATGGTAAAAATGCATTACAATGAAATATCAAATTATGTGTGGCAAGTTAATATTCACAGTGATGAATAAATCCACTGTATTTCACAGGGTTTCTCTTTTATTTACTAGTATGCCATGATCAGTATTTAGAAATGCTACATATTCATCTATAGAGTTGTTTGTTTTGTTTTTTGGTGTTTGTTGTGTATGTACATGTACATTTTTGTTGGTATTTTTTGTATATTGTTATCCAAAGAAGATATGTTCAATGTTTAATTTATATGAAGATACACCTGTCATTTAAATTTACCAATGTGTTATCATTTTTAAGCAAGATTTAGGAATATAGACTTACATGTAGCATTAGTTTCAAAATTTTGTAGAAAACAAATTTGTAAACGATAATGCATGTGCATATATTCAAATCAAATAATGGCATTATGACACGTGCATTTTAACCTGTATTTTAAAATATGTATAACATTTACGAAAGATTTACTCTTCCTTCTCAAAACCTTATGAAAGATTAACACAATCATCAGGATACATAACTCTTCATAAGCATAATGTCTTAGGGTACAGTTTAGATTTGATATGTATAAAACTTAGCATTTTTACATTGTAATATTGTAATCCATTGTAGCAACTATTTATTATGAGTATACAGTTTGTATATACTTGGCCTTTGTTGTGTGTTGTGTAGCTATATCTTAGTTATCAGCTTGAGATTATGAATTTGTGGCAACCTTGATTTTTTTATACTGACGTCAGTAGCCCTGATTCATTTGTTGATGTTTTGACTGGGCTCCTGTTGCTATGTGGTGCTTTTATTGAACATGCTGTGATATTTGTACTGCGTCTGTAGATTTCTCTTGTATGTATAGCAGATGTATCTACATGTATGTACATATTACCCCATGATATGACAATTTCATTCCAGTTTCTATGCAAAGAAGAAGGAATGATATATAATTTTTAATAATTAATTAAATTTTTTCAAGAAAAATGCTATATAGCATTTTTCTTAAAAAAAAAGAAATTAGAATCTTTGTGAAAAATAGATATTTTTCTTCTTTAATTCTTTAATGGTTATGCATGCTTTTTCTGGTCATTTTCCAATATATTGGAAATTTTACACATCATGATTTGAGGTTTTACAATTTAGCTATCCTTGTAGTTACTCGTCTATATACTCACACATGTAGTACATTTGCTGTAGCTTTTGCATTTTTTAAATTCTTTGTTTAACTTCATGTAGAAGCACATTCAAATTTCTTGGAATATATGTATTTAATATACTGTTTTATAAAGCTGCTTATCCTAATCTGAAATATACTAAGATAGTATGCTATAAAAGTGGTCTTGTATGTATGTACACGTACATTTATCATTTAAAACCCATTTCTCTTTAGATTATTGTCATTAAAACACAAATACCAAATTAAGTTTTTATTAACTACCAGTCCAGTGCAGAATTCTTGCATTCTTTCAAACAGATGATGGCATATTCTATTCCCATACATAAAGCTATGGGCATTTACATGTGGAATTTATAACCTGTTCCAGAAAAAGAAATTAATCCCTTTTATTTTACCTAGACATCATGTAGAATTTGTCTGTATAGATGTATTAAACAATGCGTGCAATATATTGAGGCGCTATATAACAATAGATATCGATGATAGATCCTAGAATACTATTGTCTTTCACACCAGCTGGAGCATTTATCCTGCCTAATATATAATTTGTTTCTGAGTTTTCTCACCTTCACATTCCATTTGTTAATGAATGCCTGTATATGAAAATTTATATATTTCTTTTTTAATTTGAACAAAGATACCAATCTAGTTGTATGTTATATTTTTATACTCTGTGGTTATGGGTAATTTTGATATACATTTATAACAATTAGTCTGGATTTGTTTTTTTTTCAATTTTTAAAAATTTTTTTTTTGCTTTGATACAGGATTTTTTTAAAGGACTTTTTCACTCTACAACTTAAAATTGAAGTGTAGAGAAACCTAGATATGAAAGCTGTTTGTTAGAACAGGTCATGCAATAATCTGGATGTCAATGAAAAAAAAAAGTTTATTGTAAGTGAATTATTACTGGTATTTAATTTGTTTCACCTTAGGATTACTAATGCCTACCAGTTTTTTCCATTCGTTGGAAGTTGGAGGCTTTGATGTTTGCAAATATTAAGGATGTTTATCTATTTATCTACAGTAAAACACGCTTATAACGAAGTGCCAGGGACAGGTGATTTTGCTTCGTTATAAGCGTAATTCGTTATATCCGTCAAGTTTACAACATGTAATAAAGTCACGGGGAATGAAAATCACTTCGCTGTAAGCGTCAATTCATTATAAGCGTGTTTGCTATAACCGTGTTTTACTGTATAGGGTTCTGAGCAGTATTACCGGTACCAGTGTGTGTATTTAATGTGAAATATTATCTAATATAGGATCAAGTTACATTAATGTGTACAAGTCTACTACTCATCTGCCTTATGTATTCTGTATAGTTACCTTAATCATCAGAGTATTGTTCTTGTGGGGAAGAGTTGAAACGGTTCGGCTGAACAAAAAATTTAAATTGGTTTGCTTTCAGAAGTTATAATTTGCAGAAGTTTTGTGCGTAGAATGAAATTACTTTTAAATTAATTTTTGTCAACCAAATACAGGTTTAGTTTGCATTTTTTTAAAATTTACATTCATTTTGTGAAATGGCCATAGTAATGATGTTGTATTTACATTTAGATATATTTATTGTGTATGTTTTTACATATGATGTACATCTACAGTCAATGCTGAATTTGCCCAGTTGTTGATACATGTATAACTGTTGCTCAGACGGAAAATAATTCAAGTCAATAAAGTTACTCCTATCTCTCTAGAGCTGACATATTTATTACAGGTTAATTTGGTTTTTTGAATTCTTATTTTGTTTATGTGATCGATCATGCTAATTTTGTCCCTGAAAAATACTACCAGGGTATAAACAAGAAAGATAAAGTTATCTCCTGTAAAGGCATTCCAAGTGTAATTCTAGAGGTATTGGGCCTCTTTTCATAAACAGCTGTTCAAAGGGAACGAAGTGCCTGTACTTAATAAATGCATTTTTAATCACTTTTCCTTTTCATACATAGATATTGTCAAACAGATCATATATCCCTGTTCCGTGCATCTTTTGACAGTGGGTAAATAGCACTGTAAGCAGATAAATTGACTCCATAGATAAACGGGCGCTGACTTTAATCTCAGAATTCCTCTTTCTATGCTTCCAATCACCTATGTTGTGATTTTTACTCTGTCGGAACAAAGAACCTACAAAGGAACAACAAAATTAATAGTCCTTCTGCTTTTCTTTATGTTGTTTAATGTACCATTGCATCATTTATTGAACATTAATGTTTAAAGGTCAAAGTTGCGCAAATTTTGTCACGTCATGCCACCATGTGTGTTTTTCAAAATTGTACTTCGGGAGTGTGTACTAAAATATTTATATTTGTGCATATCTCGTTATCTGCCGGAGTTTTGACAGTTTTGGTTGAGTTTGTGAACCCTATGTTTCTATGACCAGTAATTGACCCTCTATCCTTACAAAAATGGCCGCAGTTTTGAGGTCTACATAAATATTGATTAAATGCCATTGTTTCAATTAGATTGATTAAAGATAAATTATCTACCAGACACAATGTATCTGATACTTATCAATGCACACAGGGTGTGCCAACAGATATACAGTTCAATTTATGATAAGACAGTCATACAGGTCTTTTACCAAAGTTCTGTAATACACAGAGACCACTAAATCAGTCTCTGCATGTGCTCAAGTTTTCAGTTTGTAAGAATTTAAATTCTGATTATTTGACACTTTTTTGTAAAAATATTTTTTAGGTAACTTGGTATAAACTTTCACAATTAAATGGATTTTTAACAATGAGTGTTACTTGAAAAAAGAGCTAGCCTGAATTGGCTGCAAGAACTGAATGTGGAACATCAGAATAATAATGTGCACGCCCACTGAATAAAGGATTTTTCATTGAAAAAAAAACCTAGCCGCCTTTTATCATTACATTGTATACACTTTTTAATGATACTTTTAAGCATCGGTCAATCACCGAAGAGTGATTGCATAACATGCTGAACAACCCTTTTATTGTTTCGGTACACAGTGTGATTTTTGTTCCATTAAGGTCTCCTTTTCTAGAGTGGCTAGGAGTATTATGCCATTAAGGCAAGCTCTTTGTGTGTATCTAATGTATAGCGATGTTTGTTCAATGGTTAGCTTATACATACAACCATTAACAGTAGTTTCTAACGACGTTAAAGGTGGCAGCAGAGTATTTCCTTCTTCAAATTTTTACCCTTGTCATTACGCACCAAAATGTACTGATAGCAAAATGATAATTAATGGTTGGCACGGGCCTGTACAATGCTGAATAGTCTGGTCTTCAGTGTTTTTATCAAGCCCGTTAGATTAGTCATTGATTAGTGGTATATCTGATGTTTGAACATTTAATTTACCCCAAAATGGGCCTTAAGGGCAATGTTGACCTCTGCCTCAGTCAAATAGGAATCAATGGTAATAGCATTCCTCCATTAGAACTACGCACAAGGCTGGCCGTTACTTAGGTACTATAATCTTTTCACGTTTTAACGTTATATTAGTGTTATTGCAAGGAATTCTTAATGTCTTTTTCATTGGTGTGTCTGATTTGTTCACCTTTACTGTTTGCGACTTTCTTTCTCCCTTTTCATAAGGAGCAGGTTATTTCGGTGTTTAAGGTTGATAAACTTTTAGAGTCATGCCATCGGAAAAATTCAAAATTGATCTCTATAGATCCCTTTGAATTGATTTCTTCAGGCCAATGGTGATTGGGGGTTTTTCTTTAACTTTTTTTTTATATCTGAAAGTCTGCATGAGTACAGAAAATAGCACCAGAACCTGATCTCTTTTGCATAAATCTTTTCAAAACCCAGGATCAATAGCTTTTATGGAGCAAAATTACTTCAGCTAATTATATTTAAATAAAACCTATTTGAATTAATATCTAAAAGTCTGAAAGAATTTACATAAAAGAAATTAAGAGTTCCTGTTTAAAATGCAATAAAAACGAAGAAAAAAAAAACCCATAAACATTAAACATTATAGTTAATTTAAGATTTTATGACAATGTTTTAAGTTTTATGATGTAAACTTATCATATTGGTTTTTATCAAGTGTAGCACTGATTCAATAGAGAGGAAAAGTCTTGCAGTGAATTTCTTAAGTATTTAATCCAACCATATCTTAATTTAAATCCATTAATTCACACAACTGTTTATTGGCGGTAGTAAGAATTTAAAGGTCCCTTGCTTTACTAAGGATTTCAGTGGTATTGTTACACTGCTACACGCTATAAATATTTGCAAACTTCAGAGGTTTTGAATGGAAGCTAAAACAGCGAATCATTTAAGATAAGTAACAGTAAAAATGGCAGAGAGCAATCACCAGGGGTGGTGAATGGAACAGCCATGTGTAATGTCCCAGCGCTGTGTAGTTACCGGTCAATTTAAATGTGTGGATTTCTCTATGAACTGGCAGAAGATGGAGTGAAAAGAAATGTTTCATTTGAAATTTCCTAAATTCAGAGGATATTATACTTGGGAAGAGCTAGGGTATGTTTCTTCATTATTTTTTCCCCTTATATATACATATTGTCATTTTTTCTGATTGATGGTAATTATGATGTATCAATTTGAGTGAACAAAATTAATACAGCCAATGACTATGTATTGATAACAGCTTAATTATTATAGGACTTTATAAGTTTCAGATATTCTTATTAGATGGGACTGCAGATTTTGAAACAAGTGTTTTCCATGTACATTTACTGGCTATTTAAATTATTTAACTGATTTAGTTCATTATCTTGAAGGCAAATATAATGTAGCTGTAACTAGATTGTTAATCTATTTGATTTGCAGTGACTTATTATTATATGGAAATTCTTATTTGTTCACCCTATCAATAGTTATTGAACCTGATGTCTCTGATTTTTCAGATGTCTTGCCAGAGCCCTGGGGGTGAGTACATTTCATTACCCCTCTCTTCTTTCATTTGAGATTTTGAGCATTTTTCCTTCATTATTCGATATCTTTTATTTCTGAAAAGCTGCCATAAATTTTACAGAAATTATGAAGAAACTTTGTTAATTTAAACAAATTGAGTAACATTCGAGTTAAGTATCTAGATAGAGTTTTTTAAGCACTATGTTTGAGCTAAAATTCCCAATAAAATGAAGATTTTGTTGTATAGATAAGACTTCAAAAGAAAAATCTCTTTAAAATTGAGTTTTGTCTAATTGATATGTAGAAGTTTATAAAAGATCAAAACCCCACTGTTCAAAAGAGAAAAGACTTTTAAATTAGATCTAAGATTTTGTTTTACTAATGAGTACCAGTAAGAAAGAGAAATACCCATGTTTAAACAAGAGTTGGCTGAAGATTTAAGATTTTTTACTGCTTGATAATGAGAGGTTTTTATATGTGATTTTTTAAATCTGCAGTATATTTGAAATTCATATGACAAAACTTTGGTCATGAGGAAAAACATGTACATGCACAGTTGCATATGTAAGTGTACTGTATATAATATTCAATGACATATAACCTGAAAAGAATTAAGTTGGAAGATAGAATGTGAACCTTACAAACTCAATTATCTATGGAATAAACAGTAATTTCTCATTAATGTATCAAACTATTAATACATGCACCTAATTCTTACATGGTATGTAATGGGTATAAGCTAAAAACTGTCCATTTTGTCAGATATTGGTCTGAGTAGTGTTATAAGTGCTGACAACTGGATTGTGAATCTCTGACATAATGGGCAGTTTTTGGCTTTTATTTACTTTTAAAACAATTTAAAATATTACTCTTTATTTCTGCAAAAAATTACAGCTTTCAACTGCATTTCAGTTAAGTGGGATTGGTGCTACAATTCAAGTAACAAAAGCCCTTATGACCCTATGACCTATGACAGTATACTAAAAAAGGTCTTATGTTGTCATATTGAAATTAATTACAAGTCGATATGTTGTTGAGACAAACAAAAAGACTTGATTTTCACGTGATGTGATTAAAAAAAAACAATGGAGATTAAATCTATTCTTTAATGTCAAGGTGTAAATCTATGTACATCTTAATAACAAGTAGGCCAGATTTATTAATTAACCCCATAGGCCCAAGAAAGCACTGGACACCTGATCGTCACACAGGACCAGTAAAACTGACATGGAATACAATACACATGCAGCATAATCCTCAAACACAGCTAGATTTAATTCTATGACTTTATTATTTCATTACAGTTGTGCATGACATTGCACTTAATCTTTTGACAAAGAAGCTTAGCTGTCTTGATTTAAATTACTTTCAGTAACAGATGAGAAATATGTTGGTCAGTGAGGGATTAATTAGCGTAGGCAAATCAAAAACCTTAAGATTCTTATTCTTCACATCCATGGCGACTATCAATGATTAAACTTTAGTCTAAATAGCTGGCAAATTAATAAATATTTAATGTAATAATTGCTTCTAATGGATGGAGGAATAATGTTTATGAGGATGTAATCTTCAATAGAGAGCTTATATAAATTCATTGAACCTTAATTTGGTATACATGGAGAGAAAAATTAAATTTAACATAGATACTTCCTTCCTCTTACAGCCTAATCACAGTTAAGACATTTATCAAATCAGATTTCTCCTGGGGTTTTTTTTTTTTTTACTTTATAATCTTGCTCTGCATGCAGGTAGATGTCATGATATTCAATATTTATTTAAAACTTTCACTGGGAACTTTATACAAATATCATATAATGGCAGACATGAATCTCACTAATTATATATGTTGACTCAGAAAAAGCGGGCTGTACGTCTACCTTCATCCACACCTGATTAATGTGCAGTAATCTGTGTACACAATGCGCGGATTTTGAAATAAATTGCAGGCTCGTGTGAACCTGTGTTGACTCATGGATTAAGACAGGCTAATTGTTATGACAGGTGTGGTGTCTGATCCTTACATCAAAGTTGTCTCTATGTACAAGTATCCAACAGCTCCCTCTCTCTCTCTCTCTCTCTCTCTCTCTCTCTCTCTCTCTCTCTCTCTCAATAATTCATTGATTAAAGGATAGGTTTATTGTTTTCTATTACAAATGATTTTGGATTTGACTGTTCTCTCTCTCTCTCTCTCTCAGATATCTCTCGATATCTCTCTCTCTGTGTGTCTTAATCTCTCTGTCTATCTGTCTCTTTCTCTGTCTCTTTTTGTCTCTCTTTCTCTCTAACTCTGGATTATTCATAGATCAAAGGACAGCTAGGTTTAATGTTTTCTATTGCAAATGATTTTCGATTTGACTTTTGCTCTCTCTCTCTCTCTCTCTCTCATTCTCTCTCTCTCTCTGAATTATTCTTAGATTAAAGGACAGGTTTACTATTGTTCCCTATTGCAAATGATTTTCTATAGGACTGTTGTTTTCATATAAGCCTGTTGTTTTTTAAACACAATGGCATTGTGTAAAAATGATCCCCATATTTGTGTCAATGTAATTTACTATTTAAAATTTACAAAATCAATGTTATTGTTGAATTTCAGTTAATATAACACAAGTGCATATACAATTCACACTTGAATATGATATTTTGATATCATTTTTGAGCATAAATTATACAAGGTAAACTGATTCTAGTGAAATCCAGGTTTTGTTCACTAACAACTTTGTGGTCCTTTATTAAATGTCAGTCATTTCTTTATTTTTAGTATCCTGTTGACCTATTTAAGAAAAATGTCACAGGCTCAGAAGTTGTTGTTGAGGAGCACGGACTCAGCCTCAAAGTGAGTATTCCTATGGCAACAGGATAGGGACTTCAGCCTCACTCGCATTGGGTTTCTGATCCATTGAATTTATAGCCAGCCAACAGATAGATTTACCTTGAATAAATACTTTATTCTTTTTCTGATAAAAAGATGTTGGGCAATACTGCAGCTAAAATTTTTACCCAAAACTTTCAACAGTTTTTATATTTGAACAAATAATGTATTGCCATATAAATGAAAAGACTGGCACTCAGAAGAGAGTCTTAGATTGCCTGATGCAAATCAAGTTATTATGATATCATTAACCTTTAGAGTTTACAGTTTCTAACAAGTACATTTATGAAAATTATTATGATTCATCAAGCTGTCCACCTTATTTATTCTCAGGAGGCCTATAAGATGGTGGACCACAGACTGTTGGAGAGGGCCCTCCATCGCACTTGTAACCTCCACTCTGGGGACTGGAACATGAATGTGGTCCGCAAATGTCTCTACTATCTCAGCCACTCTGCCATCACGTGAGTATCAAACTCAGCCATCTCAACCTCGCCCAATCTCAAACTCACCCATTTCAACCTTGCCCAATCTCAACCTCGCCCAATCTCAAATTTTCCTTGCCCAATCTCAAACTCCCCCATTTCAACCTTACCCAATCTCAACCTCACCCAATCTCAAATTTTCCTTGCCTAATCTCAAACTCACCCATTTCTACCTTGCCCAATCTCAACTCACTCAATCTCAAATATTCCTTGCTTAATCTCAAACTCACCCATTTCAACCTTGCCCAATCTCAGACTCAACCAATCTTAGACCCACCAGATTTCAAACTCTTTATATCCCAAACTCACCTTGTATCATGGTTTGTATAGCGTATAAATGTTTTACATCACAGTTTATTGGTATCATGCCTAAGACTTTCCGTGTTGCTATGTACCAGCATAATAAAGATTAGTCTTGATTTCTGCACACTATTGTCTTTGGTGTATATTGCACATTTATTTACAATGCCTGTGTATGCGTCCATCAGGTACTCAGTAGTTATGCTGTAATTGTGTTGTAGGTTTGAGGAGCTCTATAACATCAGGGTGGCCTACCAAGCGTTTGAACAGTTTGATATGAAGGGTCTGCTGATTGATCAGGATATACTACTCAGCAGTATCAAGGTATGTTTAGTAAAGACTATGTACTAATGGCTATCTTAGACTGGCTGGACAGGATTATTGAATTCCCTTGTAAGAAGTGACCAGATAAAAGTATCCAACAAGAGATTTAACTGTTTACATAGTTAACATCTACCATTATATGATGGTCTATTATGGGTATCCATTATAACCCTATAACACACTGTGTATGCTTAAATGATAAATCTATCAAGAATATTTATGTCTGCAAAATCATGTATCAATAAACTTGCAGAATTTTAAACAACTAATGAAACTATTCCTGCAGGTGTTTGAACGATTCTAAAGTTGATATATAGCTTTCTCTCCTCCTAGTAAGAGTATTTCTGAGATGAGATTGTTATATGAAATCAATCAAGTTATGTTCATTAGATTATGGGCTTGTTTGCAATGGATGTGATGATTTTTTTAATCCAAACTCTATATTGGTGTCCTTGTCTCAAATCTTGCACATTTATTGACAGAAAAAGTCAATATTGAAAAAGCCACTAATCTTCATATTTCCTAGATTTCAATATGGGATTTTCTCTTGTTTTATGCAGAAACATGACATTGCTATCATGTTCTGCATGTAAATAGAAAATGTCTTTTGAACTGCAAAAGCTTCGAAGGCAATTGTGGATTTCATTAAACCTTAATTGAAATGTTTCAAGTAAAAAAAAAATCTAAAGTAAATTTCCGAGATTGATTTTTCCCTCTTCGCCTTTGCGTTATCAGTGCTTTTGGAACCTTTCGTACAAATGCGCACAACTGTTTAAGAAAACTTAATCTCGTATTCATGTTAATTCAAAAACTGTATTCCTTGCAAGGGGGCTTTAAACTAATATGTGAAAGTGATAGAGATAAAAATGAAGAGTGCATGCTCAATACATGGTCTCCTGCCATATTTGATAGAATTCCTTTCTGTGGGCTCCGAGCACCCCAAGCCTTTGGTTGCCTTGAGTTTCCCCAGTACTGTTATCAGTTGTTTATAATATTCCTATTTAATTAAATTTGTCTGTTTTTCTTCTCTGGCCTCTTTGAGAAGGTCAAACTGCTGTTTGGAGATTATTAGTTCTAATAATTCTTTCAATCTTAATATTTGATCAGATTTTCATACCAGGATGTTATACAATGATGGTTCCTTTGCTTGTCTGGTCAATAACTATTGACAGGTTGTTACTCAAAGAAAATTCTACATTTCACCTGAGTAGAATATTTGTACTTTAAGAATTATATCTTTTTATGGGCATTTTGAGTGACAGTTGGACACCTAGAACTAATTAAACAAGTTCAAAATTGGACCTGCAGTGAAATTTCAACAATAAACATTATGTCATCGCAGCAGTTTTCTTTGCGTTTCTTTGTTAAGAGTTTTTGTCTGTAGATTTATGGCTCGCAGCGGTGTGTTGTAATTCACACTGTTGTTACTTAAGATCCATGCAGCATTATAAGATTTCCTGCCAGTGACACTGCATTCAAGGGGCATTCTTATTTTCTATCATCCATGCATAGATTTTTGGATGATCAATATGCTTTTCATCTTTATATCAGTCATTTTGTATTTCACTCATAGACTGTTTTCACTGAGAGGGAAATGAGAGCGAAGAAAATATATGACAAAGATTACTGAACTGAAGAACTGAATTGCCATCATAAGATGTTCTCACATAAATTGATATTATTCATATTTGAGAAGTTGAGAATCAGTTTATGGCATGGCAGAGTTAGATCACTCATGGAAACAGAAAAAGCCATTTAGTTCCAATTGAATTAGATTGTGAAAAAGAATCTATTGGATAGTCTCGCATAAGTGTTCTCCTAAATCACAATAGCATAAGTGTACACAGTACATACTGCCGAATGCAAGTGATTGTTGTTGAATTTATTAAGTGTATTTATTTTGTCCTAAACCAATATTTGTTGAGCTTTCTGGGTGAAGTTTATGTGTCTGAGGGGTATACAGAAAAATTTTTAGTGCCCCTTTTCTGTACCTAGGCAAAACACAGCATTTGTTTAAGAATTCTGCCGATAGAAACTCTAGTGAAATGGGGAGTTGAGTTAAGATGTCAATTTTTTTTTATAACCAGCATAATACAAATGAAATGCTCATAGATCTCTTTAAGAAATTTAATACAAGGCTTCGCAGACAAAGGTTTTAAGTGTGTAATCTTAAAAATCAAATGAATCATGGTTATTGTTCAGGAAAATTTGATTTTATTGAATTTTTTAATGAAATGAACAATTCAAGATTGAAGCAGCTATGAATGAGATGAATATTACAAGTAAGCATAAAAGATAAGGAAATTTTAATAGCTATTTATGGTATGTGGTGATGTAGCTTGGTAACTCCGCTTTGATTATTGTAAGTTGTAATTTGATAAAGGCTTCGATCACCGCTATACTGAACTTATCCTTCAATGGAGAAAGTTTTGACAATTTGTTGGCATATTTAAAAGTCATTTATTCATTAGGGTCTATGAGGCTTTGAAACTGTGTTGATTCAGTTTTGACATCTGCATTTAAAATTGATATTAAAATGTTTTTGAAATATTGATATGTATTAATGTTTCTTAAGATATAAACAGCAAAATGCTGATTATAAACCTTAAATGTGACACTAATTTACATGCAGCAGCAACTTAGCCCTTATAGAATTAAGGTATATAGAAAGTTGATGCACAGAACAGATCGATGACATTGGAGTTATCAGTACTTAATGCATTAATTGCTACAGACCAGCGAGATGGTCCAATGGCATTCATCCTAGAAGCAGTTTAGTACTTGTGGAATTCTCAGTACTGGCATTATTTAATTGAGACAGACCAAGGGCATTTGCCCCAGAAACAGTTCAATACCACTGGAGTTTTTCAATACTTACATTCATTTGATAAAGTAATCTATAATGGTGGAGGAATGCTGAGTTGTATTGATGTTTTCTATTGTTTTGTTTGAGAGTTTTAAACCTGTCTCATTGACTGATTGGATCCAGGGACCATGTGTTAGTTTATAGTTATAGTGATGGAGTGGTCCATTATACAAAGATTTAATGAGTTGAAAGCCTTCATTACCTCCATAGAGTCATCAGAGCCATTAATCATTAAGATTTCAAAAGAATTTTGAATTAAAAAATGAAAACTTTTCATACGATGTTAATGATAATTTAATGAGATAGCAAAAAAAGAAACCTCTCAATTCACTTATAGTTCTGAATACCTGTTGATAAATGTACGAGGATCAGAAGTTATGTGTGGCATTTGTTTATGTTAAACCTTGTACAATGGACAGATGATTTATCTAACAGCATGGCATTTTAAAATTAAATTGACAACACAAGAAAGGTCACTCTGCGTAATTGGAATGTATGTTCTGATTATATATCAATAGTACACATGTATTTAACAAGTAGCAGGAGGACTATCATATTCAATAAAAATCTTAAATCAATAAATTATTTTTTTCAATAAGGACTTTGAAGTCCAAATGCATGTACAATGTAATTTTAAAAGATCATCATTCATAGGGGAAAATATGCTAAAAGTCTAGCAATTAATAGCTCTATCTTTTTTGATGATATCTTTCCAACAGCATTTACTAACTGTGGAGTTATTTACATCGTTATTGTTCAGTATTTGTGAATTTTGTGGATACTTCTCATTCATGAATTTACATCCTCAAGGAATTATGAAATTAGATCTTTTATTATTAGATCACCTGAGTAAACTCAGGTGACCTATTGCTATCTGTTTTTGTCCGTCGTCGTTAGTCGTCCCTCGTACAGGCGAGGCCAAATATACAAAAAAAAAAGCCAAATTTTCAAAAATCTTCTTCTCTACTCCAACACATGTGAGGAAAAACCTGATTGCATGATTTTGATGTCCATGAAGCCCTCTACTAAAATTATGAAATTCATGGCCTCTGGGTCAGGGGTTCAGGCTCTAGGTTGGGGCCAATATGGCCATATAGTAAAAATGTATTAAATCTTAGAAATTAATATTCTTCTCTACTCCCATATATATTTGTTAAAAACTAAATGCATGGTTATGATGTCCATGAAGCCCTCTACCAAAATTGTGAAATTCATGGCCCCTGGGTCAGGAGTTCCGGCTCTAGGGTGGGGCCAATATGGCCATATAGTATTAAAATGTATTAAATCTTAGAAAATTCTTCTCTACTCCCATATATATTTATTAAAAACTAAATGCATGGTTATGATATCCACGAAGTCTTCTACCTAAATTGTGAAATGCTTGACCCCTGTGACAGGGGTTTAGGTCCTAGGGCAGGGCCAATATAGCCATATACCAGGTAGTGAAAATGTATTAAATCTTAAAAAATCTTCTTCTCTATACTCCCACACATGTGGGAAAAAAACTGAATGCATGGTTATGATGTCCACTAACTCCTCTACCTAAATTGTGAAATTCATGGCCCCTGGGTCAGGGGTTCAGGA
>WFKH01011801.1:52237595-52251720 GCA_016163765.1 Magallana hongkongensis
ATGGCCATATAGTGTTAATGCATATAATGTTTAAAAATCTTCTTCTCAACTCTCACACATCTGTAAGAAAAACTGACTTCATTATTATGTTAACTCGGAAGTCCTCTACTAAAATTGTAAATTTCATGTACCCTGGAGTATGGGTTTTGACTCTAGGGCAGGGCTAAAATGGATGTATAGTGTTAATGCATATTATGTTTAAAAATTATCTTCTCTACTCCCACACACCTGTAAGGAAAACTGAATTCATAATTTTGTAGACCAGGAAGCCCTTTACCAAAATTTAAATTTCATGTCCCCCGAGGTAGGGGATCTGACTCTAGGGCGGGGCCAAAATAGTCATATAGTGTTAATGCATTTAATGTTTAAAAAAAATCGTCTTCTTTACTTCTGCTGATACTGAATAAAAACTGACTGCATATAAAAAAAGAAAAAAAAGGCGTCTATCAAAATTTTAAATTTCATGTCTCCCAATGTAGGGATTTGAATCTAGGGCGGGGCCAAACACTCATATAGTGTATAGGGTAGGGGTTCTTAATGCAGGGTGTGGCCAAAATGGTCATTTAGTGTTAATGTATATAATGTTTAAAAAACGTCTACTGACACAGAATAAAAACTGACTGCATATTTAGAAAAAAACATTTAGCTGTCATCTTTAATAATATATTTCATGTCACCTACATGTAAGGCAAGGGTTTATGAAGCTGGGAAGGGGGGGGTATATATTTGTCTTATTATTTTATTCTGCTCAAGAATTTCAATGAAAGAAATGAGTAAATTCACATAGAAAAGAGAAAGAATGAAGCTGTCTATCAAAGTTAAGAGATAGTGAAAGTATTTGGAAAGAGTTAAGGGGGGGGGTGTAAAAGTTAATGGAGTTATCTTCATAATGGAGTTATCTTCCTTTGCTTGTTCATATTTAGTAATTAATCTTTGAATATAATGTAATTAAGACGTTGTATGATCAAAAGAGTTATGCAAGTTTTTTATCATTTGAATAAAAACAGTTTTTGAACTTTTTAAATAAACAAATAGACTTGTTAATAGTAAAGTAATAATTGGCTAACCAAAATCTCACTGATAAGCAGTACATGTAAAATGATTTTGGTATAAATGCCAGATGGTGATTCATTGTTAATGATGGTTGAATATTTAAAAGCTGGAACAGGAGAAGTGAGTAACTCATGATGGCTTTTAAAGCTGTTTTTTTTTTTTAAATGCCGACAGGGAGAGTTTGGGATGGGGATGAGAGGTTGTTTTAAATAAAACATGTATACCAACCACCTTGTTTTAGTTTATCTACGAAAACATATACACATAAAACCTATCTTGAAAGTTAACAAATATGGGAAAATTATTTTCTATCAGAGTCTTGCACCTTTTCAATATCAGGTCTTGCACTTTAAGTTTTTCGCTAGAATTATAGGTCTCATAGTCCTTTTTGAAAGATTTCAGGCAGGGAGGTGGTCATCATTACAATATTATAATTTTTCTACTCCAGAATGAAACTTAATTAAATGCATATATGAGACTCCTCGACAAGTTTGTGTATGGGTTATGGTACTTAGGTGACCATTAAGGCCTATTGGCCTCTTATATATATATATAATATTCATGAAATGAAGCCGCAAAATTATGTCCCCATAAACCTACAGATTCAGTGAAAATTTATGAAAGTTATGCAGAGTACTGGTAATGATAATAACTATATATATACCTAATTACTGGTATATTCAATTCAATTCAGTTTATTGACATCACCATGTTGGCATACAGTCAAAATGAAATCAAATGACGGACAAAAGAATATTATAACATAAAGGCTATAGCATGCACGACAATTTTATACAATTCTTTATAGTCCCTGGAACTGTTTTCTCTGCATAAAGCATTTATCTAAGTAGACACATAGACGATCACATGGATTAACGATTTCTTTAATGGGATCACTACCATCATTAAAAATATCACAATATTGAAATCGAAGATTGTCATACGAAGGACAGTAAAGCACAAAATGTTTTTCATTTTCGACTACCGGTAATAATTTACAAGCATAGCATAAACGTTTTTCCTTAAGGATAATTGGTTTACAATATCAACCTGTTTCAATAAATATAGTGAATGTGCACTTATATTAGAAGCAATATGTGTCAGAGTGAATCATGTATTTGATTTTTTGGATTGTAGATGTGTGGGCGTTCCATTGCACCGATGAAGCTGATGCACAGACTCAAACATATGAAGGTCCACTTTGAGGACAAAACTCGCATACAGTTGTCGGAATACCTGGAGCTGATTCTATGGTGTGTTTACTAAATCCAGCTCAATACAGCAAGAGAGATAACTCTTGTTCACATATTGTGGGTGTTGTATTGATACCTAATAGAACTTTTTTGGATGGGGGGAGAAGGGAAAGTATTTAAAATGTTTATCATATATATTTATTTTTATTAATTTGTCTGATTATTTTAACTAATCTGCTACATGTATTAACAAAAGCCCACCTAAGAATCCCCACTCGCTGCAGTAAAATAGAAAAAAAAAATAACCAATTTTTTTTCAAGCCAATGATCTTATTTTAGCAAAAAGTACCCTAGAATTGAATTTTATAATTAAATTCGTAATCCTTATAAAAGATAAAATTTTAAGGAAACTTTTCTACATAACAATTAAAAGGTTTTTAAGAATAATTATGAATTTACCATAGAGAAATACTTCGAGTAAGCAGAATAGGGCATATACATGTATATATATAAAGAACAGACTTGAGAGAATAGACGGTAGGGAAGAGTTTAGATTTACATAGTATGTTAACAGAGATCTGCGCAATAGAGAATACAACTGTATATAGTCAAGGCCGATAAGCTTGCTATTTAACAACAATAATATATGTTGATGTAATCTGTTGGTTTACATCTATTCAGTTAAAGCTGTAGATTTTTATCAATCAAACAATGCTTACCAACAATTGCTCAATGCTTTGTTTTAAACATTTCTTCTATGGGGGCTCACATCTTTGTTTCTGACATTTTCTCACGAAAAATTATGGAGGGAAAACATCCTCGTAAACTATCAGCAAAGGAACTGCTAAAGTTTCAGTTCTTTAAGAATTTTAAGCTGACATTCCGTGAGAAAGGGAAGATCCCTGAGACTGGGGTTTATGAGATATCTGATTGTTTGGAGGAACTTCCTCATTTCAGGTGTGGAAGTTACAAGGACTACACCCCAGAGGATGGGACCGCCCCCCAGGGGAAGGAGAATGAACTCTACAAGGTAATCACATTAGTATAGAAAAGAATATCTATAAATATTATACTTTAAAATACTAGTAATGTAATTGATAAAATTTCATGATACACTTGTTAGATGAAATAAAAAAGATCATGATAAAAACCATAAGTATCATTGTGTAAGTTTAGATAAAAGAATATTTTAATGCAGGAGTTACCTAAAGTAGCTACTACTAGTTGTTAAGGAACTATAATGACATTCTGAATGTCTTTCAATAGTTCCACTAAGAGGGATGAATGGTTGTGGCCATTTTAATATGATATCAAATTCCTTGATAAGATTTAGAGCTCTGTATAAAAATACAGAGAAATGCAATGTTTTCATATTTTATAGCTAAAATATTTTTCTTTACCATTAATTATAAATGGCTAAAGAAATTACCTCTAAATTTAATGTAGATCCGAAGGGTAATTTGTTGACCACCCAGCCTCCTAAAGTCTCTCATAGTTGTCTTTCAAATAATGGCTCTATGAATGAAGCATTGTGGATTTTTTCATTGTAGCTTGCAGATTTTGAGCAGCTCCTTTCCCACTACGATGCCCGTCTTGCCAAGAAACTCAACGATGAATACCTCAAAGAAGAGTGGGACTTTGGCCAGGAAAACCTGGGGAGTAAGAAGATGTTCAAGGACCCTCCAATCATCTGTGCGGAGGAGAGGATAGAAATGGTGGGTGATCCCCCGATATCTCTTAACACTACTCACAATTTAACCCAGGTTCTTGGATTTAAACCTTTAACATTTGTTGGATACTTTAGTGATACTAAAGATCTCAAGGGGAATAACTCTTAAGTATTTAAAAAAATTTTTGAATATATTATACTAAGTGCAAGTCTAAAAGGTAACATTCTAATGTGTAGGATTTATATGAAATGATAGAGGGCACTTTTTTCCTAATTCATGTGGTTAACACAGACATACATGTAGCTTGCTAACCAACTTGTAGATATTTCTGACATTGTATGACTTGTGACATATTTCAGGCCGACACCTGTTTTTGCGATGAGTTTGTCGCATTTTATGAAGAGGTAACTAGTTAGGTGATGATTTTATTTAATTAGGTCACAGCAGTTCTATTTAGATTTAATGCTACCACAATTTTGCTGTTTTTATCGTATTGAATATTGCTTTATTTAGGCAAGAAGTGGCAATCAACATTTATTTATTGAATTTTTCAAATAATATATCCATTACTAACACCTACTTTTGTATTAGAATGTTAACAAAATATCTACCACAGCTATACATGTACAATAAAAGCACTGATGCTCTTTAGAGTAACTGCAGCACTTATATTATGCATGATTATACAAATGATATACCAGGATTACAATCTTATGAATGAATATTTTTAATTAAAATAGTTCATTTATGTAAAAAAAAATGTCTAAGTTTATAGATCTCTGTGTATTTATATCATAACTGTTTTGTGTTGGTTTTCTGTGACATGATGTATTAAAACCAATTAAAGACATTAGTACATGATTTTCATGTATGGCTAGCATTCAGAGAACTTTATCTGTACAGTTTTTTGAAGAAGAGGTTTTTTATTACATGAATTACTAGTATCTGTGTGAGTACCCCCTCCCCCCTCTCCCCAATAGATCAAATGATGCCAGATTAAGTCTGTGGTGTGTTTGTGTTATTTGTTTGTTTGCAGTTATAGGCAGAATATTTTTCTTCAGAATTACGATTGGTGTAGTCCTCAAAAACAAACCAAAAATTGCAATTATTTTATCCAGTAAGATTGATGAATTTTAGTTGGAATGTATTTATAACTTGTATAGAATTAAATCTTTGATAGAAATGTATTAATCTTGATTAAATATTATCATGCAGAATGTCTTAAACTATATTCCTTTGGTGTTTGCTTGCACCTATTGAATATGTGCCGTTTTAAACCTTGCACCAGAAGTAAAAGAAATATTAAGCTGGTGGAAGAAATTACAAAAACCCATATGAAAACATTTACTTCTTTGAAAGGGTAGTGGGCCATAATAAACATGGAAATCTTTTGACTTACTTCTTAATTTTCAGGTCTGGTTTGCAATCAGACTTGGGGTACATGGTGATTTTATTGTTACTTTACAAAAGTTTTTGATTGCGAGACAACATTGAGAATATTTCATTGTTTGCATTATTAAATACCTCTTCATTTTATTAAGTGCATGCACCGTAATTCATTTTACAGACAAGGGCATTTCATATCCATCCAGCATTTAAATGCCAGCTTTCAAGTATATTACCCACTTTTTCTTAATATTGACCAATGAGTTCCATTAATCTTAATGTCGACAACAAAGCAAATATGTTCTACCTTTCTGGTGGAAGTGTATATTACTTAAAAGATGTGAAGTGTCGGTAGGAACAAAGAACCGAGCTATATGAAGGTAAACACATGATAAAAACACTGCCTGTCAATTTCAACTCTTGATTGGGATCAAACTGCCATTTGATTGGCTCAGATATTGGCAACAAGGCTAAGATAAACTCACTCATTTCACCACAGAAAGTGTTTCATCTCAGGTAGGGCCATCTCCAAGTGATAAAAAAAATTTGACAGGTATGCAATATTGATATTTTTAATTTCTGTCTTTTATGAGACACTGGCAGGCACATTTTTTTCCCTCTGAAAGGCATATATGATTAAAACTGATCAATTGTCCCCTCCTGTGACATCCAGACTTGTGGAAATTTAAATGTATTTCATTACATACCTAAATGGAATAAAGCGCACTTTTATTCCATATATCTATGTAATGGTATTAACACTTTGGAATTACACCAGTAATTACAAGTCTGGCTAGAAAGAAGGGACTGTATTTTTTTTAATGACTGTGAAATCTTTTGAATTTAGGCTAGAAAGCAAAGGAAGTTATACAAACATCTGAAAAAGGAGATAGTGACCTCTCAGAAAATGGTTTACCGGGTGAAAGCCGGATTTGTGAGAGACCGGCCACTAACTGCTCCAGATTTGTCAATGTACCAGAGTAGCCAGAGAGCGGAGGACAGACCAGAGATGACGACCAAGTCAGCCTACGATAGGATCAACCATCGGATCAACAGTGGCCGATCTAGATGTAAGATTCTCAACCCAAAACTTCTGCTCAAATGATTCTAAAAATTTTTGATAATATAATTGATTGTAAAATAATTAGTAGTTGTAAGTTTAGTTGACTAAGAGAAACTGTCTTTTTTTTTTAAGTACAATATTTGCATTTAGTTGATACACTGTGAACTAGACAGTCTGAAAATTAAAGTACATATATTTCGGTCTCATATCAGACCACCACTTTAAAGTATTCTCAATTCCTGGTAAAGTTACTGGTCCTGGAGTATAAAGGTCATTATTATACATGAACAAATTCCTATCCTGTATTAAAGCTGAACACCGCTCGTAAATAGGCACTGTCCGCCATATTTCTCTTTCACTACTGATGTCCCTACAACCCCTATATAAGGCGCAGACCTCTAATCAGTTCAAAGAATTTTGCTGTAGAGGTCTCACCTGTGTGGACGTACATCGTGTTACTCGGTCGCGATGAAATAATCAAATTTTACGCACTTTTTCCAAGCCAGGAGAATACTAACATCAAATAAATTGCTGAATGCATCATTTACAAACAGTATAAGAAATAAATGCATAAAATCCAAAGACCACGAAAGGAATACTACACGTCGGCCACGAGTTTCAGGTGTGCAATCGGGTGTAACGAAATCGAAGGGTTTATATACCAGGTACCTATTTACGAGCGGTGTTCAGCTTTAAGCATTGGAATTGCAATGCCTAGTTATTATATGTAATATTATTTCTACTAAGGACTACTACTGTACTACTGCTTAATTAGCAGTAGTACAGTAATTAAGTTTACTTGTTTAATTGCATTCCTTTTTTTTTATATCGGAATTCTCTTTTAGTTTATGTAATGAATTTAAAAAAATGTATCTGTAATTGAGTCTCACACAAGAATTAAAAAAAAACTAGTTGATATATGATACAATTGAAACAGAGAGCAAATAAAAATACCCAAAAATTTACCTATAATAGTTGTGATCAGTGTTATTTGATTGGTTTGTTACAGCCGATCACCAGAGAGAAGGGTCCAGCCCTCTGTGTGATACCTCAGACCGCCCCCTGTACATCAAGCCACCTGAAAAAACGGTCACGCCCATTGTATCTGAGGAAGAAATCCAAGAAACCCAACTTAAGAAGGACAACCTGGTGTTTGATATAGAAACAGTGGTATGTGTGTAGTAAACATTTTCTTGGAAATCAGCTAGTTTTTTAGAATATTTTTTGCCAGTTCATAAAATACATGACAGCTTTAAAATTCATCCCCGACTTGTATTTAAGATGTATTGTCACAGGCAATGAAAAATCAGAAAATTGAATTTACTTTTGATTTTGAATAGATAAAAGAAAATCAATTAATGGTCCAATTATTGTGAAACAAAATTTCTCTGGAAAATGTTTTCAAGGGCAATAACTCTTGATAGAAAATACTGTATAGGTTTATATTTATCGGTATATAAATTTTTTTTTAAGGAAAAGAGACATCGACTTCAAATGGAACAGACGTTAAATTATTACAAACCTGGCTTCACAGAAAAAATGGCTCAGAGGGAAGGTAAGTAATCTGAACATAAAACTTGTATAAAAGTGGACTCTCAATTTGGTTTTAATGTCCTACCAATTATATTTTTAACTGTTTTCAGAGGAAGATTCTGGTGCAATTTTGGAAGATAAACCTAGCTCTCCTCGAAGAAAGACAACAAGTGAAGAAACCATCAACCACTTAGCCTACCCAGAGCCACAACCCAGTCAGTGTCACTCCAAAGTTTGTGATGCAAGGTCAGTAGAAACAAAACAAAATCAGGTTACAAAACAATGCAACAACAAAATAGTTCAAAAGACAATATCATTATTATAAAATCAAGAAAGAATATAAAATAGCAGGTTTTTAAGATAAGGGTTAAGTTAAAGAATACCTTAGCAGAACGTTCCAAAAATTAATTCGAATGTACATTTTTTTAATCATTAAAGATTATTGAAATTACCCGGTATGTACACAGAGAAAGTTTATGTTCATTAACTACTGGTAATTGTTAAGGTAGAAATAAACTGGATTTACATTTGCTGTTGCCAGGTACCGTGGATGGCTTGAAGTGCAGACCAAAAAAGGAGAACATTTTGTTCTGACATCCCCAACATTTGAAAATTCTTACCAAGGCAGACTTCACAAGAAACTACACTTGAGAGCAAAATCTCAAGCAAAGAAAGTGACCTCAGACTTTGCTTATCGCTACACGAAATCGAGTGAAATCAAAAAGAGGAGACAAATTACATCCAGTCGACCCAACACAGCACCCGCTGTCATGCAGAATCCAATGTTATTGGACGAGGAAGATGATGAAGATGATGATGAGGAAGATGATGAAAAGGACTTCCAGTACACAGATTCTTTAACTACCATTGATGCAGGCTACGAGTCTTGTGAGGACAAAAGTAAGCCCAGCTCCAAAACCAGTCTTACTCCTTCACAAGCTTGGAGTAGTGAGGAGGACAGTGTTATATCAAAGAGTTCAGGGGATTCCTATCCTTCACCTGAAGCTAGATATGATGAAGTGAATGAGACTTCTAAGAGCTCAGAGGACCGTGATATGATACAGTTAAAACCATCCGATAAGAAGGGTCTAAAGTCACCAACTAAATCTATCCAGGAATTCCAAGGAAAACCTAGCAATACCTCTCAAGCAAGTCCTAAAATTCTGATGGTGCCAAAAAAGGAGAAAATTTCTGTTGATTCCGTACCAGTTCCACAAATGCAGCATTCCAAGCCCAAAGTTGTTGCTGTGGGGGGAATTGGGAAGATTTCTCTTCTTGAGAGCATTTCTGAACTGCAGCAGTGGGAAGAAGATGTTGGTGAGGAACAGAAAAAAGAGGACTCTGCTCGACCAGAAAGCATGCCCAATCCAGTTCTACATAAGGACCCTGTGCTCAAGATAATTGATGTAGGAGAAGAGAAAACTTTAGAAGACAACCTTCATTTACTTAGTCGAAGACTGAGCGCAGATGGTGGAACAAACAAAAAACGGTGCTCAAAGGCTAGCATTGAGATGCCAGCATTGACAATTGAAGAAAAGATTGAGAGAGAAAAGCAAGCCCGGATTCGGAAACAGAAGAGACTACAAAGTTCCAGTCTGGTAAAGATGGGAGTAGCCGTGTTCTCCCCACCGCAAGACAGAAAACCTTCTATAAAATCAACTTCCATGGTGCATCCAACATCCAGACCTTCAGTATCTCATCATCCACACAACAATCCAACTCATCCAGATCCGCATCAACCATCTGGAAGTCAATCCAACAGTGAACACAGCAATGTCCAGACTGCATCAACATCTCCAACCAAAGAGAAAACCCCCAGATCTCACTCAGGTGTCAAGAAGACATTGGACAAAAACAAAAACACCAAAAATTCTAGTCTCCCGCAGAAGTGTAAAATGTCCATCAGGAACAATGTGACCAGAACAACCGACTTTGAAAAAGAAAATATCCAAGTTCAAGGTCACCAGACCAACTCCAAATACAATTCAAAGAAAGGGTTAAATGACAGCAGTAAACAGAACTGTGATGATAGGAAGGGGTCCATTAGAGGCAGTAAACATGGTAGGGGGAAGTATGATAGACTCCTTAAGAGAATGGAGGGCTGTATATCGGACGTCTTTGCTACTAAACTAGCAGCTGCACGTCCCATAGTGAAATAGCCATTATCATGCGATTATTTAAGTGCTAATTTGTGCTGGTACATGTACCAATGTGCTGCAACATGAGATTTTTCTGTGTATAAATAGTAAATGAAATAAGACATGAAACTTACTATAGTACATCCTTTCTGTGTTAAATATAATTGACCAAATTCATGCACTAGTATATCTGAAATTGCAGAGATATAAAGAAAATATGTGTTGTTTTTTTTTACCATAAAGTGATCTGTGATAACTAAAAGTATGTATATCATGCATTGTCCCTGTTCATATGTTTGACACTGTGATAAAACTTTGCTGGGTTTTGTTGCATGCCAAGACTCAGTTGCTCCTCAAGTTCTGCTGGCTTGATTGTCCTGTGATATTCTATGTGGTGCTAAATAAACTGACATAAATCAATGTACACAATTTCTTCACTGTTGTTTACATATAACAGAACTACCCATCTTAGCAAATTAGGGCCGTAACTTTGACAATATATTATTTAAGTAACCATAACATAATGTCAAGGGTCTATGATAATCACTACAACCTTTAACCTTTAACTTTAGAGATAATGAAGATGCTCCAACCTACAGTTTGATATAACCTCGACTTGCTACAACTACTTTATTTTGAAGTTTTGGAAATGGATCAAGTCCTTCAAATAATTATTTGTTTACTGCAAAACTCCTTTAACTTTAATCTTGACCCTGGAGTGGGATTGAAGATAGTACACACATGAACAGTACTTGATGTGAAGAGATTGACTCGAACGTAATTGTTAATCATAAAAAGGTGGCTAAAACAAAAAAGGTGGTTGCAGGATTTAATGCAATGGATGCTTGAATTGATTACATATTTTGTCATAAATTGTAGATTGCATTTTATTAACTTGAGCATCATTAGGCAGATTATTCTACCTGCTTAAAATGACCATGCCTCTTCATGTTCAGTTTGGAACATGTCCTTTGATAGTTGAATACTGGACCTCAGTAACACAAGCATTTTGATTCTGAAAAATTTTATTATAAGCTAGCACTTCACCACATAACTCTAAAGTGATGTAATCAACATTTATTATATTCATTTGGACCGTCACATATAATTATGAAAGATATACACAATTTAACAGAAAACTACGAAATGCACACAGTTAATCTCAGTATCTTATAAACCAATGGTGTTCACAGATAAATGTAATAAAACAAAATTTAAAAAAAAACACTTGTGTGAGATGGCTTTCCTCCATTCAAATAATATTTACTCAAAACAGGTAGTATGTGTTAATTATTTGACTAGTCAGCCACTTGTTAGATGTTAAATTCTTTAATTTAGAACAAAAAAACGAACTTGTAGGTATTTATATATGTATTCCATTACATAATCTCTGCTTCAAGAATTGTTCGACTTGATCATATATTGTACATAAACAAACAAAGTTGGTGAGAAATCAAATATTAAACCTGAAAAAATATATAATGTATACATATTAATCTGTTCCCAAAAAATATATGAGATTCATAATGTTGACCAGAGGAATGCAAAAACGACAAAACAATGTCCAAACAAAAAAAAATTGTTATAAAATCAGCAAAGAAAAAGATTTGGAATGTTAGTTCAAAGAAATACAACAACAATGGTCT
This sequence comes from Magallana hongkongensis, assembly GCA_016163765.1. Lineage (NCBI taxonomy): Eukaryota > Metazoa > Mollusca > Bivalvia > Ostreida > Ostreidae > Magallana > Magallana hongkongensis. Next base: position 52,249,278 of record WFKH01011801.1, read on the forward strand.
TTAGGTATTATAAGATGGAATGTTCCTGAATTGTTAAAAAAAAACACCATAATATAAACAAGTACCACAAATTTTCTCTATAAAAACAATGTAACAGTTGTAGAGTACAATAAATAGCCGAAACATACACTGTACGTATTACAGCACAAACTAATATATATAGACAATGAAACTCCATAGAAAAACAAAAGTAAACTGAGTGAACATTCAAATTGTGTGTATGCAAAAGTGTACTTACAAAAGTTCGTTTGTAAACTGAGATTCCTGATTCAATACTTAAAAATAAATTTTCATAAACAGACTATCTGTAAATTATGAAAAAAAAATTACCCTTTGAAAACAACTGCTTATTTCATCCAATTATTTCTTGACCGTTGATTACACCACACCACAAAACTAACTCGTACATATGTAATTGGAGATTATTATTCGGCTAGAGATATTGTTGTGACCTTCAATTGATGACCTTGAGTTTACGACCTATTTCTATAAAGGCGTCCACAGCTCGGTCAACGTCGGATTGGGAGTGGGCGGCAGAAAGCTGTACTCGAATACGGGCCTTGCCTGCAAGGATAAAACTTGTTTATAAACAATAGCAAAAAACTTGAAAAATATTCCTCATAATGTGAGTGTTGTTCTATATGTTTTCCAAAATGAAAAAAAAAATTAATATGTAGTGAAATTTTTCAAACCCTAATGCCTTACAAACAAATTAATAAAATTATAGCTTTTTTTAAAACTCAAATTGCAGTAGAAATGGACTGATTGTTAGAAGATATAACAAAATTATTGAAATTGTACACAGTTGTTGATGAAACTCAAATTGAAATTAAGTGAGTCAGACTTTACAAGAGTGGGTTAGTCTGGGCAGGATCCTTGCAATACATAACAATACTGATACATCATTTTGTCAGCGTATTAACTTACCCTTGGGTACTACTGGGTAGCTGAATCCTATCACATAGATCCCCCTCTCTGCAAAACACAACAACAATTCTTAAAATCACAAATGAAAATTGATATAAATTATACCCGTTTCTCATCTAACTAACAAAATTCTTTAAAAATGAAGAGCAAGGAACTCAAGTTGTAACAGTAACAGTAGTACAATTTTTTTTTTTTTGGGGGGGGGGGGGGGGGGGGGGGCAGAAACTTTTGATTAGGCTGTGTAGAAAAAAGCTGTTACTTAAATCATGCCACGAATCTTCAAGCTCACATAATAGCTTTTTTGGAAAAAACTTTAATGAAATGTACTACATGTATTTAAATATCTCAAGGTCTCCAAGTACAAGCAATTCAACAGTAGATTTCAGTAAGTCTTACAAAGATACAAAGATACACTCAGAGAGTTTAAACAAATGAGGCAATAAGTGGAGAATATATCTACAAAAATGAACTCTGGAGTGTAACCACTACGTACCAAGCATTTCATCAGCAAACGTGTTGGCAAGCCTGGCATCCCCCAGCATGACTGGACAGATAGGGTGGTTAGGGTCCCCCTGTAACCCAGAGAAACAAGGAAATATCACTCTGTATCATCACATTAACAAACAACAGAGGAAAATAAATATTTTATAAATTCATATTTTGTAAAAATTTTAAAAGAGCTATATTTATTCAATTTCTATTTTTAACATTGAACTTCACAAAATATTACTTCTCAACAAATTTTAACATCTACTGATTGACTCACAGAAAGATTAAATCCGGCATCCGACATCCGTGAGCGGAATCGTTTGGTGTTGTTGAGTACTTTCTGTGGAAGGTCAGTGTTGGAGATGATCAGATCTAGAGCCTGAGAGGAAAAAAAAAAATCACAAAATCAAACATGATAATAATTCATCAAGATGATTATCTGCAGTTCTACAGTTCTAATGTAGACAGCTAAAGTAAACCAAGAAATGCTTGCATGATATTTTATTACCCAATGGCCAGAAAAGCCTCACTTACTTTATTGGCACAAGCAACACTTACTGTAATGGCACAAGCATCACTAACTTAACTGACACAAACAACAATTACTTTATTGACACAAACAACACTAACTTTACTGGCACAAGCAACACTAACTTTACAGGCACAGGCAACACTTTATTTACTGACACAAGCAACACTTACTTTACAGGCACAAGCAACACTTACTTTACTGGAACAAGTAACACTTGTTCCAGACAAGCAACACTTACTGTACATGTACTGGCTCAAGCAACAATTACTTAACCAGCACAAGCAAAACTTACTCCAAACAAGCAACACTTTGTCCAGACAAACAAGACTTACTTAACAAGCACAAGCAATGCTAACTTTACTGACATAAACAGCACATATTTAACTAGGACAAGCAACATTTACTTTACTGGCACAAGCAACACTTACTTTACTGGCACAAGCAACACTCACTTTACTGAGACAAGCAACACTTACTTTACTGGCACAAGCAACA
>WFKH01011801.1:52251730-52278328 GCA_016163765.1 Magallana hongkongensis
GACAAGCAACACTTACTTTACTGGCACAAGCAACACTTACTTTACTGAGACAAGCAACACTTACTTTACTGATACAAGCAACACTTACTTTACTGGCACCAGCAACACTCACTCTCCTGAGGCAAGCAACACTTACTTTACTGGTACAAGCAACACTTACTTTACTAACACAAGCAACACTTACTTTACTGGCACAAGCAACATTTACTGTACTGGCACAAGCAACACTTACTTTACTGGCACAAGCATCACTTACTTTACTGGCACAAGCAACAACTGGTGGGGGTAGGGCATTGGAGAACAAGTAAGGTCTAGACCTCTGTCGTAGTAATGTGGTCAGTTCCTTGGGACCTGCTGTGTAACCCCCTAAACAAACACACATATACCCATAGATCAGCCTACTACCGGTATTACAACTGTTACAGTACATGTACTACAGCCCACTATTACAACTGTTACAGTACATGTACTACAGCCTACCATTACAATTGTACATGTACTACATAATTGCGCAGGCAGGTTTCAAGAAAACAGGATAATCCATTCCTACCTGCAGCCCCTCCTAAAGCCTTGCCCAGAGTGGAATTAACAATGTCAATCTTATCACTGATTCCAAAATGCTCATCTGTTCCCCTGTATACAAATAGAACTTCAAATCAGAAGCCAAGAAGATTTTGTAAATACTAGAGGGATGGATATAACTGAATGATATTTTTTGTTTCAAGGAAAATGATTAATTTGATAGTTTCTTGTCCCCCGAATGCTTCTCACCTTCCAGTTGGACCAAAGAATCCTGTACCGTGACATTCATCAATAAAGACCATGGCATTATATTTGTCTGCTAGTTTGCATATATCTCTACAAAAAAAACCAGACTGTTAAAAAAAAACACTATTTACTTTTATGCCTAGACTTTTTAATATATTTACCATACCATGTAAATTAAAGGAATTCTTGTACATTTAACCACAACCTACAAGCTTGATGGTTGGAATTCTACCAATAACATATCCTAAGGTTTAAATAGTTAATACATTTATTATATATACTTTAATGACTGTGGATTGTAATTTTGAGATCTCCGATATGTAATCAATGGTTGACTTACGGCAGCGGAGCAACAAATCCATCCATGCTGAACACTCCATCTGTCGCTATCAACTTCTTCCCACAATCTTTAGCAGCAATCAACTGTTTCTCAAGATCTATAATAAATTGTAGAACATTCAGAGGGTTCAAACAAATACATTACCAAATTTTAATATCAAGCAAAATATGTTTATACAAATGTTTCATTACCTGGTTAAGTATATGTTCAGGGGAATATGTATACATATGTCATCAAAATAAAGCTATATATAAGAAAACAGCTTAATAAAGCTAACAGGTACATGTATATACAAGACAACACCTAAGAACAGGTAACACAGTGAAAAGGACATCTAATAATTCAAAATGCATGTATTTTGTAAATTACTATATATTCAAAGGCCACAAACTAACTGAAAGCATTCCAGTAAAGCAGTTTGAAAAAGAACTTAAGAATAGCTCAATCTGCAATGTGAACAAACATCATCTGAGCTTTCAGTGAGCTTAAAAATAGAAAGAGATGAAGAGATGGAATAAAATACCACTGGCAGGTAATCAATACATAATTGGACCTTTCAATAAGCACAGTTGCTGACCTTAAAGATAAAATGCATTTTTATATAAGTTGTACTGTACTTCAAGTGGAATACAATTTTCTATTAGTTTTTCCTTAGTGAAGTATGGAAAGACGAAAATCATCAAGGTGTAAGAACCATTTGTATGGTAGTGATTACAAATATGTTAAATTCTAAACATTTTCAAAAAGAAAATTCAAAGCCTTTGCACTTGTATCTTGCAGTAACAATGGGTTGTTTAGCAATGACCTGTGATCTTTGGATATCAAACTCAGATGAGAAACCAGAACATATTAATATACTTCATGGCCAGTGTTTGTTTTGGGTAGATGTCTTACATATCCATACATAAAATCAAGCTCCCATTTCCTATTCCAAGGACTCCAAACCTTATCACAATACTACCCTTCCATTTGAAATAGAAAAGCAAATTGCATCCAAAAATCCATACCTGCAGAGAATTGATTGGACCCTAGGTTTTCATATTCACAAAGCCTGAACTAGTTTAGGAGATGCATTGATGTAAAGAATTCAGTACAACTTCCTGCCTCTTAAGAAACATTTTATCTTTTATCTGCAACATGGCCCATTCCTATTGATTGTTGGAATGATTATGCCAATCTTCATTTGCAGTTACTTCTGGTACAAGTCCAGTCAACATTTAAATACTGCAATATTCCAAAAAAGTTTCATTTCTTGTTGTCAGCTAGAGCAGTGATTTAAACATGAAGACTTTGGTTTTCTTTTTGTGTTGTTTCGGAGTGAGAGCTGAGATCTGCCAGACAGGTTGGGAAGAATTCTGTAAAGGAGATTTGTCTTATGGATGTTACAGAGCTTACTTTACAAATGTCACCTATCTGGGTGCTTATAGTACTTGTGCCGAAGATTCGTCCACTTTGTTTATATTTGATATGTTTGATCAAGAAGAAATGGACTTTGTTTTTAAGTTGACCAAGTCGCACACAATTTGGCATAATAATGGACAGGACCCAAGTACATGCTACACTGTGAATCAATCCAACCAAACCCAGGAACTAGAAAATTGTGATAGTCATCATTACTTCGTTTGTAAAACAGTCTCAATCACAACAGAGGTGTGTTCATCCTTCATTCAGAAAATATCAACAATACAGGATATTGTCCGAAGTATCACAAATATCTCAATAGAACCACCTAATCTCACAGAAACCACAACAGAAACTAGGTTACCATCTACTGCCACAGAAACCTCAACAGAAACTAGGTTACCATCTGATCCCTTAGAAACCTCAACAGAATCTAGGTTACCATCTACTGCCACAGAAACCTCAACAGAAACTAGGTTACCATCTACTACCACAGAAACCTCAACAGAAACTAGATTACTATCTACTGCCAAAGAAACTAGGTCCCCATCCATTGCCATGGAAACTAAGTCACCATCTACTACCACAGAAATGTCAACAGAATCTAGGTCACCATCTACTACCGAAACAAAAACCTCACCCCTCGCAGAAGTCTACACAACTTTAAACCAGAGCAGTGGGACCACTGTATGTCTCTGTGAACAAGTCTGTTACATAGTTTATGACCCTATTGACCTTGAAATCAGAGTTCAGAGCATCAAGCAGAACCTGACCGTTGACACTGCAACTCTGTCCACAACCTTGAGAAAGCTGACCTGTGCCACTGACCCCCGACCTTCCTCTGCCTACATGGGTTACACAGGGGCAGCCATCATGACCCTGATCTTGTTGGTGATTGTGATCATTGACTGTCTACCCGGGATACCAAAATAACAGGAATTATTTTCTTATCATTTTGTAAATTTGTTCATGGCAGAGTAATTCAGAATTTTTTAAAAACATTTCAGTTTAAAGTAACAGATAGATAATTATTAGAATATTGATAAACATTGGCTAAAATTCAGTAGAAAAACATAACTTTGAGACCACTATTGTTTTTCATACAGCCTTGATCTAAGGCAAAATCTTTACGAGTGAACATTTTGTTATATGTATATATAGCGCACTCATTAGTAATAAAATATTGTAAAAATTTATTGAATGGGAAATCTTGTAATTATTTTTATTAAAAATCATAAACTGTCATCAAGAGTATCTGTACTAAAACATACTGTGTGGGCAGATCAATTTAGTACATAATTTATATACATGTATTATCTGGTGGTACACAGATAATCAAAGTATTGACCAAAGCAAGTAAAGCATAGCCAGAGGTTGACCTTTGATATGAACTTTGATAATCCCAATCACAGTTTATATTAAACATGTTGTTTACTGCTGATGTGGTTAGAGCATACTGCCTGTAAAATTAAAACAGTTTTAAATGTGACATAATAGATTAAATGTAAAGCTTTAAAAAACTTTGTGTTTAGGCAGCCACAGGGTGGAAGAGAGTGGACTCCAAATCATGGCTTTACAGGAAGTAGTAAACTATGGTGGCATATTTATTGATTTGGGGGGCATTCTTGGGAGAAAAACTGCTATTTATTCACATCATACATTTACCAAGTATTTTCTACTATACTAGTTGTTTCTTAAAACATTCAATTGCTTTCAAACAATCTTGATGACAATTAACCATGCACCCATAAAAAACAACAAATAAAGCATTTGTTTAATGTAATGTAATGAACATGTATGTAGAACTTTTACAAACCTATAAAAATTAAAATTATCATGTCTGATGCAAAACATTTTTTTTTCTAAACAGCCCTCTGACATAAGTATTATATACCTAACACAGTGAGCATAGGTATCTCCATTTCCTACCTTCCATATTCCTGTGGTGATAGCGCAGTCTCTTAGCTTTACAAAGGCGTATTCCGTCGATGATGGAGGCGTGGTTCAGTTCGTCGGATATCACCGCATCCTCTGCCCCCAGTAACACCTCAAACAGCCCGGCGTTGGCATCGAAACAACTTGCATACAAAATGGAGTCCTCCTTCCCATGAAACTTAGCAATTTTCTCCTCCAGTTCCTTGTGTATATCCTGATAGCAATTAAAATAAATGGCACAGTGACAGGAAGTCGGAGAATCAAAATGCTCTGTTATAAAGATGTTAATTCCTTTAACCATTAAAGGCTATAATTTTTTCTTTTAAAACAAGGTGGCTGAGGTTAATTTCAAAATCTATACATTGTTCAGATTGCTTTGATACTCAAGGTTTTAATTTAAAAGTACTCTGTCTGACCATCCAGATATCCTAAAGTGACTAATTGTAATACCATTACAGCACAAAGGGACACTACTCTAGCAATCTTTGCAATCCACCATGAGTTAATTGTCCTCTATGCAGGAAGCAGAATGGACAAAAAACTCTTGACTTGCAAAATGTGATCTTATATTCTGAACTAATTAAATTTGTCACAAGCAACAAATCACACTGTTAACAAAATTTAGCCAACAATGAAATGCAACAAATAAACATCAGAATGGTCAGGTGTGAGACTGACACTGGGTTTATGGTGATCACAACAATCACTGAAGGAAGGGAAATCAGCATGGGAAGTGTATACCCGGTAATTAAGGGCAGTCAACCTGATGTGTGGTTAAACTGCCACAAAGTTCACCTTAACATATAACAAAACACAAATCCAAAAAGCTACATCATATTAATCATGATATCTTCATAAAGAAGGCCACGGATTACATGAACATTTCACTGTAGACCCCAGGAGGATCGGATGTGGTAGCGTGTTTATGTACACATACAAGATAAGTACTGACAATGTGCAGCTTACCATGGTCCCACAGATGAACCTGACAGAGCTCAGTCCCGCACCGTGAGTATCCAGGGCCTTCTTTCCCGCCTCTATCACCTCAGGGTGACTCTGCAAAAACCCACCACTCAAATTATCATCACAATTCAATGCAGTACATATAGGTATTCATAATGAAATATCTATAATCTAATTCATCAGAATATAATTTATACAATTTATCTTTTACAGTTTATTGCAGTATATATTTGTAATAAAATTTCAAAAATATAAATTAGATTGCAATATTCCTCTGTAACATCATTTAATATTTCTGCCCAAAGGTTAGAATGACTATTTTGCAAAAGAAATCTGATTTGTAATTAATATGAACACAACATTTATTTAGGAAACATTGAGGGGTACAAAAATCGGACAGAAATCACTTTCCTTCATCACTCTTAGTCACAGGAAATAATAGTGATTTACCCCATAGAGATTTATCTTTTTTTATCAAAGATACACAGTACCTTCAAGTTATCGGCTGGATACACTTACAGAGAGTCCAAGATAATTGTTGGCACAGAAGTTGAGAATGTCGTTTTTGCTCCCCTGAACATGAATACTTGGTCCCTGTTTGGATGTGATGATTCTCTCCCCTTTCCATGTGCCGGCCTCCTTGATTCCATCCAGCTCTTTATGCAGGCTTGTTTTGACCTGAGCCATGGAAGCTGTTCCCGCCCTCCCCTGGAGAAGAACTGTCCTCCATACTGGAAAAAGATAATGCTTATTCATTTGATACTACCATATGGTTATAGGGAGTTTAATTCTTATCCTAACAGTGTCCAAGGTATGGTGTTGAGTGTATATCTGACACATTTATTTTGTGATATCTTATTTTGCTATGATTAAGGTTATATAAATACTTGATAGAGATTTTTCATTTAAAGGATTGATTGTACCGGCATATGCAAGGGCTTTATTCTGGAGTAATGTAGTAAATTATTTGAGCAACTTGTGAGTCTCAGAGAAATAACACCTTATCAATCTGAATTAAAAGGTTGCTTTATTTTTTGGAAGATAGTGATAAATTTAGGAACTTTTATGATGGATTCTTTTTATATCTTTATTGTTCTAATGATGTACATGTTATTTGCAGATTCATTGCATACTTAATGGTAGATTTTATAGTCTGTCCCAGGTTACTGTTTCCATCACTTTTTGTTGATTTTCTTAATAAATAAACATACCTGTCAGTGAAAAACAATTGAAATCAATACATGGCAAAAATTCTAACATTCCTTCTTACACACCTTCCTTCTTTATGCATACCCGGAAAAATTCACAGGAATTAAAATCCATTTCTTACAGGGATTTATAATGGGAAGATCTTACATCTTTTATCCTCATAGATCAGGACCCCTCGCACAAAACAGGAGAGAGAGAGAGAGAGAGAGAGAGAGAGAGAGATTTTCTTTATTTCCAAATTAGGGCCCTTTCCGGCATCACAAATAACAAGCATGATTGATTCAATTACAATCAAGATCGACACAGTACAAACATAAATGAAATAAGAACAGATGATGATGTTCGACAACATAGACTGCTATTCAAGACAAAGGTGTATGTTAATAATACCAATACAATATAGGTTAGTATCACTTTCATATGGGTGGGCATTATTAGTCAGCCCGCGGGCTGACTATATTAAGTTAGGATGAAACTTCAATTGCGCTTGCGTAAATTGGAATTCTGGGAAAAAAATTAGACAGTTCGTGTTAGAAAAATTCGAAGACGTTATGAAACCGGTCAGTTTCTAGGTCAAACTGCGCATCAATGTATTGGAAAAATGTCAATGGGTATCGTCTGCAGCCACAGTCCGGAGTCCGCGTATAATTTCCTCTTAGTGAGATTGAAAAGTAAATATATTGGAATTAGTTTGCCACCAGACCATGAAAATCAGACAGCTATGTCTACAAAATTACAACTTCAAGTATTAAGTAGGTGTGCAGTCATACATTGCATGTATACCGCTACACGCTTATCTCCTCACCTACATGTACAGCCATAAAAATAAGGCTGCAAACTAAATGTGCACCCGCATATTATTGTTGTTCTGGAAACTATTTATCTAGTATTTTAAATGAGATTGTGTATTCACTTTTGCCCTAAAATTAAAATTCCGCTGGCTGACTTTGTTAGCTTTTTAAAAAGCTAACCTTGTATCTAACTAACAGCATGTGACAGCGCTTTGAGGAAATTCGAACTGCAATATGTTCCACGCTCTCTGCTCTTTTCCGTTGACAAATCGTAATGTTTTCGACGACGATGTTGAACTACTTTAATATCACTGTAAATATTCAATCACTGATACTCTTGTCATAGACATTTTACCTTTTAACAGTTGATTTGATTTGATCATCCCGGAGAAGAGAATTTATGTAAACAAACAGGATATGTCAAAAAGAGCGATAACTTATTTTCAACATCCTGTAGGCCACTGTAGGCTGAGCGTGTCGTTTGTATATATTTCTCTAATTGAAATATTTCATTTTTTTTTTCTTGAGATAATTTTTTTCATGAAATATATTTAAGTTTTCCTGAAAAACTGTTTTATATCATGTATACCGTTAAATGATAGAAATCATCACTAATTACAAATATTTAAACTTTTAAATTAATTTTATATATATATAATAAATCAATTTAAGGGGGAACATGACTTTTCAATGTAATTTTTTTTTTCGGCCACTTTCTTGCCTTGCAAGGGAGATATTTTGATATGAATTACCCCCCTTTTTTGGCATTATGATTTTTTTGGACAATTTCAATATTCCGAAATAATTAATTAATTGAAGGGAATTTATTTGCAAATTTTATTCAATAATTTTAAGAACAGAAATAAATTAAAAAATTAGTTACAACATTGGCCCTTTTACATAGCAATATAACAATTATTCGAAAATATTGATAAAATTAACACTTCAAATTTTGGAGTTTTTGATTCTGAATTTGAACAGAATATGATAGCTCATAAAAAGTACTCAATAGAATTTTCTTAAAAATTTCATGTATCAACCTGAGTATATGCTATATAACATAAACAAATTTGCATTGGTTTAAAAATTGACGTGTCTAGAAATAGAATGTTAAAAAACATCACGTAAATAGGCACATACATGTATCACACTTGGACACAATATATTAAGCTATATTTGGCAATTATTATAGTTTGGTTAATATATCTTGGCATTCAACGGAGATACGTGTACTACAGTAGGAATCACTCCTACCCCTATTTCTGGAATTATGACTTTTTGTGACAATTTCGGTTTTGAAGCATAAAAAAGTAATTTTTTTATTCATTTATTTATTAATCTTAACAGAAAAATAATAAGAATATATCTATAATTAAATTAACCACTTATGATTTTGTACATTAACATTTCTTAAATTAAGAACATTAAATTTCGCCCAACTTATGTATTTTTAATTAGGAAATTTTACGTAATACAACTGATCAGAGGATGTCAACCTATTAATTAAAACAGAACTGAAAATTTGTGTTTTTTCAGGCACAAATCAAAATGTTATATCATATCTAGATTATATAAACGATTCAAACAACTTGACTGCCACAATGTGTATTACATGTATCTATTACTATATATTCTCTGTCTCCCCTCAATTATTAGTGCATGTCATAAAGTTTAGAAATAACCGTAAGAAAGTGGGCGCCTAAGATGTAGATTCAGCAGGAGTCTGGGCGCACAGGGAGAGAAAATTCATCGATTAATTTTGCACATTTTTCGAATTATAACCGTTATTTGGTTTCTTTTGGACGTGGAATGGGTAGAATAATGTTTAAAATGCAAAAGGTTTTATCATAATATGTGTCTAAATATAGCAACACGACGCAATTGATGCAAAATCCTACTTATTTACAGCTGTTTTTAAATGATTTTGTTGTCTCTGGGTTTTCTCTCCACAATTTTAAAACATATAAAGACGACATATTTCAACATAAAAAATGTTGCTTTTTTAAAAAAGATGGAGAGAAGACCCACAGATGACTAATTATGCAATTTTTCAAAATAATTTTGGGAGGATAATAAAAAAAAGTCCAGAGATATGACAATGTTGTTTTAAATACTACTTTATGCCAAATATATTAAAGAGTTTCACATGGCTCACTGGTTTCGTCCTGGATTAGTGAATATAGACATGTAGTGTTTTGGGTTCAAATCCTGCTAGTGATTTATTTATTTATTTTTTTAGCTATTTTGTGTTTAAATGTATGTTGATATCACAATTTATTGAACTATAGAATATATTTTAATTTGTAGTTATTGCTTTCTGTAATATGCACACTATTTTCTGTTCTTATTACTAGTTTATTATGATACACAATATAACTAACATGATGGTAACTGTATTAAAATATATATATATATGCATTAACATTTCCAACATAACTATTTATCGGTTTACCCCTCATTGCCCTTTTTAGAAAGCTTGTAAGTTTTTTTAATAGTCAGAATAGACATGTATTTCAACTCTCAAAATATTTGAGTAATCAATTTTTATTCGAACCTGTAGCATTTCGAGGTTATAAATATTTAAATTCCAATTGAGTCGTGTCAATGATTCCTGCAAACTTACAATCTTGTGCGCCCACTTTCTTGGAAATCAGCATCGATAAATCCATCGATAAAAATACATATGTCTTTTGATTAATATTATTTTGACTGAACATTATGTGTAAGCTTGACTAATGTTTTGACTGATATCTCTTTTTTAAAGAAGTATGTTTTATTTAATAGTCAGTTAGACAACAGAATGAAAAGTGAACTCGATAAAACCCCCCCCCCCCCCAAAAAAAAAAAACAACAAAAAACAAAACAAAACAAACACCACCACCCCACCCCCGACTACATATTATTTTCGAAGTAATACTCGGAATGGTAAAGATGCATGGGAGTGATTGGTCATCCTGAAACAAGAGCGTAATTGGAAAAATGCGTATACAACTTTACATGTACATTAACGATAAAGAAATATCTGACGACATAATGGATTTTTTCTTTGTTTGAAAGGGAAAAAGGTGATTTAAAAAAAAACCGCATTTTGTCTGTGCATGTTATCAACATTAACAAAATACAGCGGTGGTCTGTCGGTGTTTTTTCTTCTTAGTTTATGTGCCTCCCCTCCATTGAACCATCCAACCATGTTTTTATTCATCCATTTATGGATAAATAAAAACATATGGTTTGAGCAAAGCATTTTTAATAATACATCCTACTATATATACCGGTAGTAGACTGGGCAGGCAGATATTACTGAAATAAAGAAAAGAAGAAATAATCATGCGTGTGTTCTATAATTTGGCTTGAAGAGAGCTTAATTGCACATGGAGAGAGAGAGAGAGAGAGAGAGAGAGAGAGAGAGAGAGAGAGAGAGATCCAGTACACCTTTGATTTTCCAATGCGATACAAGACATTAATTGGCGGATCAATAACAAGAGCAAAAAAACAAAAACAAAGGGGAGGGGTGTATCTTGATCTTGTGTGTGAACGTGTATATGTGTGTGTGTGTGGGAGGGGGGGCTTTCCTTAATCTCTAAACTATATCATTCTTTTTCAAAAAAACTTATTGGGTAAAGTTGGGAATCCGTGTTTTTTAAGGGAGTGGTAATCAGTGGTAATTTTTGGTTTCTTAACAATATAAATTTAGTAACTCTGAAAATCATTTTGGGGGGAGGTGTTCAGTCCCCCGACCCCCTCTAGATCTTCGAATCCGGAAATTACACATCATATAGTATTAGAAGTACATGTAAACCCGCTTTTTAATTGTCCCTCAACTGACATGCCCATGACGTTTATTAATGTGACACAAAATGTTCACACAGACCGTTAACCTGATCATCAATGTCTTTCTATTTTTTGCCCTTTGTAAGACATTCTTCACATCTCCCCCATTAAATTAAAACTCATTTTCAGATCACGAGTTACTGAATTAGCTGTCATTTACGGCGACAATATTTACAATTTTACAATAAAAGTTTTTAAAATCGCAGCTAATACAGTATTGTTTTACTGTTCTATTTAGTTAAAATATTGATAATATTTTGGGGGGAAATTTAACATGGGGGGAGGGGAGGGGTGAGCAGTTTGGATTTCGGAATTAATTTCAAATAAGAATATATTGAATTCAATTGAAATATAGAATATATCTTTAACTACAGAGTGGCCGGACGATGGAAGTAAATCAAGCTTTCAGCAGCAACACCCCAAATAATTTAATTTCTACATACATAAATTCTTACATCCAAACCCAAACGCTACCCCCCCCCCCCTTCTTAAATATGAAAAAAGAGAAGTTCATTTTTGTGATGAATTTTCATTTCATTTCATTGGATGGATGTAAGGATGTAAATTTCAATTTGTCAACTATCATGTAGTTTTCAAATAATCCACACTCAATGTAGATTTAAAAAGGAGTACCATATGACAGAATCTGAACAAAAAGAATACCATACCTCAACAATTGGTCCATTCAGGTTGCTTTATGCCCTATTGTACTGTGGAAAGAGAAAGACTACACATTATATACATATATATAATTAATATATGCCTTTCTGGGCGTTAATATAATTCCTTCTGCGTCTTCGACAAAAAGCTTAAGTGCAATATTGACGTGTCGCCTGACTGTGTCAGCCGACTGCCTCTCACGGGCCAGGTCACTTCAGTCAGATCTCGCAGCGTCACGAGACGTCCTCACGTGCAAAATGCAGCAGCCGCAGCAGCAGTTTTCAGGCGCTATGGCACACGACACGGGAAACCAACTAACAGGTATCGTTTAATTTTACAATATTAACAATATTGTCATTGATATATTTTTGATGGTCAACGTTGTAAATTTGGATTTTTTTCACTTAGTTTTTTTTTTTCAGCGAAATATTTTTTTTATTAGTTTATCATTTTTTAATAAATAAATTAAGTTTCAAATTCAATGCGATTAATGAGGATTTTTAATTTCATTTCCAACAGAAGATTCTTTTTTAATTCATTGTTTTTAACAGTAATTATATCTGACATGTTTTAAGGTCGGAAAAGTTAACAATCATTACAAAATTATTTCCATCAAAAACGCCATTCTCTGCTGTACTACCATCATTCTACGCAGTTAATTCAAGCTTCCAACGCAGTTCACGCTAATCAGCGACGTTATTCCTTAAAACATTGGTTGTTTAAATGCCTTTCCGCAAATCAAACGGCCTGACTCGTTATGTAAAGTGGATCGTTATATTCTAATGAATTCATTCAAAATTTAAATAATCGTGGATGCAAAAAGGTGTTCTCGAATGTTCTCAGGTATTTTCATTCATTATTTATTTATTTATTTTTAATATTCAATCTCTATTTTATTTCATGTTCATTTAAACTGGAATAACTGTGAACACATGCATTTATTGGGTTACAACCGCATTTGTCATGCTTGTCTAATCTATAATAATGATGTCATTATATCGGATGCCTGTGGTATACAATACGTGCACTTCTGTTTCATTCATAAAACCCTTTTGTACAATATTCTTATGTTATAGTATAAATATAATGTAGTTTCTGATCAATTAAAAGCACAAATATCGATTTTTGCGGGGATTGATTGTATTGGTATGTTAATATCGAGTGATTCACAGTAAAGAGAAGCTTTCAAAATCATTTTCTTCTGACATTAGTTTAATTTTTGATATTTTGAACAAATCAATAATACATGTACATGCACAATTACACAAAATACCGGGAGAACAGATTGAACTTGATATGCATCTTTTTATGTGAAATTGTTAAACTGATATTAAGACTACGAAATATTTTGAAATTTAAGTTATAACCCTTTTAAAAAACATTTTATATCCGAGGAAAGAAAATCTTCTTTGATTCAGGCAGTCCGGTTAATCAAATAAAAGCTGTTGAATGTGAAATATGAAAACAAAATATTTTTATTACAGCATTTCCTTATTTTATAGTTACAAAATATACACAATATAAATGAAGTGAAATGATGGGTTTTTTTTTTTTTTTTTAACCTCTGACCTAAATGTATAAAGAAAAAAAAAAAAAACCCCCCCCCCCCCCCCGAAAAAAAAAAATCCCACAAAAACACAAAACAAAACAAAATCATAGATATCGTGGGTGCCTGTGCTTAAATAAATCAACCAGCCTCCTTCTAGGAACCTTCGGTAAAGATGAAAAATTTAATTTGAAGGCATGAAAATTATGAAAATAGAAGTGAAATAAAGACTTCACAAATTGAGATCTATTTGTGGATCTTGCTTTAAAACAACTAAATTTAAAACAACAAGCAATACATAAATACATGTACATGAAAACATACATTTGGTACTTAATTTACGCGATGTAATTTAGTTGTAAGTAAAGTTAAGCTAATAAAAAAGACAGAATACCATAATGTGTCTTTTTATCATTGGGTAGCCTTTTGTCCTCATATATTTCTTAACTCTCCTGGTAATTGTTTTAAAAAGTATTCTACTTTCAGCCTTTAGTAGACCCATCTAAGTTTTACAAAGTTAAAAGCATATTAACACGACTTTATATCGTTTCTTCCCCGTACACAATAATGCTGGAATGTATAAGTGCGCAATTCTGTGATCGATCTTTTATGCATGTATTTCCAATGTGATGAGATCTTATCAGCCTTATCCGCCATTCGTACAGGGATCTCGAGGATAAAGGGCGTTGACAATCTGGCATTTAGTAAATCATGTCTAATCATAAAATTTCAAATGTAACTGTATACTTGTGATTTGAAATATACAATACAAAAATATAGAAGTAAATAAAAGAAGAAATGAGTGAGAGAAAAATTCTTAAATTATAGGTAATTATAAATTTTTCAAGAACTCAACCTATACAATACAAATATACAACTAAATAAAATTAAGCCTTGTACATCTGTAGATTTTGACAATCTTTAAAATATATAGTTTATTTGTTACAGTCTGTTACTTGAATCAATTTGTTGCGGTTCATAAATAAAATTTCGAAAGTGAATAGTAAATAACTAAAGAAAAATAGCTCTAAAATTCTACTGTCGAATACTCTAGTGCTCTTCATTCATACCTGAAACATATGTGCTCAAGTTCTATGCATTTTTGAGGCCATATCGTTTTTATTGAATATTTTAATACATGTAATTGATTCACAAGATTGGATAATAATATAATAATCTTTTAAAACCGAATGTTATTTGTCATAAAGACCTAGGCAGTACAACTAGTACATATGATATATTTCGATTTTGTTTTCAACACCAAGAAGGAAAACAACTTTCACATTTATATTTTGTATTAAGAGCGAGCAATATTTCAAAATTTGAGTTTAGATTTATTTGGGTTTTTTCCTCTACACACATGGCTTCAAAGTTGAATTTGACTTGATTTTACGCAGAACTACATTTTTTTTTTACTAACGTTTATAAGCCATTTGTCTTTATTTGGAGGTTATTGCGGTGATAAAAGCTATGATAGTTGTACAATGTCTGCATTTATCTGCCAGTGTACTGGGCAACCGATTGAATAATTTACAACCCGGTAACAACATTGACTTCATCTACAGTACTTAGATGTACTTCTGCGAATTCTGAAAAAAAGTATGCCAGATGAACTGAACTTATCCTTTTGTTGACTAAATTAATTTGAGTTGAGCATATTTTTTTTGTAAAAATATACAACTGTACAGAAACTTGGACCACCCTCCCCCTATACAAATATTTTATACAATATTTTTATTAATGTGCACAATTTTCATAAACAGGTCAAAAAAATTTACAATGCAGTTATTTTTAAATGTGCATAGTAAACAGTTTCAGTTTCAGTTTCAAAGATGTACAGTTTGTAAAAATTGACCAAGTTGTACAATCTCTGTTTCTAATTTTTCAACTCATATAATGCACGCACTACTAGTATTTCGATATTTTGATCGTCTATATGAGTTAATTACACAATCAAATTGAATCAAAATTAAAAAGCGCGGCGCACTTATTTGATGTTTTGGTTTTGCACACCGCCATACTTCTTTTAGTTTCGTACTTATAAAAAAAAATTCAAATTCAGGTAAGGACACATTCAAGTTTAAGGGTGAAATTATGAAGCGACATTCAAATTGTATTTATTGATTGTTTTTTATCTATATAAGATAGCTGTCCTCGAATGATATTGCATGGAAAATTATATACATGTATTTATATATACAGAAAATGTATTTTTAAACCTTTACAAAAATTCACCTGTTGATAGAAAGAACTAGATTTTATCATTGACTCACTTCTAAACAAGTGAGATGTATTTTATTATATGTACGTGTTTTTTAATGTTGTTTTTTTTTTTCGTGCTCAAATAAAGTAGATAAAGAGGTGGAAGGAGAGAAAAATAAATGGCTTTCGGTCAGGTTTATATAAGGTGAATATTTGCGCCGTACTCGTACTTAATGTGCGACTGCCCTTAACCTATTTTTCATCAATGAGTGCACAACCATAGTATAGTATTTGTGTAATTGGCCTAAAACTACAAAACGACAGCGTAGATAAAGACAGGACCACATATTTTTATAAATAAAGAAGTTAGTGAATCACATCGCTTCCGTTTGTATAAGAATGTGTGTATATATGTAAAGCTACGTCAAGATTAAACGCAATTGAATGATCATAAAATAATTAACTAATATAATTATATATTACCTACAACGTAGTTCAATTCGCCATTAATTTGTCAATATCGAATTTGATAATATCATAAAGTTATGGTGTAAAAAGTGTTTATATAAAAACTTAAGACATAAGAACTTTCCATTAATGTGTTAATTTCTTGCATAAATATTTTCATTGTACATTTAAAGCAAGATGAGCTGCAATTTCCATGCTGAAATTGCTTAATGTGAAATTGAAATTTACTTCTAAAATGATTTTTTTTTTAAATTAGGGCTTATAATCCTCTGTTATTCACATTTTTGTAGGAAAGGCTATTTAAAAGCCTTTATTGAAACAAAGTTACATTATTGTCCTGTACAAAAAATGGAATTGCTTTCTGATTCTTACGGATTCTCTCTTCAGATAAAATTTAAAGATTTATTCTAATCTTATTTATCATAAAAGTGTAAGTAACATGCAGAATTATCATAATAGAAGATTTATGTCGCAAAATAAAATTTCTAAAAAAAAATACTTAAAAAAAAACGAGTAGAGTTAATCGATTTCTGTCTTGTCCAGAAATCTCCTTAACCAATTTAAAAAAATTAATTTTTTTTTTAACATTTCTTGCCCAATTTACGCTAGAAGCTGAACAATTTTATATACATAGTAAATTGTTTTCAGTTATATAATACTGAGTGGGTTTTCGATTGAGTTCGTTGCCAAATTGTCGTTCCATAATGTTTGCGATGATGTAATTGCAATTTCATAAAATGCTGTTTCGAGGAGGTTGAAGAATAAATTGCAAATTTGATTTACTAATTGCTGAATTCTATAATTCTAACACTGTACCAGAGGAATGAATTTAAATTGATTATTTTTAAAAGAATTACCATGAGAACGCTGAAAAATGTTTGTTGTAAAATTGTCCAGGATACTGATGGTGGTACAATGAAAATCTATGTATTTTTTAAATTACTAAAGTGGTTGTAAAGTTTATATTTCGTTATTAATCTGGGAGTTTGTAGCTATAGGGAATGCATATAAGTATTAATGAAATGTGGTCCATCAATTATTTTCAACAATGGATGTTAAATTGACAATAAAGTTGGTGATGAAATTTTTGAAAATTTTGGGTACATTTTATCATATTTTCAAACTAACGAATAAGTTAGGAATTTTGATTGAATTTAATTATCCGCCGGTGATGTGTATACCCATGTTGATAGTTTTTGCAGAATTCACATGTTGGTAGTATAGGAGGCGCTATATTTTCATATTTATTTTATTGTTATCATAACTAATTTGTTTTTTAACTTATCATAAATGTGGGTTTTTGTCGAATTAAGCCCCCGTGTCGAATGGCCAAAATTCAAATCGTTTGATCATTATATTCATTTAAAAATGCTCCCATCCCGCCGCCCCCCCCCCCCCAAAAAAAAAACAAAACAAAAAACAAACAAACTATTGTGTGGAAATAATTTCCCTTTTTAATGATTCAATTCGAGTGCAAAAAGTTCAGTTTGGTGCCCTCAAACAGGCTGCTAAATTCGGTTTATCTTCTTGTTTCAGTTAGGGTCTATATGCATTGGGTAATAATATCATAACTTACACACTTACATTGTGAAAATGAAGAATATACATGTATCGAACAAGCCGTGGCCATGACTATTTCAAATTCGAGATTGAAAATTGATCCCACTTTATTAATAGATATAGAAAAAAATGACAAAAGATATATATATATATATATAGAGAGAGAGAGAGAGAGAGAGAGAGAGAGAGAGAGAGAGAGAGAGAGAGAGAGAGAGGTTGGAATACCTCATACCATTTTGTAACGTACGTGTACATGTAATTTATAAAAATTAAACATAATTTTATGTTTTTATTTTCCACAAATGTGTTGTCGATATGAATAGCTGCCTAGCTCGATTGAAGCATCAACCCGTGAATTCCAGACCAGCTGAGGTTTTAACTTTTATATACTTTATTTTAAGAATTTTATGTACGCATTTATTTGAAGTATGATGTTTTTCACCCAAACTTATCTTTCAATGTGTCCCATTCCATCATGTTTATAATTGATCATATTTAATCGACAAAAGTGAAAGAGTTTGGACCCAAGTTTATAAATTATTTAAAGATTAAAAGACCAATTTGTCCAAATATGGTCCAATGATATGAAATGTTTCTTCTAGAGGTCATGTGTATACAATTTAAGAAGAAGTATCTCGATAATTTACTTGTAAAACTAAGAAAAATCTAAATAAAATTTGGTACATCAAACCATCGTCTCCCTGTAGAGACAGGCAGATGGTATTGTATCCCTCTAAATGAGAGACTGTTTATTGTGTAACAAAGGACTCATCGGTGATGAGTTTCATTATATTTTAGAATGTTTGGCAATAGAAGAAATGAGGAAAAAAATCTTAACACGAAATTTTGTAAAAGACCAAATATTGTTAAAGGTACCAAGACACCATTTGAGATCAAAATTTATTTTTTATTTGTTATGTTTATAATGGTTTACTTGTGCATATTGAATAATTGACCACAATTTAAATGTTGGAAGTCAAGTTACAAGCGAGATACAGAGGTTATAATTCATTGTTATGTAAACAAAGCTCGGGTTTTTATATTTGTTTACAAATAATGTAAAGTAACAATTTCTTTGTCAAAATGACTCGTGGGAAACAAGATAAACCGATTAAATGTGTTCATAAATAATATTATCAACAA
This sequence comes from Magallana hongkongensis, assembly GCA_016163765.1. NCBI lineage: Eukaryota > Metazoa > Mollusca > Bivalvia > Ostreida > Ostreidae > Magallana > Magallana hongkongensis. The sequence continues at coordinate 52,270,548 of WFKH01011801.1, forward strand.
AAAACCATTATTCGATTGAACTTTATACCAATACATCACATATGTAAACAATAACAAGACTCAGCTTTGTTTTACAAAACAAAGAATTTTAAACTCTGTATCTTGCTGGTAACTCAATATTTGACTTTCGAGTTTTGACAAAGCATTAAAAATACCCATATTAACCATTCTAGATGTTAACAAGAATAGATATGAGTTACCCCATATCCAAGAAATTCGACTTTTAAATAACTTGAATTTTCACTGTGCTCAGCCGATCTCTAAGTTCAAATCCTAAACATGTTAATGAACTGGCGTATATAGTTCTTCATGTCTGTAGCAAATACTGCCACCAGTCTTGCATCACTTACAAACAGTGCACACATCCTTAAACAGAGTCGACAGAAATACGGTGCAGGTGTTACATAACCATTCCGTCATTTAAAAAAAGAAAAAAAAACCACACACACACTCATACACAATAAATAATTAAAAGAGATTGCGGGATAACTAACAAACAATAATCATGACAGTAATATAATTATTGTAATAATATAAGCAATATTCATCAGTGACAAAATTGTCAATCGAAGAATGACCTATTTTTTCGTGAAAAAGACTGAGGAGGTAGCTAGCGTAGGAATATGAATACTTCACATTTACATTTCTTGGGGAAAGGTGCTTTTTAAAATTAATTTTACGTTAATTTTGTTTTCTAACACGTATTACATATACATCGATATTCTAAACATTTGTTGTAATGTTGTATCTGCTGATCATGAATAGAACCATATTTTTCAGCGCAATTGTGTTAAGAGAACATGACTATAGTAATATATCTTGAATAGATAGTAAGCACTGATCGAATATATTAAAAAATGGAAAAATAGAATTTGAAAATTTTTACTTCAAATCGTGTCTAGGTCTCTTTAAAGGTCTCTGAACTATTTACTTTATTTTAAGAATTTTATGTTCGGATATTTATTTGAAATATGATCTTTGTCACGCAAATTTATCTTTTAATGTGTCCCATTCCATCAAGTTTATAATTAAACATATTTAATCGACAAAAGTCTCAGAGTTTGGACGCAAGTTTATATATCATTTAAAGATTAAAAGACCAATTTGTCCAAATATGGTCCAATGATATGAATTGTTCTTCTAGAGGTCATATGTATACAATTTTAAAACCTAATTTTGGCTATGAGAAGTATCTCAATAATTTACTTGTAAAACTAAAAAAATCTAAATAAATTTTTGTACATCAAACCATCGTCTCCCTGTAGAGACAGGCAGATGGTATAGAATCCCTCTAAATGAACGACTATGTTTATTGAGTAACAAAGGACTCATCGGTGATGAGTTTCATTATATTTTAGAATGTTCGGCAATAGAAGAAATGAGGAGAAAATGTCTAAACACGAAATATTGTAAAAGACCAAATATTGTTAAAGTTCTCTGAACTCATAACAAATCATAATTCTAAATCTTTGAGAAAATTGTGTGTATTTATTTCAAATATTTTCTATCTGTCTGATCCCCTTAGTTGTTTTCCTGATCTGATCATTTATACCAAAGTATTACATACATATGAATTCTGTTACACGTCCATTTTTACTATCTTTTTCCTGCATGACAATGTATGTATATTTCTCACGATTTGTATTTATGTTTATTCTGTATATATGTTCCTTTTGTACCAAAGTATTTGGTTTGAGTGAATAAACTGAACTTGACCTACTAGTATATATAGAAAATACGTATATATTTATAACGTTTACCGTAAAAATGAATAAATAAAGATAATAAGAAATGTTATGAGTACGATACTTTTGTAAACAAGTATGAAAATGCTTATTTTTCCTTGTTTGAAGAGTTAGAATATCTGAACAGTTTATAGAAATATACAGTGCGATTTACTTTTTAGGACTGATTGGAATCCAAAAATCGAAAAACTTACAAATATATAAACACTCATATATTTACATTGTGATGGAATTTTAAAAAAAGCAATATAAGCTATATATTTTCACAAATTTTATTTTTCTGCAAAAGCGTGCGTGCTATATTGTGTATACTAAATAATGATAAATCTTAACGTAATGTAAACTATCATGATAAAATTAAAACAAATCAGGACAATTATATTTGTACCATGGAACATTAACGAACCAATTTTTTAACAAAACGAAAATTATACCATTTTTGCTAAAATTAGAAGTCTCTAAACATTTTTTCCTCTGAAAAAATCGTCTTTGCTGGCCAATACAAGGGTCCAATTTGTTATTTTCATGATGAGAATAACGAATCGAACTCTTGGCTATCGAAGATGCAGAAAAATATGCCTGGCAGAAGTTTATAAACTATATTCTTTATCTATTTTCTGTGAATTAAAACTGCGAGCTTTGAAACGTTACAATAATTTCTGACATGAAAATTGCTGCTTAAATTGCCTTGAAAATTGTAAGATTAAATGTGATAGAATAGAATATCTGCATGATTAAAAGTAAATTTACGAAAATTAAAGTTTTAAAAACAAAATTTGAAGTTAATGTACATGAGAACAAAATGTGGTTTGAATAATTTAAGTAATTTATTATTTTTGAAATGCAAAGTATGTCGTATTTCGCTAAAATAGATTTTCTGCATGATCAAAGAAATTAATGAAAATGCAAAATGAAAGTACCCGAAAAAAATTGTTTCGAGTTTAAGTGAATCATTATTTATAATGCAAATTATATCGCATAAAGTAACTTAAAATATACTACGCGACCGCAAAGTGTATACATGTTTGTTTTTACATATTCTAATGCATGTTTTTTTAAATATAGTATAATGCTGTGTTTCTATGTAGTTTACTGGGTTTTTTTCTATATTTTTTTTTACCGCTATGTATCCACACAGTGTATTGCTTTAGTAAATAATTTGTACATGTGTCACCCTGGTTTTTTCTCGAGGGTGGCGAGTAGATCTGGTTATTCATATCACGGACAACCTATAGAATATATATCCAAGCTATATGGTGATGTACACGAGATTAATTTGATGTATTTTGATTGGGATGCCCTAAGGTCAATAAACTGAACTGAACTTAACCTACATATGACTGACTTAGTCTAATTACTTTTATTTCTGCCGTACTGTAAACACTATCACCGTCTTAAATAGGTTAAATAGTCCTCCTCTGAAATAGTTTAGAAGTATCAGAAGTATTTTTTCTCCATCAAATTCACTCAAAGTGAATTTAGCTATGAGTATTGACTGATATATTAAACATTACACCTGGCCTTTTTGCACCTAACTCTCAAAAGATTAAGAATACCTCTCTACAATTTCAGATTTTTAGAATGACCTTTCTGTATTAAACATAACAGCATACAATCAACATTCATTGTCTTCTGTTAACTTCATGTACTCTGTTACTGCGCACTGCTAGGAACAAAATGTACCGTGTTACAATTATTGAAACAGAACCCTATTAACGACCGGAGTGTAATAAATTTGATTAATATTGTAATCATGCGTAATTAATGTTCTTGAAGTTCATGATAAATCTGGGGCCCGGAAACGAAACATCAGGTCTTAATTGAGGTGTCTTACTCATCGGTGGGGTTATTTAAGAAAAATATATATATATCATTAAAATCCAAATATGAAACATACTTTTAAAATACAAAGAAACGATATGGGGGTCAATGCACTTCTCCCTGGGAATAAATATGGCGGTTTAAACTTTTTGCCCTTTTGCAACGTTCGGCCTAATAAACATAGATTCTTCCATTAATTATTTTCTTGATTTATGCAAGATGATAAAGATTGAATATTGTAAAAAGCAAACAAAATAACCCTGTAGGCCTGTCTCACAAGTCAAGTTTTCCGTGGCTTTTTTGCACTTTAAATGGCTTTATTTGACATAAATATTTTTTTCTAAGACACAAAAATTTAGATACATTCAATGCAGTATGGTTTAAATGTCTTAAAAATTCAAATAAATACCGTTATTTACTTTTTGCTGCAAAATCGTCCTCTGAAAATAACTCGAAGATAACACTGATGAAAACAATATCTTTTTTTTTCCAAATAAAGATTTTTACTATTAATTTCAGTAAAATTTAATTCATGATATAAATTATGGTGTACATGTATATAAAATAAATATGGATCAAACATTCAGCAAAAACTATAGTATAGCCTATATATTAGTTCTGTTCACTTGAGATCAAACTACAGATGTATATAACCGTAGTGTACTGATATTGAAATGGGAAGGACAGTACAAGTACTAGTATACCTGTTGACATATTACCTTACAGGTACCTATTTGCACTCAGCTTTTAAGAGACTGGGGACACCTAGACAACTTCAGATGTTTAGAATAACCTCTTTGCATCAAAAACCAGAAAGGCGTAACTAGTACACTGTATATGATAAACACCAAAGTATTGTCTTTTGTAAAGCCATTGTGCTAAAAACTTATTCAACCGCACAAATAGAAAAAAAATAAATTTTGACTAATATTGTAATCAAAAGTAATGAAAGTTCTTTGTGATAAATCTGAGGCCCAGAACCAAAACAGTGGGTCTTAAATGAGGTGTCTTACTTATTGGTGGGATTATAACGAGTTCTTAAGGAAAAAAAGTTTATCATATCAAAATTCAAATATTTTAACTCAACAGTTTACCTTTTGCGCTTAGAATACAACTTTCAGCATAATGAGTATGAGTTCTTCCATAAACCACCGTCTTGATTTATGCAGAATGACCCCAATGAATATGATACGAAGCAACAACAAAAAACTATATCTCGCTGCTCTATCTTATTATGACCTTTACAAAGGGATAAGTTCTATATGATGCACTGTTTTAATGTTTGTGTGGTAATCTATAATACCAGAAAGTCCATTTTTCAATATCAGAAAATGATTTTCTAATATCAGATACCGGTATTAGAATTCTTGCTATAGAAAAAATATTTTAATTCATTAAAATCTTTAAAGTAATTTTCTGATATCAAATATTCGAATATTTGATATCAAAAGTCGTTTTTGTTATGAAAAAATACATAAGATTCACGTCAGAAATTTACAATCTTGATATTAAAAAACTGTCATTTTCGAACAATTCAAGATTAACACATTTTAAGATAAATTCAATGCAGTGTGCAACACATTTAAAGATATGAAGATCTAGATAAATTCAATGCAGTGTGTTACACATTTTAAGATACAAAGATCTAGATAAATTCAATGCAGTGTGTCTAATATATCTTCAAATCAAAATTAATATCAGCTTAGTAGTTTCAGAATTTTATTTTGATATAAATTGTGATAATTATGCTTGTAGTTTAAACGTATGCTTTACTCAGTATACTGTAACATAAAAACATATTATTATTTTATCAGAAGAAAGGTTTTATGAATTTATACATGTATAGAAAACAATTTTTGTAGAGGACAACAAGAATAGGATTTTCCTTCAGTGGCTTTTTCACCAACAAAAAACCCGACTTACCACTACCTTTAAATTGTAAATCAGCAATTTATCTAAAGCAGAAAATAACATTTTACCAATTTGTGTTCGAAGATGGTTGATCTTGAGGCTACAGTTGAGTTTGTTTAGATATGTTATATCTACGCCATTACTTATGCTTCATAGGTGTAAAGGAGGCATGGGACACCTCCATATTGTGACGTATTTTTTCGAAATATACTGTACAATAAAATTAACTTTATCAAACTTGCTATTTTGATAATTCCGTGTGTATTATAAATGAGACCTTAAATCTGGATGTTAAATTCATCAGAAAAAAAATTTCCATATCCGACGAAAAAGAAAACTTTAGATGTTTGTATCAACCATGCAGGGTCTTTGATAAGTTCTGCTTATATACATATGCATCTTCACAAGACAAAAATGTGAATAAAAGAAATTTATAATTCTTGTAGTGTGACTGGCATAAATATGATAAAGATTTCACAATAAAAAAATATTAATTATTCGAAACTTAGTTTTAACAATATTTTATTATGCAAAATATAAATAGATTGGACAGCAGGCACTGCCTACATGTATATACTATTAAGTCCTCTCCATAGATCAAGGTCGGTCATACACGTACTAGTTGTTTAGTTACAAAACATTGTAATTTTAATACATACATGTACAAGTTGTTTGGCCACATAATATTGTAATTTTAATACAAACATGTACAAGTTGTTTAGCTACATAACATCGTATTTTTAATACATTCATGTACAAGTTGTTTAGTTATAACATTGTAATTTTAATACAAACATGTACAAGTTGTTTAGCTACATAACATTGTAATTTCAAAGGGGCCTAGACACGATTGGTGCTAAAAAATTTGAATTTTAGTTTTCAATTTTTAATATTTAGAATGGTTAATATGTGTATTTTTAAGGGGAGACAGGACGTTGCAGTGTAAAATTATCTGTCAATAAAATTTTTTGCTTTTCTTAGCACGTTTAGATTTAGATGTCCACTACAACATGCATTATTTTCATGACTACTTTCTTACCTTGCAAGGGAGATATTTTGATAGGAATTATCCCCCTTGTCTGTCATTATGAATTTTTTTTAACAATTTCAATTTTCTGCAATAATTATTTTATTTGATGGAATTTATTTGCAAATTATATTCATTAATTTTAAGAATGGAAACAAATTTCAAAATCAATTACAACATTGGCCTTTTTACATAGCAATATCATAATTTTATCAAAATATTGCTCAAATCAGCGCTTCAAATTTTGAAGTTTTTGATTCTAAATTTGTACAAAATTTGATGGCACAAAAAAAACTGTCAATGAATTTTTGAACAAAATTTCATATATCAACCTTAGCATGCGCTTTATTATTTATAAAATTTTCATGGCCACTTTCTTGCCATTCAAGAGAGATACTACAATAGGAATCACCCATACCCCTTATTCTGGAATTATGACCTTTTGTGACAATTTCTGTTTTAAACTATCAAAAAAGTAATGCTATATTTTGATTTATCAATTAACATGAACGGATCATTATCAGAATATATACCTGATTATATTAACCGCTTATGATTTTATACATTTACAAGTCTAAAATTAAAATTTTAAATTTCCCCCATCTCATGTTGTAAAAATTACTACTTCAGAGCCGTTGAGTACGGGAAAAAAAATCTATCAATTCCTGTATGACGTCATAATGGATAAATGACATCCTATCATCATACAATGAAATCAATTATGACGTCATAATAGAGTTAGCACATCAAAGTATCATTGCAATGAAAGTCACGTGATACGTGTCCTGTCTCCCCTTAATGCTTCGTCAAAATTTGAAAGTCAACTATTGAGCAACTATTGAGCAAGATACAGAGTTTGAAATTCTTTGTTTTGTAAACAAAGCCCGAGTCTTGTTATTGTTTACATATGTGTTTTATTGGTATAAGTTTCAATAAATATTGCTTTTTTCTGTTGATAATATTATTTATGAACACATTGAATCAGTTTATCTTGTTTGTCAGAGAAATGGTAATTCCTTACTTTACATTATTTATAAACAAATATAAGACTCGAGCTTTGTTTACATAACAATGAGTTCGTACCTCTTACCTTCTCTCTTATAACTTGACTTCTAACATTCAAATTTTGGTCAATCATTCAAAATGCACAAGTAAACCATTTATTACATAAAAAATAACAGATTAAATTTTGATCTAAAATCGAGTGTAAGTCCCTTTAATACATACATGTCAGTGGCGTCGGAAGCAAATTGAAAGTGTGTGGGGGGGGGGGGGGG